>ML782415.1:250773-294086 GCA_009831015.1 Picea engelmannii
TTACCCCATCAATTGATATGTTTCATATCTTCCCACCAGAACCTGAGGCACTCCCTTCTCCCCGATGGTTCCTAGATGATTTATATGAGGAGTTACCCCCAGATCCCCCCAATTCTCCAATTCATTTCCCCATGAACATTCTACGCCCGACTACCATTTTTAACCCACAATATCTGGATATTTGGTTTATGTGGAGCGAACCATCGCAATCCCCCTCCATCAATCCCCCTACGTCTTTATCAGAAGGAGATAACGCCAAAGTGACAGTCACCAAGATCACTCCTCTCGATCTCCTATATTCATGCCAGTTTCATTGTGATGAAGATATCCTCGAGGAGTTAACTACCCCTGATTACCCATGGGATGCGCTCCACCGCATAGCGCTCTTTCTTTCATAAGAAGCCTTCACGCCTCCTAACCAACACCCCATATATGTAGTCAAAACCAAATATTTTCTCCCATCAGGGCATATATATTGGTTCAATAACCCTATCCCTGCCCCCAACGCTTTCAAGGAAGTAAATATGGCCAATATATCCCCAACCATCAAAATAGATATTTCCATCAAATCTGGAATTCTCAAGGAAATCACCATTGGCGCTACATGTTCTCCAGAAGATCTCACCACCTACAAAGCCCTCTTCCAGGAATACCGGGACATTTTCACTTGGTCATACACAGAGATTCTTGGCCTTGATCCCTCTATTGTCGAACAGCGCATAGACACCTAGCCTGATATCACACCCGTCCGCCAAAAACAGCGGTCGTTACACCCATCCAAAGAAGCGGGCATCAAAGGCGAGATTGACAAACTATGCGCTGCAGGGTTCATTTACCCCATAGCCTATACGTCATGGGTCTCCAACCCTGTCCCTGTTAACAAAAAACAGGGCACTATCCATGTCTGTACGGACTTCCGTGACCTCAATCACGCCTATCCCAAAGACAACTTTCCAACACCCTTCATCGACCAAATAATTAATGATTGTGTAGGTCACAAGGCTTTGTCCTTCAATCAATACAAAACCGCATTCACAACCCCTTGGGGCACCTTTTCGTATCGTGTCATGCCATTCGGCCTCAAGACTATCGATGCCACATTCCAATGGTCCATGACAAACGTTTTTCACGATCTGGCACATATCATCCTCGCGTACTTAGACGACCTCACCGCTCGATCTAAGAAACACACTCAGCATCTCGATGATCTACGAATCATCTTCCACATGTTTCGTTAGTACAATATCTGCTTAAACTCCCTCAAGTGTGTATTCTGCGTCACTGTTGGGCACCTTCTTGGGTTCATAGTTTCCCAATGTGGCATTACTGTGGACCCCCTCAAAGTCCAATCCATCACAGAAATTCCACCCCCACAGAATTTATGCCAATTATAGAGCCTTCAAGGAAAAGCCAACTTTTTATGATGCTTTGTCCCCAATTACACTACTCACACACATGGCTTCCTTCGCTTACTTCGTCACAACATCCCATTTCAATGGGATAAGCATGCCCAAACCACTTTTGACGATCTCAAAGTGGCTCTCTCCAACGCCCCATTGATTAGTCCACCTGACTATAACCACGATTATCTCCTCTATATATCAGCTTCAGTCATTTCAGTAGCAGGAGTGTTCGTCCAAATAGGAGATGATGCCGGTGAGCATGTGATTTACTACATTATTAAAAACCTTTCAGGAACACCCTTGAAGTACAATCATGAAGAAAAGCTAGCCCTCGCAGTTGTCCACACAGTCCAGAAACTACGCCATTACATACTGCTTCGAACTACCAAAGTTATCGCAGATTCCAACCCCATGCAATACTTGCTCAGTTGTCGACAAATTAATGGTAAATTTGCTCGATGGATCGTCATCCTTCAGGAATACGATCTTGAATTTTCCACACCCAAGAGAAATAAATCTCTCATCCTCGTCGAACTTATCACGACTTTTCCCTCCGACATTACCAGTCCACCGGTCAATACCAACCTCCCTGATGAACAACGTTTTTTTGTCCCCTCAGATGACCCTTGGTATGGCGATCTTCTTGTCTATCTCCAAACACAAAAATTCAGAAACCACCTCTCCAGAGATGATCCTCGACATATTCATCACTAGGCACCTCTCTACCTCCTCATCGGGGACATCTTATATCGGCAAGGAGTCGACACCATACTCCGTCGATGCTTAACTATTGACGAGGCCGACAGAGTCTTGAATGACTACCACAGCGGCACTTGCGAAGTCCATCTCTCAGGGATGTCCACCACTTAGAAAATCATCTGCGCAGGTTACTTTTGGCCTACATTATTTCATGACTGCATCCATGTCGTGAAACAATGTGATATATGTCAACTTTACACTAACAAAGCACGTGCACCACCTGCTCCTCTACACTCAGTCATCACCGCTGGTCTATCGAATTCATGACTTGCAACCCTACATCCAGCAACAGACACAAATACATAGTCATTGCAGTTGATTACTTTACCAAGTGGGTTGAAGCCATGCCTACCTTCAAAAACACCGCTGACACAGCAGCGTGGTTTTTCCTTAACCACGTCATATCCTGCTTTGGAGTACCACTCCAACTAGTCTCCGATCACGAGAAACATTTCGAAAATGATATTTTCATGGAACTCTCATCCTGGTTAGGCTTCTCCCATGAGTTTTCCTCACCATACTACCCTCAGTCCAACGGACAGGTAGAAGCAGTTAACAAGGTCTTAAAAACCATGTTGCAACACATGGTTAACAAACATAAAACCAATTGGTATCATACGTTATTTTTCACGCTCTGGGCTTATCGCAAAGCAGTCAAAACTGCCACTGGTTTCACACCTTTTCATTTAGTCCATGGGGTTGAGGCCACTCTTCCCATCGAGTGCGAAATTCCCACCTTACGCACCACTATTGAGCTATTACCCGACACAGCCCCAATAGAGCAGTGTTTTTTGAACTTAGAATCCCTGGATGAAGATCGTCGATCTTCATTATAGAACAATGAAGCAACCAAAAAATGATCAAAGGCCACCTTTGATCGCCATGTGCACATTCGCTCATTTAATGAAGGAGACCTTGCCCTCACTTACGATATTGCTCAGGATACCCTTGGCCATGGAAAATTCAAGTCTCTGTGGTATGGATTGTACATTATCCAACATTGCCTCACTAAAGGCGCATACATCCTGGCCTCCCCCGGAGGCCATCCTCTCAAGGAACCCGTCAATGGGTTGTACTTAAAGAAATTTTACTCCTGAGCATAGCTCTACTACACTAGGCTCTTTCTTTTTTTGTACATCTTTTGTAGAGATTTTAGTCTTCTTTTATCCATACCTCCCATCTAATCTATCACTCGTGTTATTGACAGATGCCACCTCCATCGGCCTACCACATCGGTTACACCGATGGAGCTAGTCGTTGGACACATAATCTCGCTTCGACTGCTTGGGCCCTCTATTCGCCTTCACATGACCTGCTCCACACCAGTGGCATATGTTTAGGCTCAGCCACCAACAATCAAGTAGAGTACACCGTCATCATTGGTCTCCTTGTTGAGGCCAATCATCGCCATATTCGTCACCTTTGTGTCTTATTAGATTCCCAACTTGTCGTCCTCTAGCTCAACAATGTATACCGTGTCTGTGATCCTTGCCTCTTTTGCAAATACCTGTAGGTTAGACTTTTATCTCGACATTTTGATTCCATTACATTTACACATATCCCAAGATAATTCAATCAAATAGAAGATAACATGGCTAACATTACACTAGATTGGCATATATCACATCAAGAAATATTCACATACACATAAACCATCAGAGGTCTGTCACAGCATATAGATTAGACATCATCCACTACATCAAAAACCAGAATCATCAACAAAAAGCACATCGTACATGTACACAAAGATCCAAAAATGTATATCCATATATATATTTATATATATATATATATATATATATATATATATATCGGTCCACATGTCATAAAGTGTTTACAAAAATAGTACATCGCCCATAGGCAAGTGAATCACCTCATCTCTACCAATACAAAACTGGATGTCAAAACTATATAAAATGGGCTCACCAGCTTATATCAGATACACAACTACATATCTAGCACCCCTCAGGGCGCCTCTAGTGCTCCAGCACCAGGTCCTCCCTCTAGCGGAGGTACCCCACCAGCTCCAGGTCCCCCGGGTCCTGGAGGTAATCGTCCAGTCATCGCAGCTCCGGCTATAGATGCTCTACGAATCAAGGTCCACAACTCTGTTGGCAGCCCAATACACTGCTCCAGGATCCCCTCATCCTGGATCCGCACCCACATCCTCTTGGGCACTCCCTGTAGAACCGCCTCTAGTCGGCGATGGAAATCATCAAACTCTCTCCCGGCCTTGGTCGGAGGAGCATGTGACGGCCCTGCCCTGAGGTCATCATAACGGTGGCTCTGGTCCACTCTATCATCATCATCGAGCCTCACCCCAACAACCTCTCAACGTCGCCTCTCCCCTGCTCACAACTCTCCCCGCGGTGGTCTCACAGGCCCTTGGTGGGCTGGCACTCACATCAGCTTGACCTCTCATCCACGTGATCCCACATCTACACAAACAAACACATGATAACATCAGCATCCATACAGATATCAACCATATGCTATACTATATAAAAAACAAATCAACAAAACCAGTAAACAACACATCATACCTCGGCGATCGAATACCTCTCCCGAAGGTAATATCATCTCAGGATCATCACGGAAATCTATCCCATTGTAGGGAAACTGCAATATGATCTATAGCATCTGATGCCACATCTGTGCAGTCTCGGCCATGAAGTAGTGTCCACCCTCCCCACCCCCATGACAAACCAAAATCGTCGACCACCGCAGTAGTCATGGCTCTCGCGCTCCTACCGGGTCTAACAACACTCTCGGGCGCAACATCAGCACCCTCTCTAGAAACCAAGCCACCGGGATCGATCCAAAGGAAAAATCCCCTAAGTCGGCCACTCGACACCTAGTGAGTTGTCCCACCATCTTGGCGTGCAGCATCAAGCCCCAAGCGAAATGCTCACTTCCTAGTGCCCGCTGCATGATCCTCAGTTGGCCACCACTGATACCCTGAGTCGCGAGCGAACCATACATTCTCACAACCATCGTTGCCATGCAATGATGTACCAGGGAATCCATCACCCCAATCCTCACCACTGACCCAGACATAAAATCCTCTCCCGAACAATATGTTCGGGCAAGGGTAGCCAACTGCCCCTCTCCAACTACCACCGGCTCGGCCGGAAACAGGGTTCCCGAAAAGGGAGCCCAGTCAGAAAATAGACATCCTCCTCAGCAGAGAATGCCAAGTGCTCCCCACACACAATAAAACACTGCAACTCCGGACTCCACGTCGAGATCAAGAATTGCAACAGATACTCCTGTGCCCTCAACAGTGGGCACTAAAAAAACTTCAGTAGCCCATAGGCCGCTAAAGCACCACAAACCGTTGGCTCCTCATCCCTCACGGCCTCCCTTAGTCGGGCCCAACCCCTCTCTCTCCAATGGATCGACATCGTCCCAAATGATCACCTGCATCCACATATATAGTATTCGATCAGCCATCACAAAAACACCAAAATCTCCGTAAAAAAAAAAAAAAAAGGGAAATAAGTTTTCTCACCCTCAGCTTTGCCTCAAAGGCACGGTTGTTTTCTCCACATATGCACACATGTTTACCCCACAGGTGTGCATATATGCGTGCCTATTAATCCCACGGGCTTACACCGAATGCACTCATGTTCACTACACAGTTGTGCAACTGTCAGCAACACAACCATGCACATATGCGTGGTTGTGTTTCGAGCAGGCGCGCACCCCATGTGCACCTGTTTTCCCAAGTAGCGCACCCCTCCCTGTGCGGCTATGCCCATTACAGTCGCGCATTCATGCGCAGATCTCCATCGATCGCCCACGCATTTAGGGCCCCACAACCCTAAAAACCCACTGTACGGCCATCTGTACGGTCCTACCCCAAACAATTGACCCCTAACTACTGTACAGGAGGATGAGACCACTAACCTGACTCTCGCACCTCCCAGATCAGATTCCTCACACTCCTGCAATCTATGAATCTACTCTGCAATCTCCTCTCTAACCACTATAGCAGCAAGTACAAATGAGGTGGCAATGTGGGCCCTACAGCTATATATAGGCCCTTTTTTCCAAACTTCTAGACTCAATTTTGGGAGCTCCGAGCATCCATTTTTCAATCCATCTTCAACCACGGGCTCAACACCCCGTCATCTACATCAATATAGTCCCTGGGCCATTTTTTCATCCTTAGCCCTCGGGGAGCCATTTTTCCATACCCCATTCAGGTACGCATGCTCATGTTCAAAATTATCAAATAAACAGTTATATGTTCGATTATCTTCAGATATTGTTCACGTCGATTTTTTGGTTGTCATGTGTACAGGTACTTGGTCATCACACACCAGGGCAACCCCTTCAGATATATAATCGACACTGGCATGTAAGCATTCCCTCTGAATCTCAATTGCATCTCCAGTCACACCCTCTGAAATTTGCCTTTAGGGTCCCTATATCCGGCTCTGTAGTACTGTCACCTCCATTGCATTTTGGGTACTGTCACCCGGTAGCACTCATTTTGGGTACTCTCCCCCACATGAGTTGTCCCCTTCATAGCCCCCCTTGTCACTTTGACACTCATGCTATTTTCAACCTTTAGGGATGGGATTCCCAATAGTCTTACATCATGTCGCGAATCAGCCGCATACTCCTTCTCCTCATTTTGCTAGCCTACCCAATGGACTCCCAGGGCACTTCCTCATGGTTTTATCTTGACTGCACTCTCGCAGCACCATTTACCATCCATTTAATCCACCGCCAGTTTGCCCATCTTCAAATTTCCCTCCATACATTTCCCTACTACAGAAACCCGCCTATGGGGCCCCAACCCTCCACTTGTTTTTTACACCAACGTGTGCCATCCTCAGGCCAATCCATCTTACACTGGGGCACCCATTTCTGTATCTACATTATTATCCCCACTGATTTTTTAATTCTTTTTGTAATTAAGTCGTTGTTTCCAGCATTTTACATAGCTTTTTGTCGTCACCTTTGGTGACCTTCTTGGAAAACGCAACCCATGTCACCCTTGGTTGGGGAATTCCTTATCACCTACTCCTGTTGACATCATCCATAAACTCCGAGTATCCCATAGGCCACCTACCTCTTCTCTCTGAGTTTGTTCACTTTGTCTCGCCTATGGCACAACTTATCCCACGTCTCGTTGTCCCCCTGACACTCAACCTAGTTGAACGGTTGCGGCCACTTATACTTCACATATATCCCCAACCAAGGGCAGTCTTGACTCTCCACACATCTTGAATTCATCCATGTACCTCCTTAGTTCCTAACCTCACCTAGTGGATTTCACGAAGCCCTTTTCTTCTTGGAGTCGTTTCTCCCTTTTTGCTGACATCAGCATAGTTTCCAGAAGGGTGACAGTATCTTGACTCTCATTACCCTTACAATGAGAAGTCTCGGATGGCACAGGGAGAACCATCATTGTTGTCTACTATCATTGACCCCAATAAACATTCGACTTCAACACTTTCTCATGTTATGGTGAGTCTTACTTTGCGACTATTGCAGTTGTTTTTTTATATTTGCCGAAGACCTATGAACTTTGTTGGGCTATCGATGCCCACAGAATTCATGATACTTCTTACAGGTATCATTACCTATTGTTCAGATTATTGTTCCTCATCATAATTGTCCTCTGCCTTTATCAAAACCGCCCCTGAGGGTGCTGCAGTTGTCTACATCAACACACAATTTCAGTTATTGTACAACACCCTTTTTTTTGAGTTACATGACACAAGCATGGGGCATGCCCACCTCGTTTGTACACAATTTATTTTCCACACCTTGCGAAAGGTTGGGTCCTATAGTTTCCCTTCTCCCTCCAATGGGTCACTCTTAATACTCTCACTATCGCTCTTTCTTACAATGGTATTCTCAGTAGAAGAAACATTGATGAATTTCAGCTATCTGTATGCTCCTAACCTCATCCATCAGGGGGCATCTGTTATCACTAAAATTTCGTCCACAAATGGTTACAGGAATCTAGCATCTTCAAACAGCTATGAGTCCACCCATGAACCAAAATTACCAAAACAACATTTCCAAAAGGTCCAAAACTATACAACCAGTTATAAAATCAAGATGCACTATGACTACACAGGGCGCGTGCGCACATGCGCCATCACGAAATGTAGGAAAAGTGCACATGTGCACGATGCACGACTCTGGACACTAAAAGCCACGCACACCTAAGAATGGCAAATTTATGATGTCGGTCGACCTCCCACCAACTTCTGGTTCATCTTCCAAGTTGATTTGACATCCAAATCTCAGCTGGATCCAGCTGGGTGGCTGGTCAAAGACCTAAAGGTGCCCTAAACAACCCCTTTTCACACTAAAAGTTGGTTGCACAATACCTCAAAGTGGTGCTATAAAACAAGCCCATGGGTGCACTACATTTTCAAGGAATTCATTTGCAAGGTTATGCTACTGCTATTCTCTTGGGGAAACCTCTTTTCTTATCAAGAGCATACTAGCACCATTCCATTTGGGCAATCCACATCACCTTTTGAGTCGGTTAGCTTGAGATTCTTTCACCATTTCTTTCAAGTTTCAAAGTTGTAAGAAGAGCTCAATATTGGGGGTCCAAGATCCCTCCCTTGGAGGAAGAAGGGACCCAAAGTCCCCTTTCTCTTTGGTGTTTTATTTTCACTAATACAATCCTTTCCATCAGTGACATGAGTCTTGTTTGTTTCTTGTTCTTATGTCCTTATGCACAATAGTTTAGTTGTTTTTTTCCTTTCTTAGTTTAATTCTTAGCTTAGTCTTTTATGTTTATTCTTCTAACCCTTTCCTTTACTGTTGTCTTGCTTAGCTAACCCAACTAAGCTTGTAAGCACCTTTGTTTTTCTCATTTAGGTGACAAAAGAGGTGCAACACTTATTTTTGCGTCCATCTATTCTGGTGGCTTTGCTTTGTCGATATGGCATTCTCCTTCTTCAATTTTTGTAAAGTTTTTTGGGAAGTAAAGTTGTTATGGGTCCTCTTTATGTTATGTGGCTATGCTTAATATTGATTTCACATGATTCTATAATGTTGGATGGTCTTTCTTCCATTGGAAGCTATGTCCTTGCCATTTTGTATTCTCCATATCAATCCTCCGAGCAATCGAGATTCCCTTGTTTTCTACCAACACAAAGTTGCATGTCGATGTCGATCCTTCATCAACCACCATCTTTTCTTTTTCTTTCTGTTGAGATGGTGAAGGACTTTCTAAAAATATTTTTATTTGGTTTACTACGTCTTTCAAGTGCTCCTCTATGGGATTAAATTTGAATTCTTGGACAAAATTTATTTTGATTTTGACCCAGTTGGAGGTGTGATCGTAGGCTTATTCAATTTTGTACCATTTTCTTGGTATCTCATCTAATGTACTTGGGACCATATGGGGCCATACCCTTTCATCCTTGTATCCAATTCTTCGCCATTCGCTTTCGCAACTTTTGATATGCTCTGTTGGGTTGTAGCCAAGTTTGAATGTAGGAATATCTACATCTTTTGATAGTTTCTTGTCACCGAATCTTTCAATGAAATATGTCGACACAGTCGTTCATGTTTGTAATCAGGGGAATGTGTTTCCCACCATCTTGTAGCCTGGCCTTTGAAAGTTTCCACAGGACTATGTGTTCTTCCTTTCTCTCCTATGGATTTTGCTACCTCTTCCACGTGAGTCGACGAGGTATGTCATTCACTGTATCACAATGGTTTTCTTATCTGAATGTCCATCGGAATGAGAGTGGGAGTTTGTCGGGATATTTTTTCATAAAAAAAATTTACAACCTAGATCGAATAGCATGTCTTAAGATGTTTCTTTGGAATAAATTCGATAGACTGATAATCTTTTGCATGTGCTTCATAGATCTCTATTTTCTAGTTGTATAAGGCGGAGTCAGAATTATGTCTGACCGAAATGGGAGATTGTCTACAAATTTCTCCTTCTACGGTCAGTTCTATATAATCTTCTTATTCCTTATTTATCTTATATAAACATTTGGCTTCTTGATCTTCGTCCCATGACTCCATCCATGGTTTTCCTTCCTTTAGATCTAGGGGAATAATTATTTTTCTCCCACTTCATTTTAATTTGATTCTATCTCTTTCCAGGGAGATAGTTGCTTTCATTCGTCGATCCCATGTCCGACCGACAAGAGATGCATACGCTGGCATTTCTTCGACAGGGTCGATTACCTCAAAGTCGATCGAATTCGGTATTCCCATAATTTAAGTATCAACATTTCTCAGTATTTTGATTGGTTCTATTAATATCTGATCAGCTAACTTAAGATAATTCAATGTGGGTTCTAGGTTGCGTCGGCCCATTCGTATCCATGTTTCTCTTTGTAGAATACTAACCTACAAACCAAAATCGACTACCACTTGATTGAACATCATTCCTTTGATTTCCAAGTCAACTCATGGATCATAATATTTTCTTTTGTAAGAGAGGTGATTTCCATCCTTGGTTGGTTTCTTACCATGTTTTTATTCTCGCAATATGTTGAGTAGTTCCAATAGCCTACCTATCGACTATTTTTCTTTGAGTAGTTGAAAAAAATCCTGGATGATGTCTTCATCTCGACTTCTTGGATTTTTTTGATCTTTTGTTGCATTCCTCGAGAATTTAAGAGTTTCTCTCATTATTTTCTCTTCCTTATCTCGGTTTGGAAAGTTGTTAGCCTTTTTTATTTGATAGTTTTGTGGTGGAGTAAGGATTTCACGTCCTGCGCCTGACCTTGTAACAATATGTAGATTATTAGAGCTCCTTACATCTTCTTAGATACTGCATGTAGTAGGTTTACATTCTTTCTAGGTATAATTTTGTCGAGCACTATCAGGCAGTATTCTAGAGAGTGATCTCCAGTGCCACATATGTTGCAAAAATTCAGATCAATCTTGTATTTTATAAGACATTCTATGTTGTCGTGATCATTTTTCCAACAATTAGCATAATATGGTCATCCACGACCTCGACCTCGACCACCAAATCTGCGTCGACCTCTTCTTCCTTGACCACGACCACTGAAATAATCATCTCTTCGACCATAGTTGTTTGTTTGGTCGATGGTTTCTGTGTGGTAGGAGGTTCGTATATTATTTTTCTTTCTCGCATTTAGGTGGCATTCTAAATTTCGATAAGTGGAAGCTTCACAGATGTGGCACCACTTTGTGTTTTTTAGATTGTGTCGACAATATTGTATGTTATGTTCAGTTAATCATTCACATATGTTACAGTATTTTTGAGCTTGTACTTGGTGGATGTATGTCATTTGCATGCACTCAGTTAGGGGACAATTATCATTTGTGTGTATGTCCCCAGTGCATGTGGTGCACCATATTTCATTTCATTGGATGGTTAGAATTTTGATAGTTTGTTGGAAATGTTCTATATTTTCCTCAAGTCTTTCTATCGTCGAGGAAGTTGGCGAGATATCATCATCCAAATCGACTCATAGTGCCTTTTGTAATGTGTCTTCGCAATTGGTTATCTCATATAGGCATAACAGATATCTAATTCTTGGTAGTAGCCAAGGTACATACCACTGGACTAAGAGGTTTTGGACGATTGTTGACGGGATTTGACTTAAGAGGTATTTAATTTTTTTTCATATTCTCTTACTGACTCACCTGGTCTTTGCTTGATTTATTTTATCTTTTGTGTTGTTAGATGCATGATGTCCTGGATTTTAAAGAATGTTAGAAAACTATTCTTTATTTCTGTCTTAGAACGAGTTTTCTTTTAATTATAGTTCATGAACTAGGTTAAGGCACGATGGTGCAATGCAGCTCCAAATTGCGCCATCTACTTATCTTCATCTATAATATCAGTTAACTCCCAAAACATTTAACATACAAACCAATGGCGTTTTGGGTCTTCTTCGCCTTTGTATATGGGGATATGATTGAGTCCCATTTTGAATTTCTTCATGGGGACACTTGGTTTTATTGGTGCTTGAATTACTATTGCTTTCAACTGAGTCATCGAATCTTCTGGTCGGGTTTTGTTAGCGTCCGAGGAAGGATGATACTCAAGGAATAGTTTTTTATTCTTGAGTATGGAATATGCATCCTCGGTTTGGGAACTTTGATCTTTGTATTCGACCAACCGTCGTTCCAATGGTTGTGTCATTTCCATATTATAGTTAATTTATTCTCTCAAGATTAGATGTGGTAGGGGGGTCGATTCGGTGAGGTATTTGATTTGAATAACCATATTATCGACTTCATTTCGTTCAGGCTCAACAATCAATGTGTCTCGTAGGTTTCCCAAGTCATCCATTATGTACCATGATCTTTCTGATTGGTCATCGATCTTTAGCCTTTGTTCAATAAATTCTCTTATCCTTGGACTAGTTTCTAGTGCATGAGACATACGTAAATCTAGTCTAGATTCTTTGTAGTCCATACTTTATGGCTTGTCAACCGGTTGATGGGGTTTCAACTGTGCGTCATTGTATCTATCAGGTGTCATCGCAGCTAATGTTGTTGCTAACTCTGGTCAATCTTTGTCTGACTCAAACTGCTCACATGCTCTGACTAGTTGACCCTCCCTTAAAATCTTTCTATTCAACTTTTTATTGTTCCACTGGTTACGAATCTCTTCTTGTTTCTGTTGTCTTTTATCCCGTTCTATTTTCTAGATATTCACGGATTGTTTATGGGCTAGTTTTCCTCTTGGCCACATTTGAGCTTGGGAAACGCTACTTTTTGGTTTTATGACATCTCACAATCTCAACCAACCCCCCATTTATGACCCAACTTACTCTAAGTCGGGAGCGTTGGCCATGTTTATTTCTTCAATAAGTAATCCCATGCCTCTCTTGTATCTCTGCATTTTGCGTCAAGAAATGCTTCCCATATTTCGTCTCTTTCTTAGAAGTTGTTATTCGATAACGGTGTGCCTAGTATTGGTTGGTATTCGATGATATCACCGACTCCATTATCGAGAAGGAATTTGTGAAGAAGTGTTGGAACCGTGTAGAAAAATTCGCCATGCAATTCGGTGTAGATTTTTTCTTTTATTTTGTCTAGGGACGTCCGATCTTCAACGGCTTGTTCCATTTTTGCATGTTCGTTCTTCCTCCGTTCGTCAATTTCAGACCTAAATCCTCTTCGGGTGTCAATCTATGCATCACCTGATCTATTGATGTGTTCAAACAATGCTTCTGGGATATCTTCAAGAAATCTTTCATGCATTTCTGAAGAAAAAAACCGTGACCTTGTTTCGACTGGAGAGAGGTTATTCCTTCTTGTGTAGTTTCTAATGTAGTTCTCAATTTTTCGCTCCCACCACTCACATATGTCTTATCGAGTTAGAATGTATGTATACTTCTACATGCCCAAGTTCAGTACTACCGGCAACAGAACCAATGTTGTAATCTAATTTAAAGTAGAGAGTGTTATCGATAGAACCTTACATAGCCATTATAGAGATGCATACACATAGACATATAGACATACATAAGTAATGAGAGACCAAAGAGGAGTCCTTTTATTATATGATAGAAAGTACAACACAATTATATATATCCTCTCCCATGAAGCTATCTGAGCCTTCATGTGCTTATCTGTTTATACCTCTAACAAGCAGTGGTAACTGCATAACTTCCTGGGTCAGTTGGTTAGCAGAGACTCCTACCGACTTCTAATTCTAACTACGTCAATTGACTGACAAGTTCTAAGTCAACCATCGGGTCCAGTCGACTAGCCCCTACAACAAAACCCCACAAATATCTCTGACGCTAGGAAGGTATTAGAGGATTATCTATGCAACCAACTTCGTGCAACCTCGTGCTTAAGTCTAGTATGAGCAGAGCCTCCTGATGTCACCGATTACATAATGGGTTTCACCACTCCCTAGTCAAATGCATACGTTGAGTTTAATATCCTTGGAGAAGTTTACTCACAAAATCGTATTCCAAGGCCTTAGGTCATATACTTGTTTGTGTACCCTGAAAAATAAAATCGTTTCTAATCAATTTTAATTAATCAACGTTAATTTTAATGGATTTTTCTTACTCAAGAGGTGTGGTTGTGAAACTGATGGTATTATGACTCATCACATAAAAATAAGCAAATATAAAAACACTACTAACTACTAGACTTGAATTTCAAAGAGACGGTATGCTTCTAAATGCAATTTTTCCAATGTAATCTCTACAATTTCAATGAAGTGCAATCTTTCCAAATGCGTAAAAATCAATGCAAAGTAATCAAAAGTGAAAATGCCATAAGTAAAATGTAATTAAACAAATATTTTTGTATTTTCAATATAAAGAAAATAAAATGCAAGGACTGAATAAAAACCTCACAAGCAGACCCTATTGCAAGCAAAAAGAGACAAAGCCAAGAAGGATACCTAGAAGCGACTACTCAAACCAATATGCAAGGACAACCAATGAAAAATATGACAAGAAAGAAGTTCGCCCAAAAAATTCAACAACAAGAAGGCTTCCTATCACTCTATAGGCACTTAACAATCAGAAAAGGGACCCAACAAGACTCAGCAACAAAAAAAACTCACCCAACAAACACCAAACTCAGCCAACAAGACTTAAGAGATGATGTATGCGACTGTTTGAGCAACAAGTGCATATATACGCTCCCTAAAGGAAGACAACTCGCGTATGTACGCGTATGTCAAGGGAAAAATCATGTATACCAAGCAAAACACTGCCAGGGAAAGGGTTAAGCCAAGAAACTCATATGCAAGGCAAAATATAGGCTGTCAAGAAATAGGTAACAAGGAAACTTGGGAAAACAGAGAGCAAATCAAGGAGAGAAACACTCAACACCCCAAAAACGTAGATCTCCCCAATGGAGTCACCAATTCTGTTACAAGGAAAATCTCTCTATGAATAGGGGAAAACCACAATAGACGGAACGACACCCAGAAATCAACTCTAATCTCAAGTATGTTATATAAATGAAATGCTAACAAGACAAGGCTAAGAGCCTACCTCGTCCGAACATTCGAAGAAGACCATCATTGAGCACACGACCCAAAGCTTTATATCTGCAACTTGTCCTCAACAACCAAGATACGCAAGCATATGGTGATAATATATGATATCAGCATATAAATTAGCATTATCCATTAACATACATGACAAATACGCCCATGGAATAGTAATTCAAATATTTGCAAGATATCAATTGGACGAGAAAAGAGTATTTCTATTAAAAGAATCAGCAAAAGTACATAGGTGACAAACTTTTGTAATGACATATATCGAAACTGAGAAACTAAGTCCCTTCATATAGGCCTCCACCACTTAAATCCTCCATAAAGACAAGTTCAAAGTCAATGAGGTTATCCATCAAAAAGTAGGAATAGCTTGGGGGTTGAACACAAGAAGTTCACACTTTCAAGGACAAAGGGATGCAGACTCAATATGAAGTGAAATTTCTCCAGAGTGTCTTTTCTCTCAAAGTTTAATTATTTATTAGGCTTGGATATGGCTCAATTTATAGCCTTCAAATGGACCTGAAGGGATAAGTCATAGAATTTCCAGTATATGGAAGGTCAAGGATCATGGATCTCTTGACATGGCATGGAAACCCGACATAATTTTTAATTTTTTAGCAGCAAACCCGATGTATGCAGGTTGTAGTGGAGCAATCTGTGTATACGCTTGTTGTATAACTGATAGGGAACGTATATGTATGCAAATGTGCATTTTTTGCTCTGGAATGAACAAAAAGGGGCCTTCAAGTGTGCAGAGGGAAATGGAAGGCCACCCAAGAAAGTTGCATGGAGTGAGGCAAAATTTGTTTTAACAAGGATTTATGCATCCTTGGACAACAAGCAGGAAGAATATCAATCCCCCATGATCGAAGTGGAAGGTAAGATTGATAACCAACCCATAGAAATTTTAATTTATTTTGTAGTTAGGCATAGTCACATAAATGCTAACATTGTTGAAAGATTTCACTTGCAAAGGAGTAAGCATAAGAAATCTTGTTTAGTTCAGTTAGCCACGGGGGATAAGAGAAAGATCAATGAGTTGGTTAAAGATTGTCAAATAAACATGAATGGACTTAGCACAAAGGTAGATGTAAACATCATACCATTGGGTTCATATGACTATCTAATTGGCATGGATTGGTTGGAAAAGCATCATGTTGTCCTAAACTATTACAACAAGACAATTGCATGTCTTGGTGAGGAAGGGTAGAAAGGCAAGATTCATGGCATTCCAAGAGTTGTAGTTGTTAGAGAGATTTCAACTATGCAGTTGAAGAAGAGCTTTAGGAAGGGATTTCAAATTTTTACAGCCCATATGGAGGATACAACCAAGGATAAAGTGGAAAGCACTAAATACCATCCTACCTTGAGGGATTTTGAATATGTTTTTAGAGAAATTATGGGATTTCCACCCACGAGAGACATTGATTTCTCTATTGATTTGGTACCAGGAGCTACCCCAGTGTCCAAGGCACCATACAAAATGGGTACACCAGAATTCAAGGATTTACAGATGCAACTTGAAGAACTTTTGAAGAAGGAATATATACACCGAAGTGTGTCACCTTGGGGAGCCTCAGTTCTATTTGTGAAGAAGAAGGATGGAACCTTAAGGTTGCGTATTGATTTCAAGAAACTTGATAAGGTTACCATAAAGAATAAGTATCCTTTACCAGAAATTGACGATTTGTTTGATCATTTGAAAGGTGCAAGAATATTTTCAAAGATTGACTTGAGAGCAGGCTATCATCAAGTAAGCATAATGGAATAATACATCAACAAGACATCATTCAAAACAATATATGGGCATTATGAATTCACGGTAGTTCCATTTGGACTATCACATTCCCCAATAGATTTTATGTGTTTGATGAATGGAGTGTTCATGGAGTACCTGGACAAGTTTGTGATTGTGTTTTTAGATTATATACTCGTATATTCCAAATCAGAAAAGGAACATGAGAAACATTTAATAATGGTGTTACAAGTTTTGAGAGAGCACAGATTATATGCTAAGCTAAGTGCGTGCATCTTTTATCAAAAGAAGATTCACTACTTAGGGAATGTAATATCAATAGCAGGGATAGAAGTGGATCCCGAGAATATAGAGGCCATTAGAGGATGACCAACACCAAATAATGTGACAGAGGTTAGATCATCCATGGGTCTTGTTGGCTATTACCGAAGATTCATAAAAGTTTTTCAAATATTGCAAGTCTAATCACTTCTTTGAAAAAGAAGGGTGTGAAGTTAGAATGGAATTCCAAGTGTGAAGAGAGTTTCCAACAGTTGAAAAGAATATTGACAAGTGCTCCAATATTGAAGATTTCATATGAAAAAGAATATTTTGTTGTGTGCACCTATGCATGCAAGGAAGGGCTTGGTGGAGTCCTTAGTCAAAAGGATCATGTGGTATGCTATGAGTCCAGAAAATTAAAAGAGCATGAAAATAATTATGTTACACATGACTTGGAGTTAGCAGTAATTGTAAATGCATTGAAAATGTAGAGACATTACCTTATGGGTAAGAAATTCGAGCTAAGGACAGACCACGGTGGTCTGGAGCATTTGTTTGGAAAGCCAACACTAAATGCTAGACAAACTAGATGGTTGGAATTTCTAAGTGAATATGACTTCAAAATTAAGCACATAAAGGGAAAGGAAAATCAAGTGGTTGATGCACTCAGCAACAGAGCTTGTGAAATGCATATTCCATCCATTAGCACGTACAAGATAGATCTGAAAGACAAAGTTATTGCAGCAACAAATTCAGATAAGAATTATTTTAAAATAAAATAAACATTACAACAAGGAAATTTTTAGCAGAAATTTAATTATTATGCGCTGAAAGAATATGGAATTCTCATGTACAAAGGTAAGGTGTATGTGTCGAATTCTAGTGAGATGAAAAATGTATTGTTGAAGGAGATGCACAATGTACCATATGCATGTAAACAAGGGTATTGAAATACAATTGTAGCAGTAAGAAGCCAATATTTGTGTCCAGGAATGAAGAAAGAAGTGGCTAATTACATAGCCAGATGTCTGGAATGCCAAAAAGTAAAGACATCACATAGACACCCAGCATGTTTTCTATAACCATTTCCCATTGCAAAATGGAAGTGGATATTGTCTCAGTTGATTTTAATACTAAGCTACCCAAAATAGTGAAGAAGCATGATTCCATCATGGTGGTGGTGGATAATTTAACTAAAGCAGTGCATTTCATTCCAGTAAAGACTACACACAAATCAACAAATATTGTAGATATGTATATGACAGAAGTTACTAGGCTACATGGAGTGCCTAAGGAAATAGTTTCAGATAGAGATCCAAAGTTTACTTCCAATTTTTGGAAGGGTTTGTTCAAGGGCTTCGGGAGAAATTTAAACCTTAGTACAACATATCATCCAAAGTCCAATGGGAAAACAGAAAGGACTAAGAGAATAATTGAGGACATTCTTAGAATGTATGTGATGGATCAGCCATTGAAGTGGGAAGATTATATCCATTTAGTTGAATTTTCCTACAACAATGGGTATCATGCCTCATTGAAAATGAGTCCATTTGAGGCATTATATGCAGGAAATGAAACACCCCAATGAGTTGGGATAATCCAGCAGACAGAGTAGTTGTTGGGCCAGAATTGTTAAAAGAAATGGAAGATCAGATGGCAAAGATAAAGCAGAATTTGAAGGCTACCCAAGACAGGCAGAAAATTTATGTATACGGGAATAGAGTTTTCATAGATTTTAAAGTGGGAGAACATGTGTTTTTGAAAGTAAAGGAAAAGAGAAGTTCACTAAGATTAGGAAGCTTCCTGAAGTTGGAAACAAGATATTGTGGTCCTTTTGAAATATTAGAAACGATAGGGCAAGTTGCATACATGTTAGATTTTCTTGCATCCATGAGAGTGCATAATGTATTTCATGTATCATTACTTAAAAGGTACGTACCTGATGTTAATCATGTCATTGCTTCGAATGTGATCCAGGTGGAGCACGAAGAGGATTTATGGGTGGCACCAATACGCATCCTAGATCAAAAATTCAAAGTGCTCAGGAAAAAGGCCATAGGGTTGGTAAAATTTCAATGGACCTAATACGGTCATGAAGATGCTACATGGGAGCATGAAGAAAACGTGTGGGAGAAATATCTGCAAATTTTTTACAGTTTTGAAGAAGACAGAATGCAAGACTCCATTTTGAGAAACTAGAGTTCTGGAACCACATCTCAAAATCCTGGCCAACTACGCTAGGGACCTTGATAAACAAATGGAACATTCATTGGGTTAGCCTTGATAAATGGATGGCACATCATTGATAAATGAATGGTGCATTCCTTGGGTGAGTGAGTTGAGAGGAACATGAGATTTTGGTTGGAACTGTTGATGGAGTTGTTAAATTGTAGAAATTTTATTTCTAAGTATTGTGATGTAAATTTCCATATATGTATATGGACATAGCGTTCACTGAGGACTGTGCACAATTGTAGGGGAGGGGGAATGTAACATCCCCATTATAATCCCTAGTTTGATTAATGCTTATGTAGATATAATATGTAGCTACGACCAAGTGATGTAATATGTGAATTGTATTTCAATGTTTTAATACAATAGTTAAGGGGACATGGACAAGAGATGGGGGTTGAATTAATCCACAAGAGAGGGGAGTGTCTAGGATAATGGCCAAGAGGGGTCCAAGGGGGGGGATTGCCCATGTTTATGTATTTAACCCATTTTCCTAAATAAGTTATTGTATATGAACCTTCCCATTTTTGATTGAGTGTTTCCAAAGCCAATCATTGAATACATGCAAGAGGGTGGGTGTGAGTGGTCACATCCCAAAGTTATTGGGCACATGGGGGTGGAGTACAATCAGCTTGGGGAAGAGTGTGAGTCAGTAAAGGCAAGAAAAAGAGAGGAATTTTGTATGGGTTGGGAGAGAGTAACAACAGTTCGAGCAATTTGGGCAGTAAGTCAAGTTTGTTCATGGAAGGGAGACAAAAGGAAGAAAAGAGAGCTTGGATTGTGTGCGGCCATAGGAGGGTGAAGTCTGGATCGTAATTGGAGCGAATTGGAGTTGGTTTATTGAAGATCCCGGTTGCCAGGCCGGAAGAGTGAACTCTTGCGCGAGTTGCATTGAAAAAGAAAGTGGTGTTGTTGGTTTGTTTATAGTCTTCCTAGCGGTAGATTCCCTTGAGTTCCTAGCTATGAGATTCCTAGCTACCTATGCTAGAGAGACCTTGATAAACAAATGGCACATTCCTTGGGTTATCCCTGATAAATGAATGGTACATCCCTTGGGTTAACCTTGATAAATGGATGGTACACCCCTTGGGTTATGCCTAATAAATGGATGGTAAATCCCTTGGGTTATCCATGATAAACAGATGGTACATCACTTGGGTTATCCCTGACAAATGAATGGTGCATTCCTTGGGTTGGGCAGGTCAAGAGGAAGAAAGTTGGTGGAAAAGTGGGGATAGTTGTAGGAGAATATCAGTTGGGTTGAGAGATTTATGTGTTGTGAGTGGACTGTGAGAGACCACCCTCTTTTGTGGATTGTTAGCCTCAGCTCGGGAGTGACTAGCTATTGAGATTTGGAACAATTAGTCTATGGTTGGGTGGAACTTTTGTCCCAAGCAGCTAGTTTCACGATTCTTGTTTAAGATAAGTGTTTTATCTTGTACTGATTTATTTACATGTGTTATTGTTGTGCATGAACTCTGCGTGAATGAGAATGACTTATATGTTGTTGTAATGAACGGTTTACTTGTATCTCATGTTGATTATTAGCATTCTTCAGATGCATAAGTTTTATGGTTATTATTGTAGCTAAGTCTGTTATAAATTGTAGTTGTATGCTATGGGAAAAATCAACTAACAATAAAATAATGACTTTAATTAGCAGAATTTTCGAGTTATGTGTATTCTGCATGTATTGTTTCCTAGCTCAAGGCTAGGTACATTAATAAAATGGTATCAAAGGTGATAAAGAGAAAGTTTTAGCTGACGTGGGCCAGCCGTTGTGGTTGGGTATGTTACAACTAATCTAGCTTCCCTTCGGGATAGAGTAAATAAGGACATTTTGACCATTCATGCAAAAATAGACATCATTCAAGACGAGCTCCATAGCACCATTGGTGAAGTCAAAGACTAGCTAGGTGGCCAAATTAATGTAGTCCATTCCACACTCCACCAATTCATGACCAAATTCCAAGCTACATCCTCCTCTAACCCCCCTCTCTATACTGAATGTATTGACTCCAATCAACCTCTCCCCTATCATTCCAAATACATACCTTGTGACCCCAATCTTCCCAAATTCAAGGTCAACAAATTTGGTAGATCGGAACCACAAGCCTAGGTTGCTCAGATGGAACATTTTTTCTCCCCGCATGGTATCATTGATGAGTTAACCAAGATTTGTTATGGAATTATCTATTTGGATCCATAAATATGGAAATGGTGGCAATGACATCACAATGCATGCCAAGGGTATGTTGCTTGGTCACAATTTGTTGTTGATTTGTATGAACACTTTGACACAGACACCCACCATTTAGGATGTATGATCAAGTTGAAATAGTCTAGAACAAGAGAAATTGTTATTGTTGCCTTTGAGCACTTGGCTTTCCAGAAGGCATGATAGATGCTTTCTTCAGGGAATGTTTTATCAGTGGCCTCAAGGATGAAATTCATGCCCAGGTCATCATGCCTCGCCCCCTGACTTGGTTGGAAGCCACTAAGCGTGCCAAGGAGGAACAATAGGCCATTTTGGCCCAAAGTAAAAAACCCACTTTTTTTCCCTACCCTAAACCCAACCCACCTGCCCCTCAAGCCTCTCCTCTCAAGGTCCACAAGTTAACACAGGAAAAAATGTTTGAACACCAACTCAAAGGTATTTTCTATAATTTTGATGACAAATATTTTCTCGGGAACAAGTGTAAGGAAAAAAATATTTCTATGGCCATTTCAGAGGATGCTCCTGAAGAGGAAGTTGAAGTTCCTCCTATTGAAGAGCCACCCCTTCTCGATGCTCCTACTTCGCTTGATGACCCACCAGAAATTGAACCACTGATTTCATTACATGCCCTCATGGGCTTCTCTACTCCTCAAACCCTCAAGCTCATTGGCTATATTAAGCATCATAAATTCATCATCCCTGTTGATAATGGAAGCACCCATAATTTTATTCACTGCTGCATTTCCCGGGAAATCAATTTCTATATTCATGTCGTCAAAAAATTTCAAATCATGATAGCTAATGGTGGTTCCATGAAATGTGGTGGGCATTGTGAAAATGTATGTCTTCAAATTGGGTAGTACCACCTAAAATATCATATGTTTTCCATCAATATGGGCGGTTGTGACATTGTGTTGGGTGTTGAATGGTTACACACTTTGGGCCCCATTCTCATGGATTTTAAGGAATTAACCATGAAATTCAAATAGGAGGGACAACAATATTGCTTCCAAGGAATCACAATAGTTTCCCCTGAGATCATCAGTTCCCATCGCATGGAAAAGATTCTCAAAAAAGGTCATTCAGGTATTATTGCCCAACTTCATTCTATTCAAGCAATTGAGACACCCTCGGTGCATCCTAGCCTCCAATCTCTCATCTTCAAACACCAAGATATTTTTTCCACTCCCTGGGGACTTCCCACTTCATGTGGTGTTCATGATCATTCCATTCCACTTATCCCCTATAGTCTCCCTCCCAATGTTCACCCTTATTGTCATCCCTTTGCCCAGAAGAATGAAATTGAGAAAATCATGCAAGAATTTCTTTAAGCGGGTGTTATCCATCCTAGTACCATCCCTTATTCTTCTCCTGTGGTCATGGTACTCAAAAAAAAAGGTACTCGGCATATGTGTCTAGACTTTTTCACCCTAAATAAACTCACCATCAAAGACAAGTTTTCCATTCCTTTCATTGGTGACCTCCTGGATGAATCTAGTGGTGCCCAATACTTTACTAAACTCGATCTTCGATCTAGCTACCACCAGATCCATATGAAAGACAAATAAAATCCCAAGACTTCCTTTAGAACTCATGAGGGTCATTATGGGTTCTTTGTCATGTCCTTTGTCCATTGTAATTTTTGGGTATGTGTTATATTCTTTGCACGACTAGTCGGGAAACATATCGCATTTTTGCCTCGTTTTTCATGTCGCCTCGATTTTCATGTCCATTGTTGGGTGGTTTTTCGGCACATGGTTTTGGTCGATGGTTTTCTATTTCCAGTTAAGGAACTAGGTTTTTTGACTAATCCAATTCATTGGGTTAGGTTTTTCGATTTCGTTGGCTCCTATATGTATATTGTATTGTAAACAATTTATCACAATGAATGAATATAGAATATGTTGATTTTCTCGGTTTAGCTTTCCAGGGGAAAAATCTTTGTGTAATGTGTGTACTTTCCATTGTATCTTTTATGTTATTTTATTGAAAATTTGTTTGCAGTAAAATATTGTACAAGGTCAAAATCTACAGTAATACCCCATAAACCTTCCAAAGTCTCATGAATCATGTCTTCCACCCTTTTCTTTGTCATTTTGTCTTAGTTTTCTTTGATGACATTCTCATCTATAGTAAAACTTGGACATCCCATATTGCACATGTGGATCGAATTCTGCCTCTAACAATCTAAATGTGCCTTTGGAGCCTCATAAGTGGAGTACCTGGGTCATATTATTGGCAAGGATCGTGTAAGGGTAGATCCTAAGAAAATTGAAGCTATGCAGGATTGGCCTTGCCCTAAAACTCGTAAGAGATTGCATGGCTTTCTGGGTTTAATAGGTTATTATCACAAGTTTGTTAAAAATTCTGGAAAAATTGAAGCACTTCTCACGACTCTCTTTAAAAAGAATGCCTTCAACTGGACTCCAGTAGTTAATCAATCCTTCCATGCCTTAAAAGTGGCTATGTGCACGATGTTGGTCCTGGCTCTTCCAGAATTCACCAAGACCTTTGTCTTGGAATGTGAGTCTTTTGGAAAATGAATTGGGGACTGGGGTAGTCCTCCTGCAAGAGGGTAGGCCTTTGGCCTTCACCAACAAACAACTTTTAGACAAAGATTTGGGCCAATCAATCTATGAAAAGTAAATGTTGGCTATTCTACATGCAGTAGATCTATGGCATCCTTATCTATCAAGGAAACGCTTCGAGATTAAAGCTTATCACTAGAGCCTCAAGTATTTTCTTGAACAAATAATTTCCTCCCCAGAGCAACAAAAATGGGTAACCAAGATATTTAGATACGATTATGAGATCATTTACAAGAAGGGAAAATATAATGTGGTCGTTGATGCTCTTTCTTGAAAATGTGAATAAGAAGGGTGCCTCTTTTCCCTCTCTTTTGTTGTACTAGATTTTCTCCAAGATGTGCGCCAGGAATGGTTGCATGATCCCAAAATATCTTGCCTCATCCAACAATTGCAAGAAAATTCTCTAGCTTCTCCAGGGTACTCTTGGCATAATAATGAGCTTCTCTATAAAGGTTGTCTCTATTTAAGAAACCAGTCACAACTTAAATCCATGGTGCTTTCTTAGATTCATGCTTCACCTACAACTAGGATAGGGTTTACCAAAACCTATGGAAGGGTCAAACATTCTTTTTTTTGGGATGGTATGAAACAGGAAATCCACACTTTTGTGGTTGAATGTGTTGTATTTCAATGCAATAAAAGAGAAGCAGTCAAATCCCCAGGAACCCTCCAACCCCTTCCAATTCCCCCTTCTATCTGACATGATATTTCTATATATTTCATT
This sequence comes from Picea engelmannii, assembly GCA_009831015.1. NCBI lineage: Eukaryota > Viridiplantae > Streptophyta > Pinopsida > Pinales > Pinaceae > Picea > Picea engelmannii. Next base: position 275,679 of record ML782415.1, read on the forward strand.
ATGGGCCTACCTAAATCAAGCAATAAGACAGTCATCATGTTGGTGGTTGGTTGTCTTTCCAAATATGCTAATTTTTGTGCTTTGCAACATCCCTTCACTGCATCCACATTGGATTAATTTTTCATGGATAATATCTTCAAACTTCATGGCATGCCTCATTCTATTGTCTCTAACCGAAATCCCACTTTCACCGGCAATTTTTGGCAAGAATTTTCCAGTCTATAGGGAACCCAATTGCATCTCAACACCACCTATCATCCCCAAACTGATGGCCAAACTGAAGTTGTCAACAAGTGGTTGGAAATATATTTGAGGTGTTTTTCATCTAAGAGGAAAAATCGGTGGGCTCAATGGTTACCCCTAGTTGAATGGTGGTACATCACTTCTTACCATACAGCTACTCGCTTGACTCATTTTAAAGTAGTTTATCAACAAAATCCACCTTCAGTTATCTCATACATTCCTGGCGTCTCGAATGTCTAGATGGTTGACCAAACTATTACAGTTCAAGAGGTTATTCTCTGTACCCTCAAAGGTAATTTGGTCATGGCTCAGAATCGCATGAAGCAACAAGCAGATCAAGGTTGCTTAAAACGTCAATTTGTTGAAGGGGACCAGGTGTTTCTTTGACTGCAACCTTATAAGAAAAATTCACTCAAGAATTACCATTTCCATAAACTAGTGCCCAAATTTTATGGTCCTTATGTAGTTATCAATTAAGTGGGATAGGTGGCCTATCAGTTATCTTTGCCTAGTCATTCTAATCCCCATCTTGTTTTTCATGTCTCATCCTTAAAGAAGGTGATTGGAACTAAATGCCAAACTCAAACCAGTCTTCCCAAGTTGGATGAAGAAGGCTAGATCCATCTGGTTGTAGCCACAAGTAGTATTGGATAAGCGTGAGCATTCTCTCCATCAACGCGCCATCAAGGAAGTGTTAGTACAATGGAAAGATACAACTCCAACAGATGCCACCTAGGAGCCAGCTAGCATTCTACAACAATTTTCTCATCTCAAGCCTTGAGGACAAGGTTGTTTTTTAAAGGGGAGGGAATGTTAGGGACCTAACCTCCCTAACCCCTCACATATGTAGAATAATATATTTTTCATGTAATAAAGGCCAATATTAATAAGGCCTAGTAATAAGGAAGAATAATTCAAATGTAAGAAGACCTAATACAAGCTTTCACTTCTAGAAGATATTCCTCTAGATTGTTCTTATGGTAGATAGATTTATTATAAATATGATTCAAGGGAATGAGAAGTCTTGTATTGAGAATTATTGTAATAGAGCGCTACATTGTTGGAGGTTTCCCCATCGAAGAGGAAAGTGAACATTGTTTCCTATCAATAAAGGTATTATTTTGTTGTTGTGGTTTCATATATTGTGTTGTTACACTGTTATTCTCTACAATATTTATGTTTTTGGCTATTATAATACATATGGTACCTTACAGAACCCAAACACATTCAAATAAGAGCTTAGCGGTGGCCTCAATTGTGATGCTCTTCATGTAGGGTGCCAAAATTGTCATCTTAGAGAATCTATCAATGACCATGAAGACATGGTCATTCCCATGCTTGCTTGAAGGAAGATCGGACATGTAATCCATGGAGAGGGACTTCCAAGGCCTATCAGGAGTAGGAAAAGGGGTGTATAGACCCTGTTTCTTGATGGCGGGTTTGGCAATGGCATGGGTAGTGCAAGATCTGACGTACTTGGAGACATCTTGTCGAAGCTTCGGCCAATAAAAATGCTTTTGCAATACAACCATTTTTTTATCCACACCAAAGTCTCCTACCGCATGACTGTAATGAGCTTCCTAAATAAGCTTTGCATGCTCACTTGAAGGAACATAGAGATGACTTAGATGGCATAGAAATCCATCTTGGAGATGAAAGTATGGAACTAGTTTTCCTATGCTTAATGTCTTATAGGGACCATCAAAGTCAGAGTCATTGTTATATAATTTTGGCCACCTAAACATCCCATGCCCATAGGAGTTATGAATTATGGTCAGTGCCACAACCTGGGGTCGACTGAGGTAGTCTGTGACATGGTTGGTGCTTCCTTTCGTGTACTTGATGTTCAAGTGGAATCGATAAAGGTATGTGGACCACTTTTGATGGAGGGAGGTCATTCTATAACTTTCCCTATGTCTGCATGAAATGTAGAGGCCTATGATCAGTGTGGATGATCATTTCCTTCCCTAGAATGTAATGCTTCCACTATCGACATGCCTGCATAATGGAGTACATCTCTTTGTCGTAGGTGGGATATATTTGAATGACATCAAATAGTGTTTCATTGTGATAGGCCATCGAATTCCCATGTTGAGTGAGGATTTCACCGATAACATAATATGAAGCATCTGTCTCAATCTCAAATGGTTGTTGTAGGTATGGCAGAATAACGATTGGTTCTTAGCAAAGGATGAATTTCAAATCCTTGAATGCTTTATGTTGGGACGCAACCCAAACAAACTTGGCCTTTGCTCCACCCTTGGTCACCTAGCTTAGGGCCCAAGCGATATGAGAGAACCGCAAAACAAACATGCGGTAGAAGTTGGAAAGGCCCAAGAAGTTGCGGAGCTTGGTCAATTTCTTCAGGGTTGGCCAATCGCGGATGACTTGGATCTTGGTTGGATCCATATGCACACATTACTCATCCACAATGTATCCCAAATATTGGATTCTCTAAATTTCAAAGGAACACTTGTCCAAATTGGTATATAATGTGTGTTGACGTAGGGCGCCCAAGACCTATTGAATGTGCTTCAAATGTTCCTCCTAGGTTTTGATAAATATGAGGATGTCATCCATATATACAACCACAAAGGATTTTTTGAATGGCCGAAATATATCATCCATCATTTGCATGACTGTGGTTGGGGCATAAGTCAAGCCAAAAGGCATGACCAAACACTTGAAGAGACCTTATTTAGACTTGAAGGTTGTCTTCCATACATTGATTTGCTCAATCGACACCTGGTGGTAACCTGACTTCAGATCAGTCTTAATGAAAAATTTGGCTCCCTTGATTTGATCAAGAATATCATTAATCTGGGAGATCGGGTATTAGTTTTTCACCGTGATCTTGTTCAGGTCTTTGTAATCAATACAAAGTCATCATGCCTCGTCCTTCTTCTGTACTAGAATAATTGGGCTCTTGCAAGATGAGGAGGTTGGTCTGATGTGACCCTTCAGAATTAGTTCTTGGATTTGGCATTTGATTTCTTCATTCTTCATAACAAAACACCTATATACAGGGTCATTAGGCAGAGGAGCATCAGGTGTCAAATCAATTGAGTTCTTTACCTAATAGTGCAAAATCACCCCATTAGGTGAGGCAAATATGTCTTTGTTCTCTTCTATGATATTGTCCACCTATTCTTGTTGTGTAAAGAGACCTCATGAAGAGGTTTTGGCAGTTGCAGTGACCTTCCATTCACCTTTCACTCGGACCATAAAGAGGGAAAATATCCCAATCTAAGAGACCACCTTTTGGAACTAATTCGTGGAGATCAAAGAGACTGCAATAGTTGGGACTACCTCCGACACCCTATAGAGTTGACCTCCCAAAGTAATAATGACACTACGGGACCTAGATTCATAAATAGCATGACACTTCCACATATATGGTTGTCCTAAAATAACATCACAAACTTCAAGGGGGGGGACATCACACAATACCTTGTCTTTGAATTGCTTGATGTCATAGAGTGGGTGATATTGTTGTCTAATGCAAACGTCTCATCCCTGGTCGATCCAACTGATGGTGTATGGTTGAGGATGCATAATAATTGTTAGGTTCAACGTCTTGATGACCTATGCTGACATTAGGTTCATCTGGCTATTGTTGTCAATAATGAAATGGAGGGTATTCCCCTTCACCCACATATGTGAGTGGAAGAGGCGCTCCCCTTATTCATGCTCCTATGGTTCCTCTGGTTCCTTCAAGGCTACAACCTTAAGGAAGCTCCAACTTCCCAATTCTTTGGCTACAACCAAAAGGAGGCTCCAACACCTTATGTTCTCCGGCTACAACCGGAAGGTGGCTACAACCACATGGCCTTTGCCCCGTCCAACCGGCCTGACGTAGAAGTAGAATGATGGAACCACTATCACTGTGAGATATACCACTGTACAATTGTACCACTGACCTGCAACCAACCTGTAATACTGCCCTACAATCAACATGTACCTGAACTGAACACGTATCAAAAAAAATACAACAGATACGCAACTTGTAGTTATGCAACATGCATATGTACGCAGCTTATATGTACAATAGCCTAAGTATGTACGTGTATTGTCTGTTATGCAACCTAGGTATGCCTTCTAAAACTAGGGATACAAGACCTATAGTTCTACAACATGCATATGTGCGCACACTATCTATACAACAACCTGTGTATGTACGCATCCTGTCTATTATGAAGCCTACATATACCTTCTCAAAACTAGGGTTTTCTTTCTTTTGAAAACTTTTGATCCTCTGCAACTACTTTCACATAGATATGAAACCTGTCACTATATTAGAACTGTAATTGTACCCTATGCATGCATCCTCATACATAACCTTTACCCAAAAAATCTATGTCTCTCTCTAGTCATGTACCATATAGTGTGTGTAATCATGAACAAGTATAATAACCCTCACATTATCTAGACATCAAACCCTTTCCGATATTCAACCTCTCAATACATCAATCACTTCACAAATACAAGTTCTCAACCATGTACCATACAAACCCTTAGCCATATGCCAAGAAATACAAAATGTGCCTCAACTCTAACAAGAAGTATCAATGATAAATATTGATTATACCATAACTGTATTTCTGTAGATCTGACTTATACAGAATATCCCATGCAGCCACTAGTCTCTATAGGGAGAATCCTCAAATCTCCATAACCATTTCTCATGCATACATCAAAATCAAACTACTCATAGAAATAAGACATACCTTTTGAACCAATGGATAGATCTGATGTATCTAATCACTGTAGACCTTCCTAAGAGCTTGATCTCAGAATCTAGAACCTCGACATCTTCATCTTCTCAAGTTTCTATGGATTTACCCTCATGTATGCGCCCTAATACACTGCCAGTCCGCGTATGTACACACCCTAATAAACTGTTAGCTCACGTACACCTCAGAAATTAGGATTTTTTAGTATAAGTTTTAATTCTGAAACTTTCATCGTCAACCCTTTGTGCTACCTCAGACTTTCACAAGTTCAGATGTATCAATGAGTACTTCCAATAATATTTACACAACAATAGATATTCAATATGTTCAAGTGTGATTAAATGAGAGATTTCCTCTTATTTATACTTTCATGTAGCTTCCTCAAGGGATTACCTTTTAACCATCTTAACCCACTTTCCTTATTTTAGGGTTAACCCACTTATAACCACTTGTCCACTTAACTTAAACACTTTCCATAATTAGTTAGTTCTCCATTAACTTTATTATTTAAATAATTTCTTTTGCATCCTCTGTGAATTATAATACACTAATCACTACAGTTTATTATTTAAATAATTTCTTCTTTGCAAACACTTTGACTACTTTGACCTTTTGGGGCTTCTAGATGACTCATGAGGGTTCTCCAACTTCACATGGCCATAACTCTCTAATCGTGAGGAGTTATGTGATGTTTCACATACCACTGGAAATGGCATAACATGTACTATCCATCTAGAATAGTCTTACCTGAAAATATATCAAAACTCATACCATTACCCATAAAAAAAACTTGGGTCCATTACCCAAACCTTTGTGCTATCAAAATTCGCTATCAGACTTTCTTCAAGTGTCGACATCAATGAAAACCAACCCAATTAATCAACAATATCCCCCTTTGGTATCGATGCAAAAACTTTGATGCAATACCGAATTCATGTCATGCAATAATGAAGTCATATCACTCATGCTCGCCCTGTGATCAACACTCCCCCTATGACCAACGCTCCCCCTTGAACCATGCCTATGTGCTCTGCATCTAGTAAATATCTCCCCCTTTGTCATCAATATCAAAGGTATCTTTCCATCTGGGGTTTCTCCCCCTAACTAAACTGTCCTTGGGGATAATCCCCCTGACTGAACTCTTCCTGAAACTGATCTCCCAACTTGAATTGTCCTCTTTATGGTGCTTCCTCGTGTAAATCTAAGACATATAAGATAAGCATTCAAAATAATTCATTTTGGAGTAGAAATTACTCCAAGTCTCTAGAGAATATACTCAAAGGCTTCCCGTGGAAGCATTTTTGTAAAGATGTATGCCACTTGTTCTTTTATGCCCACATATTCAACTCTGATGATCTTTTATGCAAATTGTTCCCGTAGAAAGTGATACTTGATTGTAATGTGCTTTGTCTTGGAGTGCATCACTGGGTTCTTTGAGATACTGATGGTGCTTGTATTATCACAATATATTGGAATGGGCTCATCATACTCAACATGTATATTTGTCAAAGTTTGTTTCATCCCTAAAACTTGTGTACAACATGTTGTTGCTGCAATATACTATGTTACGGTTGTAGATAAGGATATTGATGATTGTTTCTTGCTTAGCCATGATACCAAACACTCACCCAAGTAGAACGTTTCTCCATTGGTGCTTCGTCGGTCATTAATGCAACCTGCCCAATCTGCATCTGTGTAGGAAATAAGTGATAGATCCTTTCATTTTGGATACCATAATCCAAACTCTTATGTTCCTTTGAAATATCTTGAGTTACCTTGATGTAGAGGTTGTTTTCTGCACTTCCTTTTATGAACCCTACCTACTATAGATATTTATCCAATCTAGAGTACCATGCTCTAGGAGACTATTTTAGACCATACAAGGCCTTCTTCAATTTACACACATAATCTGCATTCTCTAACAACCGAAATCCTTCTAGTTGTTCAATGTAGACTTCTTATTCAAGTCCCCATTCGGAAACGTTGATTTCACGTCCATCTGATACACTTTAATATTCTTGGAGCATGCATAAGATAAAAGCAATTAGATTGCTTCCATTCTGGTAGCTGGGTAAAATGTCTCTTCAAAGTCAATTCCTTCAACCTATGCGTATTACATACCAATCTATCTTTGTTCCTTGTAGCCTGTCCATCTTCATTCAATTTATTTCGGAATACCCACTTTGTGCCAATCACATTCGTATTCTTTGGTCTTGGATGAAATTCCCAAGTGTCATTATTCTCTATTTGATCAAATTCTTCATCCATGGCCTTATTCCAAAATTCATCCTTGTTGGCCTCTTCAAAACTGTTTGGTTCAATTGTAGATGAGAGTGTTAGGTGCATTTGTTCTGGCGAACGGATTCTTATTCTAGTCTCAACTCCTCCATCTTTGTTTCTGATAATCTCATCTGAAGTATCATTCTTTTGCATGCGTTTTATAGGTGTCTTTGGAGGAACTTGTTGAACTTGCTCTTCTACTTCTATCTTCATCTTCCCTTCTACTTCTTCTTCATCTTCTACTTCTTCTTCGTAAAGTTGTTTCATTGATTCATTTTCTTCTTCCTTTAATTCTCATCCACGTGTTTCATCAATTTTTACATTGATGCTTTCCACATCTTTGTTCGACCTCAAATTGTAACACTTGTATGATTTCCTTGTACTTGAGTAACCAACAAGTACTCCTTTGTCCACACGAGAGTCAAACTTTCCTATTCTGCCATCTTCTCTTTTGATGTAGCATTTTCTTCCAAATACTCTGAAGTTCTTCACATTTGTTGGTCTTCCTTTCCATAGCTAGTAGGGAGTTTGTCAGTGTTGTTTCTGAGCATTACTCTGTTTTGAATGTGAACTATTGTATGCACTACATGTGTCCAAAAATATATGTCAATTTGGAATCCATTAGCATTGTTTGAGCCATTTCCTGTGTAATTATCATCCATTATGATAATGTTCCTTTGTCTCTGAACCACTCTCTGAACCAATTTATGAATCCATGCTCTCTTCTACTGTCATATATCTGTCCAAACCTACTAAGTGTTCTTACGAATCCATCTATGTCCATACTGTCCAAGACTCTACTACACAATTGTCCATAATGTTGACCCATTTATCATTATACTATCATGAAATATTCACTACTACAACTGATTGTACTTCTACTAACTAACTGCTCTAGATCTGTCTATTCAAACTTTGCAAGTTGCTCTAAGGATGGTTATTTGGTCTATCACACCTATCGCAAAGACTCCCTCTGTCTAATATTCATATTACCTGGGAGTCTCTAAGTCGAATGGCTCAGAACAATTACTGCTCGGATGAGTATTCCTCATCATCTTTATTGGTAGATTCATCATATCTCTAATCTCTGACTTCTTTCTTTCTTTCTGTGGATTCATCTTTAACTACAATGCCTGAAATTACAATCTCTTGAACCTATACCTTATTTACCTGTCCTTCTTTTCTTTCAGTTATTTTCCAAACTTTTATGTATCTGACATCTTTCTTTTTCTCTGTAGAATTTTCTTCATCTCATTTTATTGCCAATCTTGCGATCTATGGGACCTGGTCTTTGTTCACCTGTTCTTCCTGTTTTCTTATCCATACTTTATTATATCTGATATCAGTGTTCTCTTTCATGGAAGTATTGATCATGCTTCTACAATCACTAGCTATGTGTCCATAGTTATGACATTTGTAACATTCAATGTTACGTGGGGCCACATAAGCATTTCTTGCTTGAACATTTATTTTATAATCCCTGCAATCTGAAACCTTATGTCCAAAGTTAGTACAATAAAATCAATGACCATAAAAGAAATTTGCACACCTGGAAGTGAGTGATCTTCTTTTTGGCATCGTACTTCTGAATGTATTCCTTGATTGATCATGACCATGATTGAAGCTTCTTTGTGACTTGAACATGGATGGTCTTCTTGAGGATGTATCTTCAATAGTTTTCTTAGATTCTGGTTGACCATGATTCCTTCCTTTGAGTACTTCTGCATAACTCTTTCTATTTTCTTCATTTTTTCTTTTCTAGCAACCTAGAGTGCTTCTCTTCATTCTCTATAATTTATGTGGATGTTTATGTCTCTTCAACGTTCTTGTTGAGCTTGACGATTTTACTTCTCAATGTGACAACTTCTTCTTCAAGCTTCTCAACCTCTTGTTCTTTCTTCATTATATGAGACTTCATGAATTATTTTGTTCTCTTCGCTTCTTCAAGCTGAATTTTTAATGTGATTATTTCTTCTTCAAGTACATTCTCTTCTTGACCAAACTCTAACTCAAGCTGGTTTAGATCGTTAGTTCTTTCCTTGAGATGATCTGTCAATATCTTCTCTCTCATTTCTGCTTCTTCCTTCTATGCTTCTATGTTGGCTTCCAAATACTACTTTTGATATTCAAGATTTTCTTTTATCTGTCTGGATTCTTCTAGCCAAGTTCTTAAGTTCTCGATGACCTATTGGGCTTCTTCAAAAATGTGAACACTTTCCTTTTGTTTCATCAATTCTTTCTTGAGTGAATTGTTTTATTCTCTGTCTTTTCTTAGTTCATCTAAAATACTAATCAATTATGTTTCATAATTGTCTTCTTTTTCAATTAGTTTTTCTGTCTCATTTACTTCATGGAATTCTATTTCAAGATGTCCATGTTTTTCACAATTAAAACAAAAAAACATGCCTTCGGTGATTATGTACTCTTCATCTTCTGAATCTGTTTGACATGGTGAACATAATTCTTCTTGATCTATATCTGCATCTTCTTTGGCATTTTCTGAATCTGTGATGGGTGAAGAATATATGTCATGTAACTTATCCCAAAGTTCTTTGGTTGGTGAACATTTACCAACCTTTTGTCTTATCGGATTAGGTAATCCTTCCCAGATGAAATCCATTGCGATTGTGTTATTCTTCTTCAATTCCTTCTTGGCTGCAGTCTTTGACCTTTTTGAACTATCATATCCTGTAACAACTGATAGCCAAATATAATGTCCCTATGCCTGTAAAAATACTTCCATCCTTCTACTCCACATCTCATACTTTAAACCATTCTGACCGTTAAACATTGGTACTCCATTCTTAGAATAATCCATGATCACCTTCCAGTGGTTAAACTATTTCCTGAAGGAACCTGCTCTGATACCAATTGTTGGATTACTAAAAGGGGGGGGGGGGGAGATCAGTAATAGAGCAATAATAATCATTTTTCACCATAAAATGTAAGTGTTATATCAATGTAGCATTATCATCCAATAGTTGCAGAGTAAATAAACAACGAACTAAAGAACAATCATACACATACACAGTACACCCATGTTTTACGTGGAAACCCAAAACGGGAGAAAACCACAAAACGTTTTTTCTTATATGTCTTTAAGAATTACATTCATTGGAAGCACCAACTTCCTTTGTTTTCTAGCTGCAACTGGAAGGAGGCTCCAACCCCCTATTTTCTCAAGCTACAACCTGAGGGAATCTCCAACTCCCCAATTCTCTAGCTACAACCAGAAGGATGCTCCAACCCCGTAGTTTCTCAGGCTACAACCTGAAGGAATCTCCAACTCCCCAATTCTCTGGCTACAACCAGAAGGAGGATCCAACCCCCTATGTTCTCCAAGTACAACCAGAAGGTGGTTACAACCACCTGTCCTCGCCCCGTCCAACCATCCTAACGTAAAAGTAGGATGATGGAACCACTGTCACATTATCACTATGAGATATACCACTGTACAACTATACCAACCTGTACCACTGACTTGCATCCAACCTATAGTATTACCCTGCAATCAACCTATACCTGAAATGAACATGTACCAAACTAAATACAACAGATACACGACATGTAGTTCTGCAACATGCGTATGTACACAGCCTATCTGTAGAATAGTCTGTGTATCTACGCATCTTGTCTATTATGCAACATGTGTATGCCTTCTAAAACTAGGGATATGTGACATGTAGTTCTGCAACATGCATATGTAAGCACCCTATCTATATAAGAGCATGCATATGTATGTGTCATGTCTGTTATGTAGCCTGCATATACCTTCTGAAAACTAGGGTTTTCTTTCTTCTAAAAACTTATGATCCTTTGCAACTTCTTTCACATATATCTACAACCTGTCACTATATCCAGACTGTAATTGTACCATGTGCATGCATCCTTATACATAAAATTTACCCAAAAACTCTATGTCTCTCTCTAGTCATGTGCCATATAAGTGTGTGTAATCATGAACAAATATAATAACCCTGACATGATCTAGACATCAAACCCTTTCTGATATTCCAATCACTTCACAAATACAAGATCTCAACCATGTACCATACAAACCCTTATCCATATTCCAAGAAACACAAGATGTGTCTCAACTCTAACAAGAAGTATCAATGATAAATATTGATTATACTAGCACTGTATTTCTGTAGATCTGACTTATACAAAAGATCCCATGCAGCCACTAGTCTCTCTAGGGAGAATCCTCAAATCTCCATAACCATTTCTCATGCATACATAAAAATCCAACTACTCATAGAAATAAGACATACCTTTTGAACCAGTGGATAGATCTAATGTATCTTATCACTGTAGACCTTTCTAAGAACTTGATCTCAGAATCTAGAACCTCATCTTCATCTTCTCAAGTTTCTATGGCTTTACCCTCATGTACGTGCCCTAATACATTGCCAACCCTCGTATGTACACACCCTAATACTCTGTTAGCCCGTGTACACCTCATAAATTAGGGTTTTTTAGTATTCACTGTAATTCCAAAACTTTCTCCGTCAACCCTTCATGCTACCTTAGACTTTCGCAACTTCATATGTATCAATGAGTACTTGCTATAAGCCTTACACAACAATAGATATTCAATATGTTCAAGTGTGATTAAATGAGAGAGTCTTGCCTCTTATTTATACTTTCATGTAGCTTCCTCAAGGGGTTACCTTTTAACCATCTTAACCCACTTTCCTTATTTTAGGTTTAACCCACTTATAACCACTTGTCCACTTAACTTAACCACTTTCCATAATTAGTAAGTTCTCCATTAACTTTATTATTTAAATAATTTCTTTTGCATCCTCTTTGACTTATAGTACACTCATCACTTCATTTTATTATTTAAATAATTTATTATTTGCAAACACTTTGACTACTTTGACCTTTTGGGGCTTCTAGATGACTCATGAGGGTTCTCCAACTTCACATGGCCATAACTCTCTAACCGTGAGGAGTTATGTGACGTTCCACATACCAACGGAAATGGCATAACATGTACTATCCATATAGAATATTCTTACCTACAAATATATCAAAACTCATACCACTATCCATCAAACAAAATTGGGTCCATTACCCAAACCTTTGTGCTACCGGAATTCACTACCGGACTTTATTCAAGGGTTGACATCAATGACAACCAACCCAACTAGTCAACAATATGCCCCTTTAGCATTGATGGCAACACTCTGATGCAATACTGAATTCATGTCATACAATATTGAAGTCATATCACTCATGCTCCCCCTGTGACCTTTGCTCCCCCTACAACCATGCCTTTGTGCTCTGCATCTGATAAATCTCTCCCCCTTTGTCATCAATGGCAAAGGTATCTTTCCATCTGGGGCTACTCCCCCTAACTAAAATTTCCTTGGGGATACTCTCCCTGACTGAACTCTTCCTAAAACTGATCTTCCAACCTGAACTGTCTTCTTTATGGTGCTTCCTCGTGTAAATCTAAGACATATAAGATAAGCATTCAAAAGCATTCATTTTGGAGTAGAAATTACTCTGAGTCTCTAGCGAATATACTCAAAGGCTTCTCGTGGAAGCAGTTTTGTAAATATGTATGCCACTTGTTCTTTTTTTCCCACATATTCAACTCTGATGATCTTCTCTGCAACCTGTTCCCGTAGAAAGTGATACTTGATTGGAATGTGCTTCATCTTGGAGTGCATCACTAGGTTCTTTGAGATATTGATGACGCTTGTATTATCAAAATAGATTGGAATGGGCTTATCATACTCAACCTATATATCTGTCAGAGTTTGTTTCATCCATAGAACCTGTGTACAACATGTTGTTGTTGCAATATACTTTTCTTCGGATATAGATAACGACACTGATGATTGTTTCTTTCTTAGCCATGATACCAAACACTCACCCAAGTAGAATGTTGCTCCATTGGTGCTTCGTCGGTCATTAATGCAACCTGCCCAATCTGCATCTGTGTAGGCAATAAGTGATAGATACTTTCCTTTTGAATACCATAATCCAAACTCTTTTGTTCCTTTGAGATATCTGAAAATCCTCTTTACTGCTAATACATGTGATTCCTTTGGTGTTGCTTGAAATCATGCCACTTGTCCAACTACCTGCATTACTTCCGGTTTGGATGTTGTCACATATAGTAAGCTACCAATCATTGACCTGTATTTCCTCTGGTCTGTAGACTTTGAATCATCATCTTTGCTAAACTTGAAACATGTTTTCATAGGAGTGGTAACTGGTTTGCAATCTTCCATTTCGAACCTCTTTAGCATTTCTCTGATATACTTAGTTTGAGAAATAAAAATTCCTTGGTTGCTTTGACGTATATGAAGACCCAAAAATAAGGATAGTTCTCCTATTAATGACATTTCAAAATCATTTTGCATATCCTTTGCAAATTTTTGGCTTAACCTATTATCATTGCTTCCAAAAATAATATCATCAACATAAACTTCAATTAATAATATACTATCTTGAGTTACCTTGATGTAGAGGTTGTTTTCTGCACTTCCTTTTCTAAACCCTGCATGTTGTAGATATTTATCTAGTCTAGAGTACCATGCTCTAGGAGCCTGTTTTAGACCATACAAGGCCTTCTTCAATTTACACACATAATATGTGTTCTCTGACAACTTAAATGCTTCGGGTTGTTCAATGTAGACTTCTTCTTCAAGTTCTCCATTCAGAAAAGTTGATTTCACATCCATCTGATACACTTTAATATTCTTGGAGCATGCATAAGCTAAAAGCAATCAGATTGCTTCCATTCTAGCAACTGGGGAAAATGTCTCTTCAAAGTCAATTCCTTCAACCCGTGTGTATCCTTTACATACCAATCTAACTTTGTTCCTTGTAACTTGTCCATCTTCATTCAATTTATTTCGGAATACCCACTTTGTGCCAATCACATTCTTATTCGTTGGTCTTGGAAACAATTCCCAATTGTCATTATTCTCTATTTGATCAAATTCTTCATCCATGGCCTTATTCCAAAATTCATCCTTGTTGGCCTCTTCAAAATTGTTTGGTTCAATAGTAGATGAGAGTGTTAGGTGCATTTTTTCTAGCAAACAGATTCTTCTTCTAGTCTCAACTCCTGCATCTTTGTTTTTGATAATCTGATATGAAGGATTATTCTTCTATACTTGTTTGCTAGGTGTCTTTGGAGGAACTTGTTGAACTTGATCTTCTACTTATGTTTGATCTTCTTTATCTTCCCCTTCTACTTCTTCTTCATCTTATGCTTCTTCTTCGTAAAGTCGTTCCATTGATTCATTTTCTTCTTCCTTTAATTCTCGTCCACCTGTTTCATCAATTGTTACATTGATGCTTTCCACAACTTTGTTGAACCTCAGATTGTAACACTTGTATGCTTTCCTTGTACTTGAGTAACCAACAAGTACTCCTTTGTCCACACGAGAGTCAAACTTTCCCATTCTTCTATCTTCTCTTTTGATGTAGCATTTTATTCCAAATACTTTGAAGTACTTCATATTTGTTGGTCTTCCTTTCCATAGCTCGTAGGGAGTTTGCTATTGTTGTTTCTGAGCATTACTCTGTTTTGAATTTGAAATGCTGTATGCATTGCATGCGTCCAAAAGTATCTGTCAATTTGGAATCCATTAGCATTGTTCGAGCCATTTCCTGTGTAATTATCATCCATTATGATAATGTTCCTTTGTCTCTGAACCACTCTATGAACCAATCTATAAATCCATGCTCTTGTCCATTGTCATAGATATGTCCAAGCCTACTAAGTGTTCTTATGAATCCATATCTTTCCATACTATCCAAGACTCTACTGCACAACTATCCATAATGCTAACCCAGTTATCAATATACTATCATGAAGAATTCACTACTACAACTGATTATACTTCTACTAATTGATTGCTCTGGATCTATCTATTCAAACTTTGCAAGTTGCTCGAAGGATGGTTATTTGGTCTGTCACAGCTATCATATAGACTCCCCATGTCTAATATTCATATTACCTGGGAGTCTCTAAGCCATACGGCTCAGAATAATTCCTGCTCGAATGTGTATTCATCATCATCTTCATTGGTAGATTCATCATCTCTCTAAGCTCTAACTTCTTTCTTTTTGTCTGTGGATTCATATTTCACTACAATGCTTGAAATTACAATCTCTTGAACCTTTTCCTTATTTACCTAACCTTCTTTTCTTTCAGTTATTTTCAAACCCTTCTATATCTAACATCTTTCTTTTTCTCTGTAGAATTTTATTCATCTCGTTTTATTGTCAATCTTGTGATCTCTGGGACCTGGTATTTGTTCACATGTTCTTCCTGTTTTCTTATCCATACTTTCTTATATCTTATATCAGTGTTCTCTTTCATGGAATTATCGATCATGCTTCTACAATCACTAGTTATGTGTCCATAGTTATGACATTTGTAACATTCAATGTTATGTGGGGTCACATAGACATTTCTTCCTTGAACATTTATTTTATAATCCCTGCAATATTCAACCTTATGTCCAAAGTTAGTACAATAAAAACAATGACCATAAAAGAAATTTGCATACCTAGCAGTGAATGATCTTCTTTGTGGCATAGTCTTTATAAATTTATGCCTTGATTGATCATGATCATGATTGAAGCTTCTTTGTGGCTTGAACATGGATGGTCTTCTTGACGATGTATCTTCAATGGTTTTCTTAGATTTTGGTTGACCGTGATGTTCGAAAACATGGGTATTCCAACAGAGGACGAACACCTTCAGTAACCACTCACATAACCAGATCAAAGATCAACACACCGATGTTTTCACGTGGTAAAACCCCTACGGGGAAACATCCACGGCCCCAGCCAATGTGACCACTTGGAGTAGTTTATTAATGCAAAGAAAAAGATTACAGAGAGATTTTACAAGAGACTTTCTCACAATAGATCATCGACAAATGACCCTTCATGCTCTTTAAATAGAGATCATGTATGAATCAGGTGTTAAGCCACGTATCAATGGCCGTTAAGATCGAGGAGAGTATGAACCTTCGGATCACTCTATGTTGGGAACATATCGTGACTGTCAGATTTCCTAACTACAAATGCATACTAAGGAAACACACTTTTACCTAACGACATATTAGACCAAGTAGATCTTAACTAACTCCTAAGTGTCTAAATATCCTAACATCCCCCCTTAAGAACAACTTGGGATAGGATTGAAGGATTTACAATAGTGACACAATAGGAGAAGGAAGGAGGCATTAGAGCCTATCCCCCCTTAATGACAACTTCCTGAACTCCTAACATAGATCAAAGTTTGGAAAACTTTGCTTCTTTAAGAGACTTTGTGAAAATGTCTGCAACTTGATCTTCTGTAGGGAAAAAGAGCACTTCAATAACTTGATCATGAATTAGCTTTATGATGAAGTGCATGTGTAGCTCGATGTGTTTGCTACACTGATGTTGAACTGGGTCTTCGGTGAGCTTGATGGCACTTTGATTGTCACACCAAAGGCTGGTCGGATGCTGGTGCTGGAATCCAAACTCTGAAAGGATCTGTCGAATCCACAGGGCTTCCTGACTTGCATTTATCGTTGCTCGGTACTCTACTTCTGCTGAAGAAAGTGCAATAGCCTATTGTTTCTTACAAGCCCAAGTGACAGGTCCCGAACCAAGGCTGAAAACATAACCTGCAGTAGACTTCTGATCATCAGGGTCGTCGGCCCAATCTGAATCAGTGAAACCAACCAATAAAGGATTCCCCCCTGAACTGTAATGTATCCCGAACTGAATTGTACCATGAACATAGCGAAGTATCCTTTTAGATTCTTTCCAATGGCTTGTATGGAGTGTTTGTGTAACGATCCCCCCGATCAACCTGAGGTCGGGGTACGCCACTCCAAAGCAACCACTCATGCATTGACGTCGGTCAGTTACATTCCCAGCCATCAAGGTGAGCCATGATACTCTAGGGAACACTTTCGTTCCCATACTGCGGAACATACAGTAGCATACCCAGTAGTCAACTAAGCAATGCCACCTAAATTTACTCTTTAGACTGCATGCAACTAAAACATATACATACAGCACGCTCGCGGAAGCTTTACATCTAAACATAAACAAACAATTACTTTATGTAGCATACAAATTTTATATTAAAATAACAGTAATTACCGATATGCATTATTTACAGGAAATTACCCATAAGCACACAAGCAATCATAGTCACATATATGATAAAATTGTAACATAGGCATGTAAATAACAAAACAGCATATCAATATATCATACGTGTTGGGTATGTGTTATATTCTTTGCACGAGTAGTAGTGTCTAAGCGTCTGCGCCGGGCACGCAGGGGGGTTAGAGGGGGGTGCAGGGGGGCGAAGCCCCTCGCGCGGGGGTTCAGGGGCAGCACCGCTGGAAAAAAAATTCACACCGGGATGACATATTTCCGGGACCACATGATATTTAGGTGGTTTTTCGGCACATGTTTTTTTGCCGATGGTTTTCTATTTTCGGTTAAGGAATTAGGGTTTTGGACTAATCCAGTTCATTGGGTTAGGGTTTTGGATGCCACTGGCTCCTATATGTATATTATATTGTAAACAATGTAACACAATGTATGAATATAATATATGTTGGTTTTCTCGGTTTGGGTTTCCAGGTGAAAAATCTCTGTGTAATGTTTGTATTTTCCATTGTATCTTTTCTGAATATCAATTTGCAGTAGATATTGTACAAGGTTAGAATTTACATTTGGTATCAGATCTTTATTGGCTTCAAGGGGACGCCTTTGTGGTCAAGGGTTTGGCTCGGGACTGTGATAAGCCTTGTTACAGTGGGAGATCTGCGGTATTGTTTTTCAGGTGAAAAGAAATGGAAAGCAATTCGAAGATGGAGAT
This sequence comes from Picea engelmannii, assembly GCA_009831015.1. NCBI lineage: Eukaryota > Viridiplantae > Streptophyta > Pinopsida > Pinales > Pinaceae > Picea > Picea engelmannii. The sequence goes on from ML782415.1 coordinate 293,808, forward strand.
CGAGAAGTTTAATGGGAAAAGATTTGAGTTGTGGAAGCTCAATATGGAAGATCTTTTGGTGGACAGAGATCAGTGGATCGTAGTAGATCCAAGTACTGCACCTACAGGAACTTCTGCAGATGACTGGAAAAAGACGGATCGGAAGGCAAAGAGCACAATTCGATTGTGTCTCTCCAATTCAGTATTACTGAATGTGTCAGAGGAAGCTACAACCAAGGATTTATGGGAAAAGTTGGGGAAGTTGTATCAGTCTAAGTCCCTGGTAAATAAAATATTCCT
>ML782415.1:305092-319758 GCA_009831015.1 Picea engelmannii
CATCTTCATCCTTCTTGTGCTCACCATCAAATGTAGGAGGTTTGATTTTGTTCATTTCTCCTCATAGCTCATCCACCCCAGATCTCTTATACCTTCTGACAGGGGATAGACTTGAGTTTTTGCCTGCTCTCTTATGGGAATGCCTATGGGGATGATGGTGATATCTACTAGCACTTTTTACTTCTCCTTTCTCCTCTGAAGATTTGTGACTCTCATATCTAATTGAGTCACTCTCCTTAACCAATTTCTTCTCTATTCTATTCAAACCTTCCAATAGCTTCATGTTGAAGTCATCCTACTGCTCTTTAGCTTTCATAAGCCTTTCATTATCATCTTTATGGCTTTGGACATCCTTCTGCAAATTCTTAATGGTCTCAGCCATATTCATATCTCCATTCCTTTCTTCTCCATGTCCATTGGAGTTCGTTCCTTCCATGCCAAAATGGACATCCATCCCTATGCTTTTCTCTAGATGACTGTAATTCCCCTGTGCCTCTTCCATTCCTATGGACTCTGCACTGGTCTAACTTGGCCGATTTGTTGTTAATTATGCAAAACGTGCAGCCATTGAAACTAATTAGACTAAAAATTCAGCAATTCATGAGAATATGCACCATTTTGATTCAACATACACATCAACATTATCACTCCCAGTTTCCTGGTGTTATCACCATGACAATTCTAGATAAGACCCAAGTCTCGAGAACACTAACGCGCAGTGCCTTTCGAGATACACTTGCGCAAGACGGTGGTTTTGTCGAAACCACTTTTGCCAAGATGTAGTATCACGTGTCTCAACATGTCAAATCCACCACTCGTGGAGCGGGCGAAAGCTAGTCAGATCACCATGCTTCATTCATTCAGTACTTTGCATCCATGTGACGTCAGCTAAACGTCGCCATGTAATGAACTCAAAAGATAATCATTCGAAATGGATTGGCCGGGCATGGAAACCCAACGCTCTTTGTACTTAATCTGTCTGTGCTTCATAAATGGAGTTCTATAATTACCACTCCCCAAGTATGAAAATATCTGCGTATCCATAACTGAAGTAATCTTCAAGCTGCTCGACTTCCTTCTCTATGTAAAGATACATTTCAGTATCCCCAACCTAAGATACATGGACAAAGCTAATTCGAGTGAGACTGGTTATTCGAGTAACATGCTAGGCTTTCCTGCGAATAAGGACGAAAGGGTCCTTGTGCACATTCTAGAAAATAAGTTCCACACAGAGCTGGTTATAGACTCGCGATTGGAAATCAGGCAGAATCCCACTATAAAGGATTTAGTCATCAGCAGGATAGCTGCTAAAAATAAAAGGAGTAAGCGGCATAAGAAGGGGGAATCTATGGTTGAAGCGGCCGAAAGTGTTGGAGAAAATCAACCGGTCTGGTTAGAATCTTCTTTAAAGGCGGAGATCGCTAAGCTGAAGTAAGTCTTCAACTAAGATAAGCATGTCTTAGCGAATTTTGAACAGCCGGTAGCAGAGGTAAAGAGTACAAGAGATGATAGGCATGTTCTTCAATGACCCTTTTTACAACAGGCTAACTGTTATCATCACCCTTTTGTAATTTTGTGATTAATATGATTATATAAATACAGAAACGGATTTTAGACTATTTTATTACAATTTCTATCTGGTGATGTTATGACTCTTGTTTTCTTTTATAATAAGTTTTTCTTGTAATCTTATATTTTATTTTCATCTGTCTAAATCGAAAGAAATTAAAATTTGAAATTCTTTTTAATTAACGCTTCAATGTGGTTATGTGTTTCTTTTTATTTTATTATTATGAAATTTAAACTCAGACTCATCACCTTCCAAACGAATTTGTGTGCATTAACTTGACCTGTTCAATTATATTATCGTGCATATAAATACTACAAGGTAAAACGCTTCTTCGCGCACCTAAATCTACTGTGCATTTCTTCTTCGTTGTACCGACTACTTATGCGCACTACTCTGGCGTTGTGCGCCAATATCCACTATGCACAATTTTGATACTGCACACCGATATTCCACATGCATTTTCATCCTATGCATGCACCATGTCAAGTTTAACATATTCCTTAGCGCTCAAATATCTGCACACACTACTGGATACACCGTCGCAAAACAACTTATACTCATACTTATGCGCGTACCAACAAAACTCCTCTGCGTTAAGAAATACTTACGCACCCCATGTGCACCTTACAATGTGTGTGCTTACCGCGCAAGGCTAATTTTCAGTGCATGCATCTACACATAATAATCTTCCGTGCGGCAACAAAATTTACTGCGCACACTGGCACGCCAACGTTTTCCCACGTGGTGCCAAATTTACCACGCGTGCCAGTTCGCCAACCTTTTCCAAGGACATTCCATGACTCTAATTCTGGTCACTTTGAAGTTATTTTTCTATGAATATTCACTTCAATTTCACCCTTCTGGCTTCTCCAAGCTCAGTGTTGAACTAAGTCTTTGATACCATACTGTAACGATCCCCCCAACCAACCTGATGCTGGGGTACGCCACTCCAGAGAAACCACTCATTCTCTGACGCCAGTCAGTAACATTCCCAGTCATCAGGTCGGGCCATGCTACTCTATGGAACACTTTTTTTCCCATACTACGGAACATACAGTAGCATACCCAGTAGTCAACTAAGCAATGCCACCTAAATTTACTCTTTAGACTACATGCAACTAAAACATATACATACAAGATGCTCGCAGAAGCTTTACATCTAAACATAAACAAACAATTACTTTCTGTAGCATACGAATTTTATATTAAAATAACAGTAATTACTGATATGCATCATTTATAGGAAATTACCCATAAGCACACAAGCAATCATAGTCACATATATGATAAAATCGTAACATAGGCATGTAAATAACAAAACAGCATATCGATATATCATACAATTGGTATTTATCTTAGAAATATTGTCACCAACTGCTTACAGACCGTCCACAAACCTCCCATGCCTATCCCACCCAAGGAAGTGTGCCCCTTCTCTGCTCAACAGTCCCTCGGCTGCCCCACTTCCCTTCTAGGGCTTCAGCAACAGGCTGGACCAGAAGTCTCAAAGCGTTGTAGCTGCAGTTTAGCACCTACAGAAATCAATCCCCAACAATTCTCTCGCTTAGAGAACTGCTCACGGGCCTGACAACCCACTTCTTCAATCTCGCTCCAAGCTAACTAGGTACAACAACCAAAAAGGGTGGGGAAACAGGCTTCGGAAAGGTGAAATGGTTGTCTCAAGGATAACGGAATGTATGACTGAAATGGTCATGGATTCATTGACTGGATAACTGAGTGTGTTTCGGAATCACTGTGAACTCTTTGTGAAAAGTGATGGCCAGCATGATGGTCCTCTCCCCGTTCGTAAGGTATCTGTGAGAAAAATCCCCCCCTGAGCTAAGTTTCCCCACGATATGAATGCATGTCCCCAACTTGACACTTGTCATATCGAAAGTTACTTTTTTCCACTTGTCCCCAACTTTAGAACTTAGGATAAAATAATTATCCATACTTTATGTTTTAGGAAATATTAATATAATATTCCCTTGACTTTTGGCCCTCCCTTTCCCTAACTGGTGAAGTTCATTCCCCCATCTCTTTTATCATGGTCGGTCTGCCCACAGTGATGTATTTTATATTAATCATGAGTCATGTACAAAGTAGGCACATTGGCCCTTGACATCTAGGCATTCTGTCCTAATACCAAAACATAAGCATTCTGGCTTATAATACTGGCTCACCAACCTATAATGCATATCATATACATAAAGGTTTGTTGACCTTAGTATTGTGCGTGGTATGCATTGTCCTCAAGGTTGCGCGCACCTTAGTTACAGCGCGCGGTATCCGCTGTCCTCAAGGTTGTGCGCCCTTTAGTTACTGTGTGTGGTATCTTACGAAGTGCATATTACATCATTTTACTGTGCAGTTCATGCGCACACTATGCCACATGATGTGCATTATCAAATGAGGTCAAAACAGCTCACCAACTTAAGTATATTTATATTACATTTACAATTGGGTTTGGTCGAGGGATATTACAGTTTGCATATACTGGGCAACAAGACCAACAACAAAGGAAATATCAGTACAGGTATGAGTCAAGTATAAGAGGCTACCAACTAACTGACAATACAGGGTGGCATCAACTTCAGGATAAGTACAGGTGGCAGTAAGCTTAACTCCAGACTGGAAGGGAGAAGGGGTTGGTTTACAATCATCCATGTGAAAGTGACGAAGAAGGTCACAAGCATACTTAGACTGGGAAATAAAAATTCCTTCATTGGTTTGCAAAACTTGGAGGCCAAGGAAATAGTGAAAAAATCCTAAGTCTGTCATTTCAAATTTCTTCTTAAGGCTGGTTTTCACATGGCTTAAAAGTTTTGAGTCACTACCAGTAAGGATAAGGTCATCAACATAAAGGAAAAGGATTATGAGATGGCTTCCTACTTTCTTGGTATAGACATTAGGATCAAAATGGCATATAGAGAATCCAGTGGCAATAAGAAAGGTGTCCATTTTGGCATACCAAGCTTGGGGAGCTTGCTTGAGACCATAAAGAGATTTCTTAAGGCGACAAACAAGGCTAGAGTCATTATGGACATAGCTAGGATGTTGTTCCATGTATATTTCTTCTTGCAAATCTCCATGCAAGAAGGCAGATTTAACATCCATCTGATGGACCTCCCATTTATGTGAGGCAGCAAGGGCAAGAATAAGGCGGATGGAATTCATTTTGGCTATCGGGGCAAAGGTTTCATGATAGTCAATTCCTTCAACTTGGGAAAATTCTTTGGAAACTAAACGAGCCTTGTGTCTTTCAACACTTCCATATGATGCATACTTAGTTTTGTAGACCCATTTAAATATGACAAGTTTTCTTCATTTTGGAAGAGGTAGAAGATCTCAAGTATCATTTGTCATTAAAGAACAATACTCTTCATTCATTGTTGTATCCCAATCTGGATGACCTGAAGCTTCTGCAAATGTCTCTGGATCATGAGTTTTTGAAACTTGAGCCAAAAGAGAAGAGGCTCGATGGAACTGTGAACGTGTCCGACGTTGATTTGAAGGATCACCGACAAGATAACCAGTTGCTTCTCGTGTTGAACGGACCCATCTAGGAAGCGGTGGAGTTGGTGTTGGTTCAGGTTCAAAGGACTCATATGGAGGAGGGTGAGCAGGCAGAGGTGGATTTTCATCCTCACTGTCATCATATGAAGAAGAAACCAGATCAGAAGAAGGCACAAACACCAAATATGGCTCTCAGCCCGAAGAAGGCACAACCGTCGAATTAGGCTCGTAGGCCAAAGAAGGCACAAATGTCGAATTAGGCTCGCAAACCAAGATATTTTCATCAAATTTAAAATCTCTTCTAATAATAATTTCATTACAATGTGATTGAAGAAGTTTGTAACCTTTGACATCTTCATAATAACCAACAAATATACAATTCTCACTTTTAGGCTACAATGTTTTCCTTTTCTCATCAGGAATGTGAGCCCATGCTTTACTGCCAAATACACGGAAGTGACTTACATCTAGTTTAATTTTGGTCCAAGCTTCTTCTGGTGTTATATTTTTAAGAGCCTTTGTGGGAGTGTGATTTACTATGTAATTTTCACATTTGATGGCTTCCACCCAATACTTTAGACTTAATCCCTTAGATTGGATCATACAATTAGCCATTTATTTTAACGTGCGGTTCTTTCTCTCAGCAACACAATTTTGTTGTGGTGTATATGGAACAGTGTGTTGCATTTGGATTCCCTGTGTAGTGCAGTAATTTGTAAAATTATTGTTCACATATTCACCTCCATTATTTGTTCTTAACCTTTGAATTTGATGGCCAGAATGTTTTTCTACAAGGGCCTTGTAGGCCAAAAACTTGTCAAAGACTTTGCTCTTAAGTTTTAAGAAGTAAACCCAAGTACGTCTGGAAAAGTCATCCATGAAAGTTAATAAATACTTGCACCCATAAAAAGAAGGAGAAGAAAGTGGACCACACAAATCACTGTGAACAAGCTGCAAAGGACCCGAGGCGTGCCAAGAGGCACATTTTTCAAAACCGTCCCTATGATGTTTGCCGAGAACACAACCGACACAAACACTATTTCTACATGAAACAAGAGGAAGACTAGTCACCATATGTTGATTACATAGTTGTTGCAATGAGTGATAGTTTAGATGGCCAAACCACTTATGCCTAAGTTTGTTCAAGTCATCGCTATGAGCAACAAAAACTAATGAAAAAGATGATGACCCAAAGTTGTCAAACTTGTACAACCTGGTAATATCATCAGCAATTCTAGTTGCAAGAACATGATTAGGATCTTTTAGATCTTTGATTACAACTTGGTTAGGTGAAAACTCTATGGTTTTACCTTCACTTGAATGAGTGATTTGATATACTGATAGAAGGTTACAAGAAAGACTTGGAACACATAAGACATCATTGAAATGGCCATTTTCTACTTGTATTGTTTCAGATCCTTCAACACTAAGAGATCTATCATCACCAACAAATATTTTCTTGGTCTTACATTCATTTAGTGTAGAAAATATGTCTCTATCCTTAGCCATATGATAAGATGCTCCAGAATCAATAGGCCACTTATTAGAAGTAGAAGTAGAAGGTGTATTGAAGGAGAAACCAGAAGCAGAAAGTGCAAGTCCATGAGAAGAAGAAGAAGTAGTAGAATCAATAATGATGTTGTGCTTCTTCATCGCTGCTTCTAAATCTGCCATCTTCTTGAAACATTTGGACTCATCATGACCATCTTCATCACAAAATTTGCAATGTCTGTTAGTATTCTTATTTTTATATTTTTCTCATTTGTCTCCATTAGGAGTTGAAGTTGTCTGAGTGGGTTTGGGACCCTTATATTTCTTGTTGTTGTAGCGAGGATGTTGTTTCTTGGGATACTTGGGTTTATCTTTCTGCTGGGCAACTAAGGCTTTGTTAGAGGTACCTGCAGTGTTGATCACTCCAAGTTGTGTAAGCTAATATTCCTCTATAATCAAAGAAGCACAAAATGACTCAAGAGTGGATTTTTCATAAGCTTTCCCTAGAGCCTCTATCATGGCATAAAATGTATATACAAAAACAGAATATGCACTACCTAGCTTAGAAAGAATAAGATAGATGCAACGCTCTTCCTCCATTTTTATCTTACATTCTTCACATAAAATTCTGAGTGTTTTAAAATTCGATAAATAGTCTCCAAGGCAAGAAAAATCACTTGGACTCAAGGTCAATATTTGATTTTCTAATTGTTGTGCTCGAATAATATTGAGTTTACCAAACACAGATTCAATCTTGTCCCAAGCTTCTTCGGGGTCATCAATTTCTTGAAGGTGGTACCTTAAATCAGGAGAGATGGACATTTTGATTAGTCCTCGTGCTTCGTCATTCCTATTATCCCACTTGGATTTCTTATCATCATCAATGGGTGATTTTTCCTTTCCTAAGGTAATCTGGTACAAACCTTTACTTCTTAATAAATCTTCCATATGAGATTTTCATTGGAAGTAGTTGTTGTGGGTAAGCAAGACATTACTTGTAGAAGCCATATTAAATATGCAGATAATATGGACTTAAAAACTGAAACTGATGAGCAAGATGGAAAGAGATCGAAAAATTATGCGGTTTAAAAAAAACGGCACTGAAAACGGACTTCCGATGTGAGAGTTATGCCCTTTTAAAAAAAGGCATAAACGGTAACCAACTAACCACGTGATAGTGTAAGTTGCTTTATGAAGTGACCCACTTTTATAAAGAGAAGTGGGGATCACTTTTACAATGAAGTTACTTTATAACAGAAAAGTTGCATGCAAAATAAATAACTCTAAAATAAAATATTAAAGCTACTTATAGTGATTCACTTTTATACTTGAAGTGAAATACACTTTACAATTTTAGCATGAACTTTTTCAAAAACGGTAACAAAAGAGAGACTTGAACTCAAGACCTCTTACTTAATAAGGCAAGTTTTAACCAAATGGTCTAACAAAACATATTGTAATGTTCATAAGGAGGATTGTTGTTGTTGTTGAATACGGCCTTTGAGAGCGTGCTAAAAAAAAACTCTTTTCACACAAGAAAAAAATTTTGTTTCTCAATGACAACAAGGGTTAGATCTTGGTTAGCTTACTCGGAAGATGCACCTTTTCCTATCTGTTTCTGATTTTCCAAGATCACACAGGGCATATGGAAAAGAGAATATGAAAATCTAAAAGAGTAGTAACCCAGAAATAAAAAAAATACAAACCGAAATAAAATCAAAATAAAACTTTGCAGAAATTTAAAAAATGTGTATTCAGGCTTTATACCTCTGGATCTGACTGTAATGGTCATATCTTGGGCAAACGGAAACATTTTCGAGTGAAACGAAAAGTGTTACCGAATGAAACGAGTGCTCCGGACACAATGGAATAGTCCTCTCAGCCCAAAAATGTACGAAATTTCCATAAAATGGAGATGAGGCAACTCAACTTCACGATCTCGATCTACAACAAGAGCGGGTCTTCAAACAAGATTTGATACCATGTTCGACAACACAGGTATTCCAACAGAGGATGAACACTTTCAATAATCACTCACATAACCATATCAAATATCAACACACCAATTTTTTCACGTGGTAAAACCCCTACATGGAAACATCCACGGCCCCAGCCAACGCGGCCACTTGGAGCAGTTTATTAATGCAAAGAAAAAGATTACAAAGAGATTTTACAAGAGAGTTTCTCACAATTGATCATCGGCAAATGACCCTCCATTCTCTTTAAATAGAGAACATGGACCAATCATGTGTTAAGCCACGGATCAATGGTCGTTAAGATCGAAGAGAGTATGAACCATCGGATCACTCTATGTCGGGAACATATTGTGACCGTCGGCTTTCCTAACTACAAATGCATACTAATGCACACTAAAGAAACACACTTTTACCTAACAACATATTATACCAAGTATATCTTAACTAACTCCTAAGTGTCTAAATATCCTAACACGTGATTCCTTCCTTTGAGTACTTCTGCATAACTCTTTCTATTTTCTTCATTTTTCTTTTCTAGCAACCTAGAGTGCTTCTCTTCATTCTCTATAATAGATGTGAATATTTCTATCTCTTCAAAGTTCTTGTTGAGCTTGACGATTTTACTTCTCAATGTGACAACTTCTTCTTCAAGCTTCTGAACCTCTTCTTCTTTCTTCATTATCTCAGACTTCCTGACTTCTTCTATTCTCTTCACTTGTTGAAGATGAATTTTTAATGTGATTATGTCTTCTTCAAGTACTTTCTCTTCTTGACCAAACTCCGACTCAAGCTAGTTTAGATCATTAGATATTTCCTTGAGATGATATGTCAATATCTTCTCTCTCATTTCTGTTTCTTACTTCTATGCTGCTATGTTGGCTTCTAAATACTACTTTTGATATTCAATATTTTCTTCGATTTGTCTGGCTTCTTCTAGCTGAGTTCTTAATTTTTCGATGACCTGTTGGGATTCTTCAAAAATGTGAACACTTTCCTTTTGTTTCATCAATTCTTTCTTGAGTGACTTGTTTTCTTCTCGTTCTTTTCTTAGTTCATCTAAAGCACTAATCAATTTTGTTTCATAATTGTCTTCTTTTTCAATTAGTTTTTATGTCACATTTCCTTCATGGCATTCTATTTCAATAAGTCCGTGTTTTTAACAATTAAAAAAAAACAACATACCTCTGGTGATTATGTACTCTTCATCTTCTGAATCTATTTGACATGGTGAACATAATTCTTCTTGATCTGTATATGCATCTTCTTTGGCATTTTCTGAATCTGCGATGGGTGAAGAATATATGTCATGTAACTTATCCCAAAGTTCTTTGGCTGATGAACATTTACCAACCTTTTCTCTTACCCGATTAGATAATCCTTCCCAGATGAAATCCATTGTTATTTTGTTATTCTTCTTCAATTACTTCATGGTTGTAGTTTTGCCCTTTTTGAACCATCATATCCTATAACAATTGATAGTCAAATATAACGTCCCTGTGCCTGTAAAAATACTTTCATCCTTCTTCTCCACATCTCATACTTTAAACCATTCTGACCATTAAACATTGGTACTCCATTCTCAGAATAATCCATGATCTCCTTCCAATGGTTAAATTGTTTCCTGAAGGAACCTACTCTTATACCAATTGTTGGATTACTGAGAGGGGGGGTGAATCATTAATAGAGCAATAATAATCCTTTTTCACCATAAAATGAAAGTATTATATCAATATAGCATTATCATCCAATAGTTGCAGAGTAAATAAACAATGAACAAAAGAGCAAGCATACACATACACAGTACACCAGTGTTTTACGTGGAAACCCAAAACGGGAGAAAACCACAGAACATTTTTTCTTATATGTCTTTAAGAATTACATTCATTGGAAGCACCAACTTCCTTTGTTTTCCAGCTGCAACTGGAAGGAGGCTCCAACCCCCTAGTTTCTCAAGCTACAACATTAGGGAAGCTCCAACTCCCCAATTCTCTGGCTACAACCAAAAGGAGGCTCCAACCCCCTAGTTTCTCTGGCTACAACTTGAAGGAAGCTCAAACTCCCCAATTCTCTCACTACAACCATAAGGAGGCTCCAACCCCCTATGTTCTCTGGCTACAACCAGAAGGTGGCTACAACCACCTGTCCTTGCCCCATGCAACCGCCCTGACATAGAAATAGAATGATGGAACCATTGTCACACTATCACTGTGAGATATACTATTGTACAATTGTACCAACATGTACCACTGACCTGTAGCCAACCTGTACTACTTCCCTGCAATCAACATGTACTTGAAATGAACATGTATAAAAAAAATACAACAGATACACGACCTGTAGTTCTGCAACATGTGTATGTACGCGGCCTATATGTACAACAGGTTGCATATGTACACATCATGTCTGTTATGAAACCTGCGTATGCCTTTTGAAACTAGTAATACATGACATGTAGTTCTGCAACATGTGTATGTACGTGCCCTATCTATACAACAACCTGCATATGTATGCGTCCTCTCTATTGTGCAGCCTACGTATACCTTCTAAAAACTAGGGTTTTCTTTCTTTTGAAAACTTTTGATCCTTTGCAACTTCTTTCAGATAGATCTGCAACTTGTCACTATATCTAGACTATAACTGTATCATGTGCATGCATCCTCATACATAACCTTTACCCAAAAAATCTATGTCTCTCTCTAGTCATGTGCCATATAAGTGTGTGTAATCATGAACAAGTATAATAACCCTCACATGATCTAGACATCAAACCCTTTCTGATATTCAGTCTCTCAATACATCAATCACTTCAAAAATACAAGCTCTCAACCATGTACCATAAAAACCCTTAGCCATATGCCAAAAAATACAAGATGTTCCTCAACTCTAACAAGAAGTATCAATGATAAATATTGATTATACCAGCACTGTATTTCTGTAGATCTGACTTATACAAAATATCCCATGCAGCCACTAGTCTCTCTAGGGAGAATCTTCAAATCTCCATATCCATTTCCCATGCATACATCAAAATCCAACTACTCATAGAAATAAGACATACCTTTTGAACCAGTGGATAGATCTGATGTATCTTATCACTGTAGACCTTCCTAGGAGCTTGATCTCAGAATCTAGAACCTCGACATCTTCATCTTCTCAAGTTTCTATGGCTTTACCCTCATGTACGTGCCCTAATACACTGTCAGCCCACGTATGTACAAACCCTAATACACTGTTATCCCGCGTACACCTCATAAATTAGGGTTTTTTAGTATTCGTTATAATTCTGAAACTTTCACCGTCAACCCTTTGTGCTACCTCAGACTTTCGCAACTTCATATGTATCAATGAGTATTTGCAATAAGCCTTACACAACAATAGATATTCAATATGTTCAAGTGTGATTAAATGAGAGATTGTCTCTTATTTATACTTTCATGTAGCTTCCTCAAGGGGTTACCTTTTAACCATCTTAACCCACTTTCCTTATTTTAGGGTTAACCCACTTATAACCACTTGTCCACTTAACTTAACCACTTTCCATAATTAGTAAGTTCTTCTTTAACTTTATTATTTAAATAAATTATTTTGCATCCTCTTTGACTTATAGTACACTCATCACTTCAGTTTATTATTTAAATAATTTATTCCTTGCAAACACTTTGACTACTTTGACCTTTTGGGGCTTCTAGATGACTCGTGAGGGTTCTCCAACTTCACATGGCCATAACTCTCTAACCGTGAAGAGTTATGTGGCGTTCCACTTACCACCAGAAATGGCATGACATGTACTATCCATATACAATAGTATTACCTGCAAATATATCAAAACTCATACCATTATACATCAAACAAACTTGGGTCCATTACCAAAATCATTGTGCTTCCGTAATTCGCTACCGGACTTTCTTCAAGGGTTGACATCAATGACAACCAACCCAATTAATCAACACCCTATAGCAGACTCAACCATTTTTCCAAAGCATCGGTGTCTATCTACCCTTCAAATAAAGGAATGTTAAAGTTAACTTGTACCTTGAAGGGCTTTGCACCTCCGAAGTGACCGCTAGTTGAAGGTGTTGTTGTCATTGTTGGTAGTCATCGAAGGATCTGGGTGAACTTATCCATCATATCGTTCTTCTGTTGCGTGAGGGATTCCTCAAGCAACAGTTTGATAGGATATTGTTCTCTGTCATCTCTCTTTTCTTCCACCATGGGAGGTCTCTTGGGCTTGCAAGAGCGGTTGTCCTCAAGAGAAACTAGCTCGAGACCCAACTCTCTATACTCTGACCTTGTTAGGGACATGCACTAAGAAATGACAAGGAGCATACTACTCTGATACCACCGATCTAGATTATGTTAAGAACGACATGAAGGAAAAGATATAGCAAGGAAACACATATATATATATTGCAAGAAACAAAATAATACAATTAAATTCATATTCTATTAATGATTGTCCGAAATACAAAAGACTGTAAAATGCAAAGCACACAAGCTAGCTAGAATGGTGGTAGCTTATCTCTGAAGATAGAGATGTGACGACTACTCTCATTCACAATAAGATTATTACAAAGAGGCCGGAAAGGCCTTTTAACATAAAGCATCAATGAGAAAACCCTAAACATCAAACATAGTTACCAACTTAATGAGAATTGTGACCTCAAAACGAGAACTCTGGCCCAAAAAACCCATATTTTTCCAAAAAAAACATGAAAATCAACCCCCAAATCAAAAGGTGTTGCTACCGGTAGCACCATTTTTTCAAACGGAGTCAAAATTACAACATTTTTCAAACATGGCCTTCAAAACTCATACAATAGCTCATAAAAACCTTCAAATCAGCACCTAAATAAACAAAAGATGATGTTACAGTTTTTTTTTCTTTTTTTTTTAAACGTTAAATTTATAGATATTTTGAAATAGTATTTTTAGTAGTCGGTATCATTAAAACCAAAACCTCAAAATCAACCATCAAATTGAAATGTACTACTACCAGTAGCACCCATTTTAAATTTGGGGTATTAAAATGACATTTTTTTAAAGTGGTAATCAAAATCATCGTTACTGCAAACAAAATCATCAAATCAATCCTTAAATGCTTACTTTTAAAATCTTAGTTCATCACTCCAAACACAACATAATACATAATACCATGAAAACAATACATTTAAAAATATAAACCCAAATTTGAAAAAAAAAAACATTAAAAATAAATGGATAAAAACTAAAACTAACAAAAAAAAATGAAAAAAATTTAAAATTTTCCCTAGAAAAGAATAATTTTTAAAATATATATATTTGTTTTTGAAAAAAAATATAGTAAAAAATCGATTAAACTGTAAAAAAAATATGAAAAAAAAAAACAAAAAAAAAATACTAAAATTATGTCAAAATTCAAAAAAAATATAAAATAAAAAAATATTAACAAAACCTTAAAATTCAGAAAATTTAATTGCAAATTAAAAAAAAAAAAAAAAAAACAATCTATACAATATATCTATATAACTATATTATATATAGTTATAACTTTATATAATATAGTTATATAATATATAACTATATTATATATAGTTATAACTATATTATTACCAATGCATTCAATTTTGCGAATGCATTTTAATTCATGAACTAATTATTACCAATGAGCAAAGTTGACCATAAACATATGATTAAACATATGAACCCAAAATTTGATTTGCTAAACATCACACACCACTCATATGTGTCAAAGCGTTAAAACATTACCCAATTATAAAAAAGCACGATGACCTGGCAATAGTGAAATTAAACCACAATAATTTAAAACAGAACTGTGGACAAACTAGCAATCGGGCCCTTGAAGTTTTGATAACGTTCCTTCAGCAATTGAAACGACCACACAAAGTTATCATCGAATGAAGTTTCAAAAGGACGAGTTAGACAACGAATTGTTCCCTGCTAAAATGACTCGTAAGTATTCGACTGCCAAAATTGAGGACACGACCAGTAGAGAATAAGAGTGATCTTTAAATGTGTTTGGAAAAAAACTAATCTGAAACGTAGTTGTCCAACCCGAGTACTAGCAAAGGTCTAAGTGTCATGCTTCTGTAGGGCGATGTCGGGCATCACCCCAG
>ML782415.1:330189-344802 GCA_009831015.1 Picea engelmannii
TATATATATATATATATATATATATATATATATATATATATATATATATATATATATATATATATATATATATATATCTTTCTTTTTAAATTTCAATTCTTTTATTTTTCTTAGTTTTTTTTAGTTTTAATTTATCAAAAAAAAAAATCAATTATATTTTTTTTGCTAAATGTTTAAAAATAGTGTTATTTAAGTACAATGATTTTCTATCTATTAAAGTAAAGGTAAAAAATGTGTTAAAAATTATATTTTCCACTATATTTAAAAAAGTATGGAACCATAAATTAATTAACGAGATGAAAAATCGTATTTTCAAAAATGTAAATGGTAAAAAATATTTTAAGATTGAAAGAAGCATGGAAAAATTACTAAAAACGTTGTTGATAAAAAATAATAATAAATAAAATAAATGAAAAAACAAGCATTTAAAAAAAAAGTGGAAACGTTATGTATGAGAAAAATTAAAATATCAAAAAACCACCTAAAAATGGAAGGGGGTGCTACCGGTAGCACCATTTTTACAAACGGGGTAAAAAACTTGACCCCCCAAAAAACGAGAACTCTACAGAGTTCTCGTTAAGTTGGTAACTATGTTATCAACCCCAGAAGATGAAACGCCAAAAGGTTTGTGGGCCCCAATGTGGTTAGTTGATACATCAACTTCCCGGGGGTAAATTTTTTACATACGATCTCTATTTGGGGTGCTAGGTACCCCATCAGAAAGGTCTAGTCGAGAAGTACACATTCCAAATAGCCCAATGCATGCCTTCGACAATCTACTGGGCATTTCCACATCAAAAACACATTGTTTAGGGCCTCAAAATGGTTCTGGAAGTTTGGGACCCGAAAAACCGTAAAAAAACTACAAAGATGTGGAACCATTCTGAATTAGTGGAACAAGTGGGTGGCCACCAATATCCACCTAGATGAGGTACATATTGTATAGAAATTGGATTTCCTTGTGACTTACATCATTTGTAATGGGAAAAATGAGTTATGTTATGGTTGAGGCCCAAGATACCCAAACGAATTTACAAGCACTCACATAATTAAGGGGGGACAATTCAACACAGCTGAATTATTCAACAATGAAACTAACCAGTTATCAAGCTATACATCTAATATTCTGATCCAAATGGCAGGGTATGCATGACTTAGTGATGGGGCACATTGTTGAAGTTCCTAGGAAAAAATCTCTTTGGTAAAAGTTTGTTGCATGAGGACATGCAATTGCTTAAGTGTGGGGGAGATGTTGAACCTTGGTTTTGACATATTTTATAATGCCAGATAACCTACTTCTACTTTTTCTATCTTGCCCTTTCATTCTCACTCCTTTATTATTCATATCACCACATTTATCCACTTTACAAGGTTTTTACTTCACATAAGCTTCATGAGGTATTTAATCATTGATTTCTATTGAATTCCCCATGTTTTGATGTTTATTTAGAATAGATATTGTGATTACCTAACTACTTGCAAATTTGCAGTGGTCTTTGGCATACTCAGAAATCACGTAGCATGGTCAAAATGAAGATTTGCTATTGGATTTCCTATAGTGGACAACATTAAGCCAGGGATGATTTTAGGGGCTAAATTTTGCTCATGGGCTAATTTTCCATGGTTTTTCCCAAAAAAAGATTCGCTATTCTAAAAATGATTCTCCCAAATTCTATAGGATAAAATTATTTTACCTTAAAAATCGCCAAAATTTTATACAAACTATATAGAATCATTAGAAATTTGAATATTTTTACAAAAATATCGCCAAACATTTATAGTTGGCATATGAAGGATTACTAAGATTCGCCAAGGTTTCTATATTTTAAAATAAATTTCCATCCTTAAAATCATCCCTACTTTCAGGAGCAATCTTTGTGCATCATTTGCAAACCGATGAAGCCAAACTAAGAAATTCCAAGACATGGGTTTTGTGCAGAATATGATAATTTGAGTATAAATAGCAAGTAGATTCCTCAAAAAATGAGTAATAAGGGTTGTACAGACATATTTTTGAAGAGGAGTTTTAGAAAATTTCTAGAATTTCCAGTAGCAGTGGGTTTCCTAGAATTATGGTAGCGCCTTCACATTCGAGATAGTTTTGCCCCGTATGAACCAATTCACGAATACGGGTTTTGTTAAGGACAATCTAGTTGAGCTTCCATGTCATTCAAATCAAATCTATAGCCATCAAATCAAGTATGGATCTCCGGTCAAATCTATGGTCACCATATTTTGCAAAGTCTAAAATCATTTGATTCTCTTGATCATCTGCTTCAGTTGGATGCTCCACATGACTCAACAACCAAACCAACATCCTTTCTTTCTCATCAGAGCCAACATAGTGCAACCACTATTTTTTAAATAAATTGAATATGATGGTTGTAGATCCAAACGAAAAGGGGATCAATGTCATCCAATGTAATGATTTTCCTTTTCTAAAATGTAAACTATGTGTATATGTATGAGATATCATAGGAAGGAAAGGGGAGGGAGAATATGGTTGCGTAGAAGACTGTTAATCCTTCTTTATTTTTTTGTTGATAATGAGAATATTTTTTTGATGCACCTCATGAGTTAGATCGTTGTGGTTTCACCGCAGTGCATGCTCATTCAGGAGGCCCCCCTGATCTGAGTATGCACTGCCTATTTGTGGTTCATTCCATTATTTAATTTATTCATTGTTGTTTGCACATTAATTAGGTTAATTTTATTTATGTATTGTTATTTTATTTCATAGGTTAGTTTACTGCTATATCTCTTAATTGCTTTATGTTCATATATTTGTTGCTCACTTATTTCTGCTTTTCAATTTCTGCAAGTGTGTTAACGGAATTTCGGTAGCGTGTGTGTGTTTATTTACTCTCAACAATCTTGGTGTTGTTAACACAAGAATCTCAAAGAAACTGAAAAGTCACGGGACGAACCCAAAATGGGGTAGCAAGCTAAGTGGGCTTTATTGTGGGGAAACTCCACAGTTAAGCACGCTTGAGCTAGAGGCGTCTTGGGATGGGTGACCACCTGGGAAGTCCTGGTTACCGGGTGCAAGCCCTGGAAGTGATGATTGATGCTATGCGATTCATTTCATTGGTTTCAATCCCATTTCTTCACCCCTGTGAGCATCACCCGATGCAATGAGTGCTAAGTGGACTATTCAAATCATGAGAATTATTGGTCAGTTGCGACTAATACTCATGGATATGGGTCATAGATTAATGACTTACACTACGCAGTTAATCCCAAAAATGATATCTAATATGTTGCATTGTGGAAGCCCCTCTATGCTTAAATAATAAGAGTGAAGGGAGCTCTAACTGGATAGTTCATAAGGCACAATACTTGCTAAGGTTTTGCAAATGGTGTAGCAAGCTAAGTGGGCTTGATTGTGGGGAAAACTCCATAGTTAAGCGCGCTTGAGCTAGAGGCATCTTGGGATGGGTGACCAACTGGGAAGTCCTGGTTACCGAGTGCAAGCCCCGGAAGTGATGATTGATCAGATGTGATTCATTTCGTTGGTTTCAATCCCATTTCTTCACCCTTGTGAGCATCACCCGATGCAATGAGTGTTAAGTGGAATATTCAAATCATGAGAATTATTGGTCAGTTGTGACTAATACTCATGGATATGGGTCATAGATTAATGACTTACACTACGCAGTTAATCCCAAAAATGATATCTAATATGTTGCACTACGGAAGCCCCTCTATGCTTAAATAATAAGAGTAAAGGGAGCTCTAACTGGATAGTTCATAAGGCACAATACTTGCTAAGGTTTTGAAAATGGGGTAGCAAGCTAAGTGGGCTTCATTGTGGGGAAAACTCCACAGTTAAGCACGCTTGAGCTAGAGGTGTCTTGGGATGGGTGATCACCTGGGAAGTCTTGGTTACCGGGTGCAAGCCCTAGAAGTTATGATTGATGCTATGCGATTCATTTCATTGGTTTCAATCCCATTTCTTCACCCCTGTGAGCATCACCCGATGCAATGAGTCCTAAGTGGACTATTCAAATCATGAAAAATATTGGTGAGTTGAGACTAATACTCATGGATATGGGTCATAGATTAATGACTTACACTACGTAGTTAATCCCAAAAATGATATCTAATATGTTGCACTGTGGAAGCCCCTCTATGCTTAAATAATAAGAGTGAAGGGAGCTCTAACTGGATAGTTCATAAGGCACAATACTTGCTAAGGTTTTGCAAATGGGGTAGCAAGCTAAGTGGGCTTAATTGTGGGGAAAACTCCACAGTTAAGCGCGCTTGAGCTAGTTGTGTCTTGGGATGGGTGACCACCTAGGAAGTCTTGGTTACCGGGTGCAAGCCTCAGAAGTGATGATTGATGCTATGCGATTCATTTGTTGTTTTCAATCCCATTTCTTCACCCCTGTGAGCATCACCCGATGCAATGAGTGTTAAGTGGACTATTCAAATCATGAGAATTATTGGTCAGTTGCGACTAATACTCATGGATATGGTTCATAGATTAATGACTTACACTACGCAGTTAATCCCAAAAATGATATCTAATATGTTGTACTGTGAAATCCCCTCTCTGCTTAAATAATAAGAGTGAAGAGAGCTCTAAATAGATATTTCATAAGGCACAATACTTGCTAAGGTTTTGCAAATGGGGTAGCAAGCTAAGTGGGCTTGATTGTGGGGAAAACTCCACAGTTAAGCGTGCTTGAGCTAGAGGCGTCTTGGGATGGGTGACCACCTAGGAAGTCCTGGTTACTAGGTGCAAGCCCCGAAAGTGATGATTGGTGCTAAGCGATTCATTTCGTTGGTTTCAATCCCATTTCTTTACCCCTGTGAGCATCACCCGATGCAATGAGTGCTAAGTGGACTATTCAAATCATGAGAATTATTGGTCAGTTGTGACTAATACTCATGGATATGGGTCATAGATTAATGACTTACACTACGCAGTTAATCCCAAAAATGGTAACCACAAGATTTGTTGGGCTTTGTTTTGCATTGCAATTTCAAATCCTTTTATGTTTGATAACACTACATGAATTAACTACGTGAATGAGTACATTAATTGAATCACTCGACATCTAAATAAAAAGGGTGTAATCGATTGGTTGAAGAACATAGCATGCTCATAGTCTTGATTTCAATTTCTGGAAATAACTTGTTAAACATAGTGTTTTTGATAGCTTAGAATTTTTCTTACCTAGCCTGCATATATTTTTCCAACACCTCATAAGCTTACAAGCATCCAAATTGATAATTAATGTACATCAATTTGAGCAATTAAATTAACCAATACTCCTCAAACTCAGACTCTAAGGAACCAACAAGACATCCACTAGAGTACGAGGATCTTGATTGAGGGAGCCTTGAGGAGAAAAGCCCTGAATTCTCTCCTTGATTGAAGGGAAGATTTATTCTAGATAAGTAGTATAAATGAAACCCAAGGAATAGACTTGAGGAGTTAGTTTTTTATTAAGTGTTAAAGAGTTTTCATCTTGTCATTTTGTTCACAGACCTTTGAGAACTTGGAGCCTTGCTCCATTGATGTATTATGCTTTTATCAATCAAAGAAGAGATTCTATTTTCTTGCTCATTAGTTTCTTCAAGGATCCTTGTGTTGCTTGGGTAGGGCCCACTCAAGAGGGCTCAAGGACCCTTTTGTACTCTTTTACTTTCATTTCTTATATGCTTTATATTAATCTTTATCATCACAATCATTTATTGTTTTAAAGTAATTAACATGCTAACACATAGATCTATTGATTAATCCAAATCAATCTTATTTCATATAGAGTAGGTTACAATTATGTAGAAGATTATTTGGATTTTTTTCTTAGGCTTGGGACTGCATTCCAACACCATTAAATCATGTTTTGTTTATTTAATTAGTTTTAGGGAGAAAGGATGCTACATAATCCTTTGACATTGTGGCCTGAATGGCTGCTACATAATCCTTTGACATTGTGGCCTGAAAGGATGCTACAAAATCTCCCAACTCCTCTATTATGTTCTCAAAATACCACTCCTAGATGCTCTGCTCAACTATGGAACAATTACAATGCTAAAGAATGGGACCCCTTCTCTTCCTAGTGGCCCAATATTTAACATAGATCGATAGTCTTCTAAGGTTAGGGTTTTTGCATCCTCAACCCTCAATTAGCGATAAGGTTTCATACCTTCTAGAATCTTCTTGAAATTCCACACATGGCTAGTCCCACACGTTTGAGTAATGGGGGTTGGCGTGGAATCCACTAGTACCATAGTGGTCAACAAGGTAGGTCAACTTGTGGGAGGCATAACTTTCACATACGAACTCCAGTTGAGGTGATTCTCACACCATTGGAAAGGTCTCAATGTGTAGAACACTTTCAGGGGGCTCTAGTAGTTTGTTGACCAAAAAATGTCATTTGATGCCTCCAAATAGCTCAAGAAGGTTCTTAACCCCAATTTTCTAGACTGGGACCTACCACTAAAATGGACTTTCCAGCCGATTCCTTTGATTTTTTACACCTCAAAAGTACCAAGATATATGACAAATTATATGATGATCTAATTTGAATCATTACAAGTGGCATTTCCGGATTTTATGAGTAGAACGAAATGAATACAGATTATTAACAGTTGCTTAACAGGTGCTTAACACAAAATAACAGAGATACAGTAAAACTGGTTTTCTATTCAATAACGAAATAAGTTGAAACTGTAAAATGCAGTGGAAACAAGCTTGCTGGAATGGTGGTGGCTTATCTCTGAGAAGAGATGTGACAACAGCGCGCATTCGCAGGAAGAAGGTTACAATGAGGCTCTGAAGGCATTTTTACAATAATCAAGAATGCCAAAAACCCTAGACATCCAAAAACCTAACCCTAGGAGACGAAGCGCCAAAAGTCATGTGGGCCTCGTTTGGGTAAGTTAGTACATCAACTTCCCGGGGTCGTAACTTTTGCATACGATCTCTGTTTTAGGCGTGTGATAGCCCGTTGGAAAGGTATCATTGAGGAGATTCATTTTTTGGGCTCAATAATGCCTTCATCTATCATTGAGAAGATCGATACCGAAAAACCTTCATTTAGGCCCTCAAAATGGCCCCGGAAGTTAAAACTGCTAAAAATAGTGAATTGCCAAAAATGTCAGAAAATTGTTTTGAGCCAGTTGGAAAAGGTGGGTGGCCACTGAAATCCATTTGGATCAATCCTAGCTTAGCTATGTTGGTGTCAATTGTTTTTCTACTTCTGAGGTGTCCAATAATGGTGGGAAATAAGGGCGAAGGAGATCCACGTTGAACACTGGGTGTAGGCCAAGGAAAGGAGGAATGTTGAGCTCAAAAGCATTATTCCCCACAGCCTTGGTGATAGTGTACGATCCATAACAGAGTGGGAAAATCTTCCGATGGGGTCCTATAAGGTGTTATTTCTGCAAGTGCAACCAAACTTTGTCGCCCACCTGAAACTTATGTAGCACCCGATGTTGATCATGGCGTTGTTTGTACTTGTCATTGGACTTCGTAGGATATCTTGAACCTGTTGATGGATGTGTTGAATCTGCTCAATGAACCAGGTTTCTTTGTCAGCTTCAGTTGGAGCAGGAGATGAGTCAGTCGAGGTGACCGCAAGGGGAAGGGGAAGAATCCCAACCCCACTTGAAAGGGGTTGTGGTCAGTTGAGCTATGCAAGGCTCGATTGTAGCTATGTTGGACATAGGGAAGGATCTCATCCCATGTGCGAGGGTTATTTGAATTATACATGCGAAGGATATCCACAATCATTCGATTTACAACCTCTATTTGGCCATTTGTCCAGGGGTGGAAGGTCGTGGATTTGGTGAGCTTGGTGTCCAGCAGTGACCAGAGGCTCGACCAGAATGTCCTGAGAAATCGAATATCCTGATCTGAGACAATGGTTTGTGGGATTCCAAAATGTACCCAGACTCGTTCAAAGAAGAGCTTGGTATTGGCCTCTGTTGTGATGCTCTTCTTGCAGGCAACCAGAATCACCATCTTAGAAAAGCGATCAACAACCACAAAAACACAGTGATTTCCCCGCTTGGTGGATGGGAGGCCCAACATGTAGTCCATTGAGATGGATTCCCATTGCCTGTCAGGAGTAGGAAGAGGGGTGTACAGGCCCTGTTTCTTAGTGGTCAGTTTGGCAATAGCGCAGGTAGTACAAGACCTGATATACTTGCCGACCTCCTGTCGAAGTTTCATCTAGTAGAAATGTTTTTGTATTATTGCCACTGTCTTTTCGATGCTGAAGTGTCCTGCCACCCGACTGTAGTGGGCTTCCCAGATCAGCTTTGCTCGCTCACTTGATGGAACACAGATATGGCCCAGACGGAACAACAACCCATCCTGAAGATGGAAATTATTGACAACTGCATTTGCACCCAACATTTGGTAGGTAGTGGCAAAGTCAGGGTCTATCTCATAGAGTTGGGGCCATCCAGATGTCTCATGGCCACAAGAGTCTATCACTGTGGTGAGTACCGTGACTGGCGGTCTACTGAGGCAATCAGCGACGCGATTGGTGCTTCCTTTTTTATACTTGATGTTGAGGTGGAATTGCTACAAGTATGTGGACCACTTTTGATGGCGTTCATTCTGCAATTTTCCCTGTGTCTGCATGAACTACAGTGGCTTATGATCAGTGTGGATGACTGTCTCCTTCCCAAGAATGTAATGTCTTCACTGGAGGCATGCTTGCACAATGGATTACATTTCTTTGTCATAAGTAGGGTACTTACGGACAATATCTGACAGTGTCTCACTATGATAGGCCACGGGGTGGCCGTGCTGAGTGAGAACGACGCCCACAACATAGTCTGAAGCATATGTCTCGATATCAAAGGGATGTTGCAAGTCTAGTAGTGAAATTACTAATGTTGAGCACAAGCGGTGCTTCAAATCATTGAACGCTTGTTGTTGGAACCGACCCCACGCAAATTTTTCCTTACCACCACCCCTTTTTATTTGGTTGAGGGCCCATGCAGTATGGGAGAAACCCAACACGAACCTGCAGTAGAAATTAGCAAGTCCCAAGAAGCTCCAAAGATCAGTGAGTGTTGTTGGGTCTGGCCAGTCATGGATGACTTGGATCTTAGCTAGATCCACATGTATGCCATGTTGATCAATGATGTAGCCCAGGTAATATACCATGTCCATGCCGAAGGAGCATTTTTCCAGGTTGGCGTATAGCTTGTGCTGTCGCAGGGTGTGCAGAACCTGATGAATATGCTGCAAGTGTTCGGCCCAAGTCTTGTTGTAAATTAGAATGTCATCTAGATACACCACTACAAAAGTATTGGTGAATGGTTGCAGGATATCATCCATCATCCTCATGAAAGTGGCTGGAGGATTTGTCAAACCAAAGGGCATGACCAACCATTCAAAAAGTCCTTCCTTTGACTTGAAGGCAGTCTTCCCTACATCTGTCTATTCTATCGGGACCTGGTGGTAGCCAGAATTCAAATCAATCTTACTAAAGTATTTGGCCCCCGTGAGTTGATCAAGGAGGTCATCGATTCAGGGAATCGAGTACCGTTTTCTGATAGTGATTTTATTCAGAGCTCGATAATCAATACAGAGTCACCAGGTTCCATCTTTATTTTGTACCAGCACGATTGGGCTCCTCGTGATGAGTTGAGGTAGATGTGCCCCTTGTGGAGCAATTCTTGGATCTGTCGCTTGATCTCCTCATTCTCTAAAAAAGAGTGACGATAAACTGGCCCATTGGGAAGCGGTGCATCGGGGGTCAGATCGATGGGGTGCTTGACCTGGTAGTGCAGAGGTACCCCTGTAGGTGAGGAGAAGATATCCGAGTATTCTTCCATGACCTTATCTACTTGCTTCTGTTGTGTGGAGAAATCGGCCGCAGAGATCCTGGATGTGGCTACGATATTTCGCTTATTCTAAGAGCAAATCATGAAGACGACAAACTTCCCCGTATGAGAGATGACCTTCCTGCATTGCTTAGCAGAGATCAAGGAAATAGCACTAGGTGGGACTGCCTCGGGTATCCAGTACAATTTCCTATTCAAAGTAATAATAACACTACGAGGCCTAGACTCATATACAACATGACATTTCCATAATTAAGGTTGGCCCAAAAGAACATCACAAACTTCGAGAGGAGCAACATCACACAATACCTCGTCTTTGAAGGGCTTGATGTCGTACGACAGTCGACACTATTGGCTGACGCGGAGATCGCTTCCTTGGCAGAGCCATCCAATGGTGTAGGGTTGTGGGTGCGGCGTTGTTGGCAGGGCTAGCCGCTTGATGACCTCTGCTGAGATGAGGTTCTTCTGGCTACCGCTATCAACGATGAAGTGAAACGGGGTGCCTTTTACCCACATCTATGAATGGAAGAGGCACTTTCCTTCTTTTGGCTCATCTGGTTCACCAGGCTAGAGCTTGGTGGTAGCAACGGTGGCACTGGGTTCCGCATCATTGATTTGTCTTCTCCTTTTTGGTTCTATCTCGAAGTTAGAATCTGCATCTGATTTAGAGGATTTCACTTCGGCCACCAACGAATGCTTTGAGCAGCAATCAACAGTGTTATGCCAAGGGCTCTTATGGAAGTCGCACCACTTCCCGATATCTTTCTTTGTCTTTTAGGTGTCCTTCTTTGCTTACGGCTTGTACTGGTTGTCCTGATACTGTCCATCTTTGCTCTGTCCTTTGTTCGGTGGGTTGGGGATGACCTTTCATGGCTTTTGTTGTGTGGGGTTCCCAGGCCCAAATTGTCGCATCTTTTGTTTGAGCTTCTGCTCGATTTTGATGGCATATCAGTAGGCCGCGCCCAAGGATGAGATGTCCAAAAATTCCATTTTGGTCTGGATATATCTATGTAGAGCACCGCGATACTTGAGCACCAGATGTCGCTTTGAATCTTTGATACCCAACTTGGTGCGTAAGGTATGGAAGATATTTGTTAAATTTGGCACTGCTTGGTCTCTTTTTTGCCGCAGTGTGGTCCATTTGGTATACAGGTCGTCATAACTTCCGACATGGTAGTATTGTTACTTAATAGCATCCCTGAAGGATTCCCAAGTGGTCGTGACTAAAAATAATGAGGTTTCCTCTGTTTCCTTTTACTCACAGAAAGTTTCCCACCAATCTTTGACATGGGGAACGGCTTTGAGGAGTGCAAAAGTAATCTTTTCTCTATTCAAAAATTTATGAACAGAAAAATACCCTTCTAGTAGATGCAACTACTTGTCTACAACATCTGCGTCTATCTGACCTTCAAATATAGGAATATCAAAGTTTATTTGTACCTTGAAGGGGGCGGCACCTCCGTTCGAAGAAGATGTGTTGCATGTTGATAGTCGCCAAAGGATTTGTGCGAAACTATCCATCATCTTGTTCCTCTGTTGTGTGAGGGCTTCCTCAATTAACAGTTTGAAAGGATCTCCTGTCCTGTCATCTTTCTTTTCTCCTGCCATGGGAGGTCACTTGGGCGTGCGAGAAATTCTGTCCTCAAGAGAAACAAGCTCGAGACCCAACTCTTTGTACTCCGACCTCGTTGGGGACATGCATTAAGGCAACAAGGAGCAGACCACTATGATACAGCCTGAGTGGGCCTAATGGTTAAGAACATGTGTTTCCTCTTAAGAGGTCACAGGTTCAAATCCATAGGGTGGTAGGGTATGTATACCTTCGTAGGCTTTACCAGTCAAATCACTGGGTGGAGGGGGGTCCCTTGTGCCACAAACAACGTGGTCTCATACACCAATTTGGTGTGTTGGCTTGGCCGTGACCTTAAAAATAGATTATTATTATTATTATTATATTAAATCTCTCTCTTATGCTAGCAAATGCCTAATTTTTTTTTAAGGCTAAATACATGTTTTAGCATCTTTAAACATAGAGACTTATCATTTAATAAGTAAAACTACAACCGGGGAAGCATACACATAGGGAATACAAGTGGAGTCACTTGGTTGGACACCATTGTAGACCTAAAAATAATCTACAATGAGTCACCTATTGGCACTTCAGTGAGTAGTATTGCATTAGACATAATCTACATATGGATTCGATATTCCATGCCATACCTTTGGGTATATTGAAAGCCCCCTAGGTGCACCTAAAACTAGCCTTACATAAGCCTCTCAACCATCCTATTGTTATAGCACACCAATATCAACACTTAGGTAGATCACTCTCACACATGAGGGAATTGGGTAGTATAACTAAGAGTACGATTTATCCTCTTTAGTTGGTGTCGTGAAATATTTGATAGAGTACTATTGTTCAAAACCATCAGGTATATCAGAGAGTTATAGCACTTGAATCTCTCTTGTTCATAGGACCATGCAAACCCTAGCCTCTATTAATAGGTAGTTAAAAAATAATTTTACTAGAATATCAAAAAATTGTGAATTTGAATACCCTAACCACCCTACTTCAAGATACTTAGGGGATAATCAATTAATATATTAGGCCATCTTCTTTGAATAATTCCCAATAGATTCAATGAGTAGTTACTCAATGTAAAAAGGTCATCTTTATTAAATAAGACCCACAAGATGGCATTAATGATGGGACCACAAGTAGTTAGAGTTTTGCTAGTGAGAAACTATTTATAGAGCTAGAAGGCTATGTACTGTTTTGTCTAATGTTGTTATTGTATTGGAGCTCTTCTCAAGGGAGGTTTCCCCCTCAAATAGGCCTATGAACATTGCTCTCTTATTTTGAATTATCAATGCAAGGGTTATATTCTATAGGTTCTATATCACTGTCTCTCTTATTTTCCTTTATGTAGTTTATATTTCTTGCATAATTTCTCAATAATAATTGTTTATGTTGGTTAAGTACATTACAAGTGGTATCAAAACTCTTTCCTATGCCAACACATGCCCAAATTTTAGAATTTATTTTTAGGCTAGAGACATATTCTAGCATCTTTAAACATAAATATCTCTCGTTTAGTAGGTAAAATCGTGATTATGGAATCATACACACAAGAAATACAAGTGGAGTCACATGTTTGGACACTCTTGTATACCTCTATGAGTAGTATTGCATTAGACAAAATATGCCTATAGATTTAATCTTCCATGTACCTTTAGGTATATTAAAATCCCCCTAGGTGCATCTAAAACAAGCCTTACATAAGCCTCTCAACCGTCTTGTTGCTATATTACATGGAGAACAATAATCAAGGAGATCACTCTCATGTACCAAGGAATCAATTAGTATGACTAAGGGTGTAATTTATCCTTCTTAGTTGGTGCTATGAAAGATTTAGACAGTACTAATGTTAGAAACCCTTAGGTATGTCAAAGAGATATATCATTGAACACTTTTTTGTCCATTAGACCCTACAAACCATGGCCTATGCAAAATGAGTGGATTAAAGAACAATTTTGTTGGAATACCAAGAATGTGTGGATTCCATTGTTGGTCTCCAGTTTTGATCATGTTTTTGCCTATATTATATTCCAAAGACCTCCATTTCTATACCCAGTACCACCCTTTTTGCCTTGTTTTGACATAATTGACATATCCCTACCATTCAATGGGGCTACTTAAGGTATCTTTACGTTTCAAGCTATTTTTATGCATTTTGATGCTTTAAATTGATATTGAAACTAATGTCGCTTGGGTTAGGTACCACTTCTATTTTTGGAACAGGATTGCTAGTACCAGGTACCAACTCGTACGCCGTGGAGATACCAATGAAGCCGCTCAAGATATGTGCATTATGGTCAGAATGGGAGACAGAGAGATTCACATGACAGATGGAGTCATCGCTCATATGATGATGGAAGGCACAATGATAGAACTGAGTCGTTATATTTCATGATTCACACTTCGTGACACTACGTGTCACGAAGATGTGAAGACCGTTTAAAACTTGATTTCAAGCTATTTTTCGGATCAGGGATCCGTTTGGACTTATGTATTTTTTCTTTAGACTGTTATGAAGGAGGATCTATATATAAACAGAAGATCACTCCTAATAAACGGTTGGGTTATGTTATGTTATATCATGACACATGTTTCTGAATACAAAACTGCTGTTGCGTTATGTTACTCGACTGATATACGATTTGAGTATTTTCTTTTGAGTTAATGGAGCGTGAAGTTTACACCATGTTTGCGTAGCATGATTGAGTAGTTCTGGTTGTTTCCTTCGGCGTTTGTACCTTTTGGTTGGGCCCGCCAAACAGGTGCAAGTCACTGTTGTTCTTGCATTAAATTTAGATTATTTCAGTAGCGTAGTAATTGCCTACATGTTAGTTTATTGAGCCTTGGAATTAACTGTTTAGAATATTGATTGATTATTCTCCAACATAGTAATATCTTCCACAGTGATGAGTATTGAACGCATGATTGATTCCTGTAGGATTTGAAGCGTGAATTAAAATAGCTCTGTTCCCAGTTTCCAATTTGATCGAAGATTACAGTGAATGCGAGCTTGAGTATACTTTGTTTTGGTTGGGATAGTTAGTTACTCTGCTTTGTTAGATAGTTAGGCTACTCTGCTCTGTTAGGTTCATTAGATTGCAATTGAACTAGAGGAAGCTTCCGGTACCAGTAGGGTAAGTAGGATATTTCTCTGTTTTCCTGTGGACAGATTTAGATTCATTTGTAATGTTCAGATTAAATGCATTTTAGGAAAC
>ML782415.1:363543-373963 GCA_009831015.1 Picea engelmannii
AGACTATTTTCCTTTACCCTTCATAGATCAGGTTTTGGACACTTTGGCTGGAAAAAGATATTTTTCTTTCCTTGATGGATATAGTGGGTACAACCAAATTCAGATTGCTCCTGAAGACCAGGACAAGACAACATTCACATGTCATTGGGGCACTTATGCCTATAAAGTACTGCCTTTTGGATTATGTAACGCTCCTACGACATTTCAGAGAGCTGTCCTTGGTGTTTTTGCTGACTTGATTCATGACTGTGTGGAGGTTTACATGGATGATTTTACTGTCTATGGTAACACCTTCGAAGAAGCCTTGAATAACCTAGAGAAAGTCTTGATTCGCTGCCAAGAATCAAATCTATCGCTCAGCCATGAGAAATGCAAAATGTTACTAACTCAAGACAATTTGTGTTCCTTTGCCCAGAATCCAAAATAATCCATGATTGATTAGGTGGATCGACTTCAACAATCCGCTCCATATTCTGGAGAAACCCATATTCTTAAAACCAGCGGATCTGAGACAGGTTATCACTGATGTACCTCGAAGATACTTGTTGTTGATGACTCTGTGCCATATACCTTACCCAAACAGGACTCTCCAAAGAGTATTGGCTGCTAAAGAGGTACTGAAGTCGAAAATATTTCCGATGCCCCATCCTCCTAGGGATTTCGGTAGTGCAATATGTTCCCATCGACACAAATGAAAATGGTTTGTTTCTTTTGTCTTATGCCAAAGGAAATTATAAATCAGATTTCTCAACGTGTTTAATACAGAATTAGGCACCACCGCTAATGACAACCAATATATAGGTTGACACTCCAATACAACTTTTAACAAAATGTATATGCCTCCTAACGAGAGCCACCGATAGCTCCAATTACTTATCTTTTTTTCCACCCTTTTAATCAACCAACTCCAATCTTCTTTTCGTTGATAACCAACTTTAATAAAGAAACCCAAGTATTTAAAACCTTGTTCTAGCTCAATGAAAGTATAAGGAAAAAGTACTTTAAACGACAATATCTCCTGTTCAGATAAACCGACTTGATGAAAATTAGATTTAGAAGTATTAATAGAGAGTCCCGAAGCCAAACAAAAACTTTTGAGGATTTTGTCAATTTCCCACCACTCCTGCATAATTGCGTTAGTCATAATGACAACATCATCAATAAATAGGATATGTAAGATCTTTAGTGCTCTTGAAACTTTTATACCAGCCAATCTACCATTGCTTTGACTATCTTTCAAGATCAAACTCAAGCCTTCCATAACTAGAATAAAAAATAGAGGAGAAAGGGGACACCCTTGTCTGAGTCCACGACTACTCTTAAAGAAATCGGTGGCATCTCCATTTATCAACATGGAGTATGTATAAGAACTCACAAAGCTCATGAACATTGAGTTATATTCTGTCCCAAACCTATCTGTAGGAGAACCATATGCAACATGCCCCAATTAACACAGTTGTAAGCTTTTTGTAAATCCAATTTTAAAACCATAAATTTTGATTTTTTCTTTATGATACTATGGAGGCATTCATGCACAGTGCCTATAGCATCTTGTATTTGTCTTTCTTGAAGGAAACCCATTTGTTCCTTAGATAAGGATCTAGATAAAAAAGGTTTTATGCGATCCACTATAATCTTTGAAATGATTTTATAGCTTAAGTTACAGAGCGAGATCGATCTGAAGTCACCAAACCAGTTTGGTTTATTAACTTTTGGTATTAGTGTAATGAAAGTAGCATTTAATGCACCTGTAATAAAACATTTTTTCCTAGACTCTTCTATCATATCCAATAGGTCATCACCCACAGTTTCAAAATGATGTTTAAAGAATTCCACTGTCCACCCGTCTGGTCCTAGACTCTTGTCCATTTTGAACTTTTTTAATACCTTCAATAATTATTCCTTGTCCACTGGCTTGTAAAGACCTTCAGCTTCAACATCCATAATCATCCTAGGAAAAAAAGCTGCCATACTGACTTGTTCTGAAATCCGGACACCTCCCTGCTCCTTATAAAATTTTTAGAAGTGATTCAATGCTGCAATTTTAATTTGATCTCGTCCCTTAAAAACTTGATCCTGTTCACCTAGAATCTCCCACGGATATTTTGAGTTCCTTCTAAAGCTAGCAAAATTATGGAAAAAATTAGTACTTTGGTCACCGCTCTTGATCCAGATAGCACGACTGCGTTGTCGCTAATTCTCCTCTGATTCCTTTAATAGGACATTTCTTTCCTTTTCCAAATATTCAAGTGTCAGTTCCTTCATTGTATTATGCAAACCCTCCAACAAATTTTCAATCCTGAAAGTGATTTCTTTTTCCAGACTGTTTAGTCGAGCAATTTTTTGCTTTTGCAGTGATTTTTGCCAAACTTTAGTAATAGTCTTCAAATCCTTAAGTTTCCAGATTAAACGCTTTTGCTTGCCTGGCTTTGTAATATATTTGGGATCCTTCCACACCTTCTGTAAAAGAGAAGAGAAATCAGACTCCTGGGATCACTGAGGGTTAAATTTAAAGGGGAATGCCTTGAACGTCGAGGGGAGATCAAGTTGGAGCAGTATAGGTGCATGGTCTGATATGAATGGGTACTCCACCCAGGCTCGATAAATACCGACAGACTCAATAAGATCTTCAGATAAGAATGATCTGTCCATCCTTTTTGCTAAGAACTGTGCCCCCGAACGACCATCCCGCCATGTAGGCATTCTTCTCCCCGGAACCACATCAATCAGCTTTTTTGTAAGAAAGAGATTGATGAAGTAATGTGCCAGCTGACCCATCAATACATTACCTCCCCAAATTTCATCAGAAGATACAGTCAAGTTAAGGTCACCCGCAAGAATAAGCCGCTTGATATTTAAAATACCTGAAGATGCCAGTTTCTCCCAAAATTGCTTACGCTCCAAACATGGACCATAAATATTCAGAAAATTTATCTATCTTCTGCTTTCTAAACAGATACCTGACAATAAGATTCCATCACAAGTCAGGAACCAAACTAGGTTGAAAAAATTAGGATCCCACGCAACCAGTAAGCCCCCAGAAGTACCAACTGAGTTCACAACATAGTAGAGCCAAGATGGTCTTAGAGAATGAAAGAAAGAGCATGCTTTATCTGCATGGACAAGCGTCTCCTGTAAAAATACAATAGTTGGACGAGTCTTATCTAGAACACTTCTAACCAAGGCAGCTTTAAGGGCACCACCTGTCCCTCTTAAGTTAAGTGAGAGTAGGATCATTACTTCTTTCTTGCCAGGGCCTTCAAAGCTCTAAGGGCCCCACCATCAGTGGAAGAATTTTGACCAGAAGGAGTATCAAGTGACAAGGTGAACTTCTTATGGGAGCTTCGAGTTTTTATTGGGGAAATCTCCACTCCTAAACCTCTTGACCAGGCGTATTCTTTCCTCTCTTTTTCAGTAACCATCTTAGAACAATCGACCTCCCCACTCCCAGGATCCACTGATAGAGTTGACTTTCCCAGAAATACAGGTAACTTCAAAGATGAAGTATCATCCAAAATAAAAGGAATTAAGGAATCTAAGGCAACAAAAAGTGAGGAGTCACCCTCTTCGGATTCTCTATAGCCAGAAGGAAACAAGGAACTGTTGGGTTCTCTAGGAGATGGTTGCGGGGTGTATTGTGCAGAGACAGACGCATCCAGATCAATAGTAATACCATTACTAGTGACCTTTGTTCCTGTGGAAGGAATAATGGATGAGGGGGGCTCAGGAAGAGAACTAGGGGAAAAGACAGAGTCAGTACACCAAGTACTAGGGATACCTGAGGGCCCAACTGGTGAATCAATACCATTTGTTTCACTAGAGAGAGTTGGAAGGTCCTTCATAGTTACTTTCCGCAGTCAGTCTGAGGAATTAACAATTTCTCTTTCCCACAGAGACAACGAATTGAAAAAGACAGGACAGTGTGAATGTATCTTACCCATCACTGTATTTTGTGAATCCTTGAGGCCCTCGACTTCACTAGCCTGTTGTGACACTTCAAAACCAGAGAAATCCACCTCCATGTTTTCGTCAGGCTTGCTTGAATACTGATAAGCTTCTTCCTGAGTGCACTCATCAGCATGTATACCATTACAATCCCTCCTGAGGTGGGATGTACTGCGACAATAGCTACACCAAAAAGGGATACCTAGATAATCCAGACTTCGACAGAAATGTAAACCTCTCCATTCAATATCCAACGACTCCGGCAGTCCCTGATGGATGTCCATTTCAACTAAAACCTTATAAACCTTGTGTGCAGATGCATCATGATTACCTTTATCCACCAATAAGAATTTACCTAAAGCATTTCCTATCTCCAAAAAAGCCCCCTTATTCCAAAGAAATAATGGGAGGCCCGGTAACGGAACCCAGAAATGGCGAAAAGAGAAGTATTTTGTTTCGGGATTAAAGGCAACCCTCCATTTTTTGAGCATTAGGCTATTGGTTCTG
Source organism: Picea engelmannii (assembly GCA_009831015.1). Lineage (NCBI taxonomy): Eukaryota > Viridiplantae > Streptophyta > Pinopsida > Pinales > Pinaceae > Picea > Picea engelmannii. The sequence goes on from ML782415.1 coordinate 367,996, forward strand.
TTAACCCACGTCCCTTTTAACAAAATATCTACATCCTCCAGACATTTACACAGAAACCCTAACCAACCCTTTTTTAGGAAATATACTTCTGGATTATATCCAATGGCCGGTATCCAAGTCCTCTCCAACCAGACATTTAACTTCTCCACACTTAGATTGCTATATGCAAATCTTCCTACTAGCCCACAAAGGGCCAGTCGACAGGTGTCCTCTAGGCCGATATCGGAGCCAAGGACCATTTTTTTCACCGACTTCTTTGCCACCCACCGTCTATGTCCCTTAGGGATATCAGTCGACCTCTGTGTAGAGAGCTTCGACGGTAAATAGGTCGATTTTTCCTCCCTTTTCCAAAAGCTACCCCGCACCCCTTGGGTACTCTCTCCTCTCGAGGGATCTTCACCAGTGCAGAGGAAAGGATCAAGAGTAGGTGCTAAAACAGATAGTTTACTGCAAGTTGGTCTGCGTTCAGAAGGAGTCGCAGAGCTAAAACTTTTACCAGGGATGCTAAATGAAGTTCCACCCAAGTTGTCTGACGTAACATGAGCCGCCTGCTAGAAGGAGTCTTCCGGCTCATTTAATAAATCATTTACGTCTTTGTTAATCATCTCAAGTCGTTTTAGTGCCATATGTACTCCACTAGCAATCATAAGAAACAAAAAACAAGATCGACGGATGGATGTAGCCCCAGATTCCAAGGTGTTGAGAGAAATAAATGTCAAAGCTTGGGAAGTAAATGATGAAAACTCATATTAGACTTATCATAACCCACCTATGACACAACATCCCGAAACCACACCAAAGAGTATAATAAGACAAGACCCAGGACCAGTTTCCAAAGGAAGAAACTCACCCACCTAGTAGGAAGGGAACTCAGGGTTAAGCCAGTCTAATCATCCATTTCTGTCCCAAAGAGCTCTATGAAAGAGAAGTCCAACTAAAGTCTCCCCCAAAAATAGCCTAAAAATCCAAAAGACCAGAGAAAGACCAGAAAATAGGGGAAGTACCAAATACTATAAAACAGGAACAATATCCACCTACCAAAGTCTTGCCAAACTAGTTACTAAAATTGACAGTCCGCCATGATAACGTTCACTGCAGTAAGAGAAAACTACTAATAATGGTATCCCGCCAAAACCAGAATTCAAAAGTCATCTTAATGTTGTTGGTTCACATTCCAAACTTTGATATCTCTTCTAGTAACTTCCATAGTATGATTTTCTTCCAAACTTCAATCTTTCTTCTAATAGCTTCTAAAGCATGATTTCCTTCCAATGATGTTCAATTTTTTTGGCAATGGAATTAATTAATAATGCTAATTATAAATAAAAAAAACTCTTTAAAATAATTATAAGCATAGTAATACTTTCAATGTGGATCTCACCGAAAATATGATAAAAACCGATCTCATCCAAAACAAGATAAAAACTAAAAGTATAAATATATATATGCATTTTGCATTATCATAACATTCATCATCTTCTTATAAAAACACAAAACACAAAAACACCATAACATTAACACCACATAAACATATTTTGATATTTCAATAGAGATATCATAATAGACTCTACATCTTTATTACATATATATTATTACATATATATTAGAACAACCAATATCATACCAGAACAACCAATATCCTACCAATATCAATGAAGTTATAACCTAAATTACATTGGAATCCTCCTACCAATATCCTGCAATAATACCATGCAATGAAGTTATAACCTAACCTACATCGAAATCCTCCTCACATTGGAATCCTCCTACCAATATCATGCAATGAGTTATAACCTAACCTACATCGAAATCCTCCTCACATTGGAATCCTCCTACCAATATCATGCAATGAAGTTATAACCTAACTTACATTTAAATCCTCCTATATATACTAAAGAAAGATAGTTATACTCACTTCCAAATTAGTTATACTGTGTGCACAATAAACTCAACACTGAATTTTATGTAATATCTAAACTAAATAATTCACTAACTTAATATATCATTTTCAAAGATTACGTGCAACTAAAAAGAAGTGCTCTCTTGATACAATACCTCTTTTGTCTTACATCGACAATATATGATTGATGTTGTGGAAATTCCATAACGCGATGTTGCATCTTTGAAAGCACAAAAGCTATGTATATTAAATAAAGAGCTTAATTATCCTTATCCACGTCCACTTGAAAAGTGACAAACAAAATATCATGATAAATATAACCTTTCCAACAAGTAAATGCCAACCATATACACCACTCTTCTAAATTCAAATATATAATCAATCAGCATTTCTAAAATAAATAACACTAAATTTTGTTATTTATTTTTCCAAAAATTTGATCAATTTTATTTTTTAAAATTATATTCAAATTATAGAAAATAATATTATTTTACTTTATAAATGGTTAAAAATTATATAATTTTTTTATTATAAAAATTAAATATTTTTATAAAAATATAACCAAACATATTATAATTTACATTTTAAGAATTAACAAAATTCATTAAAAATTTTACATTAACACACACCTATGAATCTTAAAATTTTCCAAAAAAAAAACATTGAATAAAAATCCAACATTATCAAACCTAATCCCCTATGCTCTTTTATATTTCCAATATCCATAACCGAACACACTAGCTAGTTCTATAATTCGATTTGTTAATACAATCCACTTGCTTATAAAAAAAATACCCCAAGGTTATCCACGACCTATAGACGAAAACATTAAGCATGTAAGAACATCGCTCACCATTATAAAATTTCGCCAATTCAATCCAAAATCGTATATGATAGGGAAGGCATGTATCTCGATATGCAAGGCATGTATCATAATGAACTTATATATATATATATTATCTTTAGCTCTATTAATATTTTCGTATAATTTTAAAAAATAGATAATAGACTTTAATTCTAATATATTTTTAAAATGAATAATAGATTTTAATTTTAAAATATTTATAATAATATTAATTTTTTTAATTTATAAATTTAATAAAATGATAGAAATATAGGATTTTTTTTTTTATAAATGAGTTTTTAAAGCAAACTATTTAATTTTTTTTTATCATTTTTTTATCGTAGTCTAAATGCGTCACTAAACTTGCTCTTTTTTTACCACTTAGAATAATGGGGAAGAAAATCCACAATCTAATTGCTATAGGGTATTTAATATTGGAAGGTGTTGAATCCATTTATCTATTAGAAACAACAATTTTATTAATCCAAAATTTACAATTTCAAGAAAGATTGTTTAGTGGGACTCCAATGATTGATAAAATGTTAGCTAAAATCAAAATTGGTGGAAAAATTGGAGCTATTGACTTATAAGGCCTATTTTAGGGGTAGGTCTTATTTTGGTGATTTGGGGTCGAAAAACTTCTAGAGCATATTTGAGGCATCACATAACATTTTTTGGGGGTAAAATATTTTCAAATGACATTTACAACGTCTCAAAGCTATTCTACACATTGAGAGCTTTCCAACAACGCGAAGATTGTCTCAATTAGAGTTCGTATGAGAAAGTTATGCCTCTTGCAAGTTGACCACCGTGATATCGAGAGGATGTCATGCCAACTTCCATTAGTCACACATGTGGAGCTAGTTACATGTGCAATTTTAAGAAGATTCTAGAGGGTCCAAAACCCTAATCCTGATCTAGAGTTGAGGCATGCAGAAACCGTGACCCTAACCCTAGATGACTATCAAATTATTGTTAAACATTGGGCCACTAGGATAGGAAGGGGTTCAATTCTTACGATATTGCTTATTGTTCCATAGTTAAAGAAAGCATTTGAGAGTAGGATATTGAAGCACTACAGAGGAAGTACAAGGTCATGTAACAATCCTATAGGACACAAGATCATGCAACAACTGTATAGACCATAATGTCAATGACAACTCCTTTTTTTTCCAATAGAAAATTTGCTCAATTATATTAGTGAAAATATAATATTTTACATCTTCTTGACCATACAGATGTTCATAGCAAAACTAGTCCATAGACCATGCACATAAACATATACTACCACAGCCCCAAAAGAACAAGAAAGTCACCAGAGATGATAACCAACACACAGGCTGCAAAAAGAGAATCGGAACAGGGAAAAAAACCCCATCAAACACCAGAAAAGAAACTAAACCAGAAGCCGTACGCCCCCAAAGGACCTCAAAGTGCAACACTGCACGCCCCCAAAGGACCTCAAAGTGTTAACCAAAACACCGCACGCCCCCAGTGAGGACCTCAAAGCTCTGGCCCAAAACCTCTTATAGCCAAGGAGGAAGAGGTCAAGAGAGTCTAGAATAACCGAGAGAAGACAAAACACCTGTCGCAACAAACCCCTGAAGCTGCCACCACCGCAAAATCTGATGATAAACACCACCGCACACCTGGAGTTGAGCCCTCTAATACCAAAACAAAGGCTTCCCTGGAAGAAGGTGGAACCTAAGGGGACAGTCCACTGGATGTTATAGCTTGAGTAGAGTTGGGTGAAGCTCGGCCCCGAATACGGGGCAGACGCCGCAGGGTTCATTTCCTCCACCACCATCCGCAGAGCCCTTGCTCGCCCTTCGCGACACAGAGTCCTGCCATGCTGCAGAGATCGCTCGCCTTGGTAGTGGCTCTCGCCCACGCTCGCCCTAGTAGTGGCTCTTGCCCACGCTCACCCTTCTCCCTGGAGTTTTCAGGGATGTGGCTAGCGAAAACCTAGCCGCAGAGCCCCCGAGTGAAAGCCAAACTTCGATGATGACAACTCCTTAGTGAATATACTTTCTTTGTATTTGCATTTATCATTGAGAAAAAAAGAGTAAAGAAAAAGTCTCACTTTTTAGTTAGGTTTTTCTTGTATTGAGTTTTTCAAAGTACATCTTGCATTTATAATGTGGATGGTATGCTATTTCTTTCATTTCAATTTTCATTATTTTGTATACTAAATTAATAATTAATAATATTAAATCTAAAATTTAAAATAAAACACTCCATAATAAAAAAAAATAAAATTGTTTATTTATTATTGTATAATATTATAATTTATTATTGTAAAAAAAATTGTATAATTGTTATTGTATAATATTATAATTTATTATTGTATAATAATTGTATATTTGTTATTGTATAATATTATAAAATTTGTTACGAGGAATTTGTTTCAATAAAATATTTATAATAATTTAAATATTATATAAAAATAAATTATTAAAAAATTAAGGAATTTGATTTTTTTATTTGTGCAGTTAATTTTATTGATTTATTGTCTTGATTATGACTATACAAATCAACATCGGCAATAATCACATTCAATTTATATATATAAAATATATATAATTTATATAACCTTTTCTAAACAAAGAATCGTAATTATGTTTACTAAATGGTAGTTTTTAAGTTACGTATAATGAAAATTAAAAAAAAGTGAAACCGCTTGTTTTGAATTCCTACCGGTCAAAACATTATTTTTTATGAGTATATGCGATGTTCCACTTGAATCCTATTTTTAAATTCAATTATATTCGATGAATAAATTATCCTGCAATATAGACAATGATAAGTGACTATAATTGATAAAAATATAATTTTATAATTTGTAAAATATTGTTTCCATATTGATATATTTATTTTATTTATCGATTAGCATTGCATTCCCTGATAAATATTATAAAATAACGTATCCATAAAGAGTTTAATATCAAATTATAACTCACTTTTTTATTGTATTGTATTTCCTTGGATCCATTCAAAAATTCATGTACATAAAAGTTTGAAAAAAGAAAAGAAAAAGCAAATGAATTGTGCAAGTAATTATAATAAACCTAAACCATTAGAAGTCAAGCTGCTTCCACATGTTCCGGTAGAGTGGCCAATAACATGAAGACATTTGTAGCATCGGGTGAAAAAAGGTGGGGACACCTCACATAAATTTAATAAATGACAACTTGTTAGCACTAGAGATGAGCTTTTTCCCCCTT
>ML782415.1:376088-395353 GCA_009831015.1 Picea engelmannii
AAGCATATGTTTTAAAAAACTTACATTACTTTGTATAGCAATAATTCATTACTTTTTATAAATTTTTACAAAAGGTTCTAATGCACTTTCCACTATTTATCTCCTTATATGAAATTTATGGCAAATCATGCACGTGTCAGAATAGAAGGAATGCACACAACCTACTGAAGCAACTACCATGATCATCTTGTTTTTTTATGTGACTTGCCTTTTTATATTGAGAAGGGATATCTTTGTATGGCGAAATCCCTAAATGCACAATGTTTAGTCTTGGTTTTTTTTAATTTATTTATTTCTTAGTGGATGATTTGATGATACCTTTAGCGACCTTTGACCAAGGAATAACACGCCTTTAACTTCTTTAACGTGACCGTGGGCCAATGGAGTCCAGCAGTGCCTGCTGTGCCGACATGGGTTAGCAAAGTTGTTGAGACGAATCTGGGCATTTGTTATCGTCGGAACTGGTTCTCCCCTTACCTGTGGTAAGATGGAGAAGACTTGGATTCAAATCTAAAAATAAAAACTGAACAATCCCAATCACAGTACTTAACAAAGTTACGCACTCCCACAGAACTCTTCTTCCCGTCTCATTTATAATAACACAAATGTGACCTAAAACAAAATGACACGGCCACCCCCCGTGCGACAAGTGGACGACACGTCAGAAAATCGGCAACCGTTACCGGAAGTCGACGGATTTGCCGACGAGATGATGCTACGGTAGATCGTCCGTCCGCGCGGGGAAGGATGAATCTTGACCGTCGAAGGTTGGAGGCCCCCACCTGCCGGGCGGGCAAGTGACGGCATGACCCGGCAGGCATATCTGGAAACGAATCTGGGCCGTCGGAAGAAACTTTTGGGAGTCCCAGTGGCTTTCTTGTGTGATAGCGGTGGAAGGTGCGAGTGAGTGTATGTGTATGCACAACAGCAGAGGAGGGAAGGACGTTCGTTCAGGAGTTTATTCCTCTCTGGGGGCCGCGTGGGCTTGCGAGAATCGCTTCCATTCCCATTGATTTCTGCGTTAAAACGTCTGTAAACCCATTGCGAATGTGCTGAGATTCATCTCGGCACCTCGATTATCCGTCCGCGCCTGCTTTCTGAGCTAGAAAACGTGGAGCCTGGTCTCTGGTGCGTCGTTTTTTTCAGAGTTTTTGGCCCAGGATTACACGAATCGTGAATTTTGGCGCTGATCTGAGGCATCCCAGAGATGTGTCGTGTATTTCTGTGGACGAATTATGACAAAATCGTGATGAAAAGTATCTGTTTTGGCATCGAAGCTTGCGGGCTTCGTCTGGAGGGATGAAATGTTGCAGTAGATTGGAGTGGAGCGAGAAGAAAGGATTGAAAGTCGGCGTTTCGTGAGTTGATTTCTATGGATAGAGGTCGAGAAAGCAGACGGGGAGGAGGTGTTTCAGGGGCGGTATCTGGGCATCATTCTTCGTCTCGGCGGAGGCCTAGAAGCGGTTTCAAGGATTCAGCAGGTTGGGAGATTCGAGCTTTTTCGGAGTCACGGATCTTGGTTTTAGTGGTTTTGAATTGGGTCTTGGGAGGGATTTCTAGCGTTTTTGGGTGGGATGTGGAATTGGTTTTTGGGGAATTTGATTGTGTTCTAACATGTTATTGATGATGTTTTTGTAGTGGTCTGTGAGGAGGAAGAGGGATTGAATGAGTCCCCTGATTCCGCACGGCTGAGGGAGAGATCCAGTAGTAATAATAACAATAACAGTAACAGCAAGAAGGAGAGGAGTGGTTTGTCTTCCAGCCGGAACAAGAGAAAACGGCCTGGATTGCACCACGAGCGGTTTCATGGCAGCAGCAGAGACAGAGATAGAGATCACGATGGAGGAGATGAGAGCAGCGAAGAGAGCGCAGGGGAGGAGGACGAGGAAGAGGACGATGAGCCCCCTCGTCCTCCTCCCAACCCCAGAAAGGTCACCAAGTTTAAGTCCCAATGCAAGGTGAAACCAAAATTTAAGATCTTGGAATGCTCTGGCTATTGTTTCTGGGGAATGGAACCTGCAGGAATTGTGCTCGATTCAGTCCGTGTTCTTATTTCTGTCTATACGGAGTGTTTGTCTTTGTGCTTGGAAATAGATTTGGATCGATGTCTTGGATTTTGGGGTCATCGAACCCGCAATTTAATGGGTTATATAAGCTGTATGTTGTTGTTTGTGTGGATTTTATGTTAGTTGTATGTTGGCGTGTGTGTGGACTTAGAGCTTGTACTGGGATTTGGATATTGATTTGGATTCTGCTAGAGCTAGCAAGCTAATCTGTCTCTGCTGATACTGATGTACTTGTTGTTCAGGATTTGTATTTAGATTTCCCCTGGATTCCTTTTTCTGATCATGTTTGGAAATTTATGGTTTTGCAGGTCTCAGATGAAATGATTGGCGTTGGGCTTATGTCGTCGGTTCCTCGGAAGGCCCGGTCAGGTGGACTCCTGCGATACATGCTTCCATAGGCTGGACTGATGGGAATTTAGATTAATTGTTTTGATTTCTTTGGTCTAAAGATTCAATTTTTTGATATATGAAATTGATGTTTGATATGCAGCAGCCATGAAAAGGGCTCATGATTCAGTATCAGTATCAGTAACAGCAACAACAACAAACATAACAGTAACAGCAGCAGCTTCGGATGGAGGTGGGCATCAGCGCCAGAAATCTCCTTCACCGGCGCGTCCCAGCGTCATTCCGGCCTCCCCCTCTTCTTCAAATGCGTCGGTGAAGCCTGGAAGGAGAATGGTCCGTTCGTTGCTTTTAACGCCATTCGTTCATTCATTTTTTATTGCCTTTTTCCTCCCCTCTGCTTAGCCATCATAGATCCCTATTGCCCTCTTCAAAATACCTGTCATCTTCCTCTGTCAGACACATTCTTTCTTGAGTTTTGCTGGTCTGGGTGTCGATTTTAACAACTATTTTAGACTATCGTGGCATTTTTATGGGCTGGACATCATGTTTGTTCACTTACTCTGCAGCTTTCTCATCTGGGTGTGCTCAATAGTATTTTTGCATTTGTTTCATAGGAGGATCCTTACTTTCTGCTCGAGAGATGGTGCTTTTGTGAATCTAACAGCCTTCTTTGTTGGAATTTCTTGCAGAAACCAATTGGAACGAAGCCTCGACCATCGAAAATGACAAAAGTACGTTGTCTGAAGAAGTTGCCACGGCCTTTAGGAGCAAAATGCATCTTTCTATCTCTTTTGCCCTCAAGTTTTGTGTTAGTTCTAACAGATTTTTATTGCTAAACTGTATGCAGGTTTCCAACTCAATCTCGGAACGAGAAGTAGAAGTTGCTGAGGTACTGTTTGGACTCACAAGGCAATTCCAGAATCATCATCATCATCATTCCGCTGCTGCAGTAGCAGAAAGCTATGCCAGTGCATCCAAGTCTGATGTGAAGGAGACTTCAAACGATGCATCAGCAGCAGCTCCTCCTGAGAGTTCCAAAGTCTTATCTCCGATGATGCCTGCCCCCGCTTCGTCTTCTGTTGTTTCGTCTCCTCCTATTTCTCGTCCCATTTCCCCCCCTTGCTCATCTCCTGCTATTTCATTACCCCAACAAACTACTTCAATTCCCGCACCAGCAATGGGTACAGTCGTTGTCCATCCCTGCCTCTAAAAATTCTTTACTCTATTCATTATTAAGCTTGTTTAGGAGGATTCTGATATAGATGTTGCGTGCAGCGCCCAAGAGGAAACGGCCTCGTCCTGTAAAGCCCGAAGAAGCAAGCTCTGCAGTTACCATGCGGCCTCCTGCACCTCTAGGAGGCGTCTCGACCACTCACACATCGGTACATGGTGTCATCTCTATGGCTAGAAATGATGCTGAGCTGGGGTCTCAAGTTGCAAAGATAGAAATACATCCTGTGAAGACGGAACCCAATGCAGCGTTTTCTGGCAAGGGAATCCCGCTTGTGGTTTGTACAACTTCTGCATCAGCTTCAAGTTGTGGGAATTTTAATCCAATTTCCAGTCCTTCGGCAATTTCCAATCAAAGCGATGCGCCAATAGTGTGCGAAAAGACAGTTGTGGCCAATATTGCAGATTCCAAGCCAACAACAAGTGAGAAGATAATAGAAGCTAAAGTTGCGGATCCGAAAGTAACATGTGAGAAGATATTAGGTAATAAAACTGCAGAGATGAAGATAATATGTGAGAATATCGCAGGAGCTAAGAGTGCAGACTTGAAATCTGTAGCAAGCGAGGCGACTGTAGGAACTAACATAGCAGAATCTATGTCGATACCCACACCGTCAGCAGAGAAGAAACCATCTGATGTATCTGAAGATTTGGACAAGATGGTGCCTGAGGTCTCTGAAGCACCTGTTGATCAAAATGCAACAGAGGAAGTCGATACAGCGGCTTTATATTTGTCTTTTGGTCCAGATTTGAAAACGGAGGCTGTGAAAACGTAAGAATTTCTGTACTGCTGGAAATATTCCTTTCAATGGAGTCAGTTTACACAGCATTGCTCTGCAGGGAATTAAGCTCATTACTTTGTTTTGACAGGCTCCAGTCTCCGAAGATTGAAAATACTTTTGAGGAGAAGTTCAAGATTGATCTCATGGTAAAAAAATTGCTTCAATTCAGTAAGCTTTTGCATTTGGTTTTCTTGTTGGTAGTGTGGTTATTGATAATTGTATAATCGCATTTTGGCCTCAGGCACCTCCAGGGAAGTCATCTCTTGATACGGAGGATGACAGTGGACCTGATGCTGTTGGCACTGCATCTTCTGAAGCACCAGAGAAAGGAACTGTAGGTTTCTATTCTTTATAATGTCTTGTATAAGAGATCATTAGCAGTTGAGGAATGAATGCTAAGAACATATGATAAGTTCTCATGCACACTGGTGGCCGTGATAAGCTCTAGCTTTTGAGTTTTCACAGGAGCAAATGTTTGTCGTTGATAGAAAGGTCTATAGGAGACTGACTACGTTCATGTTCTTGAAAACAGGTGGAAATTACCGACATCTCAGAAGTCAAGGCTGTAGCAGTGAAGGAAGAAAGAGAGCCAGAGAAGAGGGAGGAGGTAAAATTAGAAGAATCAGAAAAGAAACACGACAAGAGAGACAATGGAGAAGAAAAAGTTTTGGAGAAGCATAATGTTAAAGAGAGAAATATTGATTTGCAATTAGAGGGAGAAAAATTGGAAAAGGATTCAAGTAATCCTTTAGCTCAGAAGCAGAGCAGAATATCAAAGAATGAATCAAGAGTAGAGAAGTCAGAGAAATCTGGTCAGAGGATTTCCTTCTCTAATTTTGTTTTGGGTAATAGTTCCGTTTAGTTTTGTTGCAGTCTCATTTTCAGCCTGCAACTAATTCAGACAATCACTAATGGATCTGCTTTCTGTTTTCAGCAACGGCTGCAATGGGGAATGCCAGTACTTCTTCAAGTGTAGTTGCTTCTATGCCCATACCCATGACAGTTGCAAGCTGGCCTAGTGGCCTACATGCTCTTGGGTATGAGCATTTCTTTTAATGTCTATACTATTGCAATCTTCTTAGATATAGCTTCTTTTGCCTGTTTTGAAAAAGCAAGTTGTCTTTTATATGTACTGAATTCCTCCAGCAGGTATTTTGGACCGGCTGCTGCTAGTTGGCCTGGAGCTCCTTCTATTCCAGGAGTAGTGCCCATGGAAGGGACCAACACAACACCAGCAATACAGGTACACTGAAAAGTTCTTCCTCAAGTCAAATGCAACAGGAAATTTTCATCTATTTTTATCTGCATTGAACTCTATAATTTGATTCATAAACTTCTTTGTAAAGAGTAACCATACACAGCTGCCTTTCGGCAGTATTTCCACTACCATTTTGGAATAAACTAGTTTTTTCTTGTCTTATTTGAATTTCCTCCCACATGGGATCAATTCTATGTGACTTACGATGTGATTTATTTGGTTGGATGAAGCAGCCTGCATACATTTTGCAGCAATCTCGTCAAACCTGGAAACGATGTGCCACTCATTCATACATAGCTCATTTTATAGAGTGCCAACAACGCATGGTTCCCCATCCTTTTTGGCATGCTCCAAATTATGGCAATCCTGTGGCTGTCTATGGAGGCAAACCATACAATTTGAACATGCCTTTGGCACCCCCACCTGAGATTATTAATTTGAGTGGATCATTACCAGGAGCTGTTTCTGGTGCAAGTACTGGAAATAGTGGGTCTATTGGCAATAATTTGGATTCCTCGCAGGACAGAAACATAGGCTCAGCAGCTTTTGGTGCTTTTAACAGTCAAAATGCAAAAGTTAAAATTGCCCCTTATATGGATCCTCGGAAGAAGCACCCTTCACATCAGCAGGCAGCTCAGCAGTCAACTTCCACAATCATTCAGGTATAACTTTATAATTTATTCTTGGCATGGTTCATTATCTGGCCTGGAAGCAACATCACTACCCCCTACATTTCTACTTTCAATAAAGCCTGTTTTCATGCATTTGTTTGCAGCAAGGACCACCTGGTTTTGGATTTCCTACCACACAGTCAGGAGTTGGAGGAGCAAATTCTAGCACTGCTTGCAGCACAGGAAATGCTAGCTCTTTGGGAAATGCAGTAGGATTAGGAACTGCTCCAAGTGGTGGAACTGGAGGAGGGAATAGCAATTTACCAAGTCTATGTGCAGAACCTCAATACATGGCTATGATACAACCAAATGCCTATCCTTTCGGTATGAATACATTCAATGGAACTTCCAATCATATTGGGCAGCAACAAGCAGCACAATTTTTCAACAGCCCCTTTTATGCAACACAATTGTTGCACCCACCACAGCCCCAACCTCAACCTCAGCCTCAGCCTCAATCTCAGTCTCAGCAACATGGCCCACAAAATCCTAGTACATCTAGTGGTTCATCATCATCACAAAAGCATCAGCAGCACTTGCAAGGTTCATGCAATTTTTCCTCTTCACAAAAGCAACAGCATCAGGGAACACCATCTCCATCTCCATCAAATTCTCAGCAGCAGCACCATTTACCAGCATCACAAGCTCGTCAAATTGAGCGGGAGGCCAACAATGGGGCAGATAGCCCCTCAACTGCTGACAGTAGAATTCCACTCGTTCAGAAGAATTTTTACAGCCAGGGGTTGCCGAGCAACTCAAATTTCAATGTTAACTCTTCATCTCTAATGGCTACTGGTGTACATCAAGAATTGGCTTTCATTGCTGCTTTCGGAGCAAAACATAATGGCAAGCAACAGCAGCAGCAGCACCCACCTCCTCAAATTCAGCATCAGGTTGCTCCAGGATACACTATTCAGCAACATCATGGAAATGACCCAGCACTTCAAATGAGCTTGAAAGGGTTTGAGCTTGGTGGCCAATCTCAAGCTCAGGCAATCGCTGCATTGAGCCGAAGCTCAGGGCCCTTTGGTTTTCCTCCTATGGCACAAGGTCATCTCATGTTACAAGGCATGTCCGATTCTGCAAGGCACCAGATGGCAGTCCAGGCTCAGCAGAATGCAATTCAATCTGGTCCACAACCACAACGTTCTGGGCAAATGCAGAGAACTCAAAGCACTAGTTCTAGCGAGGGAAGAAATGTCGCAGATTCAATGAGCAATGCTGGAGGTAGGGGACGTGAAGAGGAACAAAAATCGTCGATCAAGGGAGGACTTGGTCACTCAATGAAATCTTCTAGAATAGAGACTGAAAATTCTGCAAATACACATGGAGTATCCCTCACAGACGGTGGCCATTCATCTTCTCTAGTTACAAATAGCATTGAAAACATGGGAAGAACATTGAATATGATTACATCTGGTGGTAATGGAAGCCGCAATTCTCTTCCCACTGGCAGTTCTTCCCATAGCAATTCTCAGCTGCCGTCCTCTCCACAGTTAAATCAAAATACAAAGCAGACAGGGGTTCGTGCAAAATCTGTGCCTAACCCAAATGTAGCACCACCAGTAGCTTCACAGACCACTCTATCCAGTTATGGGGATCGACCTGGAGTATCTTCCAATAAGTTTCAAGGATATACATCTTTTACAGGCCAGAATCTGAAGCAGGGACAACAGTCTCAACAGTGGAAAACGACTGCAAGAACACCATCAACTATGCCCACAGCTGCTGCTCTCACAGAGATGAAAAATTTTCCCCAGCAAGGACGAAATCAACCGGGCAGCACCAATATAGGGGCAAGTCCAGTTGTCCCATCTCAAGCTTCATTTGTTACAAGCACAAAGAGTTCTGCACAACCACCAGTTAATCAACAGAATAATTCTGGCTCTATCATGCCTCCAAGGTTACCTTCGGCAAATTCTGTGCCCACTTCAGTAGTTGGGCCGGTTCCAGTTTCAAAGTCTGTGAGCACATCATCATCAAGAACTGCAACTGGGAGCAAAGGACCCATCTCACAACAGAAATCTATAGCTCCTGTCTCTAACAAAAAATCATCCCCAGTGGGCAGCAGAAGCACACCATCTGTTTTGGGGCATTCGCATATCTCTCAAAGCTCATCAGGCAAATCTACACAGCAGCAATACCAGCAACAACCGCAGCAGTCACTCTCCCTAATGGCATCTGGACAGCCAGTTGGATTAAAGAACCAGCCATATCATAACCAAGCTCATTTCAATCCACAGCAATTGCTTTTTGCCCATAATCCGTATCTGCAGCAGCAAGCAGTACAACAATCACAGTTTTCACCTCAGTCTGCTCATCAAGTATCAGGACTCCATCAGAAACAGCAAATGAAGGGATCGAATTCCCCACAAACATCTTTTGGTAATCCTCATCTGCGTCAACAGCAGGAGCAACAGCAACAAATGCAGCCAGGTTCATCAACATCATCCAATTCTGGGACATTGCCCCTTGCCTCTCCAACATTAACATTGGGCGGTGGCCCTATAAAGATTAATTCTGGTGGATCTCTTGCAGCCAATTTACATGCACAGTATAGTGGCCAACATCAATCAGGTAGCCCACATGCAGTTCTACCTTCTCAATATATGCAGACATTAACAAATGTATCCGAAAATTCTGCAGAGCAAAATGTTGTAGTAGGTGAAACTCCTATTAAGTACTTTCACAATCTGTTGACATAGACCTTTATAAGTGTCTGACATATATATGTTTTTTTCTGATCAGCTACTGATTGTTTGACTACTTTTGAGCAGATGTCTTGAATCAGGATCAGATAAATGGAGTTCAAATGTTACCAAATCCAGCTAATTTATGTACATCCTCTGTTCAGAACAGAAACCCTTTCAATGCTTCTTCTCAGGCATCTTCCATCCGTCTGCCTTCAGGAAGCCTGAAAAGGTCTGGAGGCAATATGGCAGAAGGCATGAGCAGTCCAGGTGGACTAAACCTGTCTATGGCACTATCCTCTGGTGTTCGAACTCACAACAGTGGATTGGCATCCGGTGTAAATTCAATGCAACACGCAAAATCAACTTCTGTGAGTTCAACTGCTGTGCATCCTGGTCAAGTGTCTCCAATTTCTATCCACCAGCCTTCAGTCCCATTAGCCACAGGACCTATTAGCCCTGCAACTAGCACTCCACCTGGAATGCATGGGCAAGCTGCAACAAGTGTGGTGCAACCTTAATCCAACAACAGTCTCAGTTTTGAATCTTTGAGAACCTTCACCATCCAGCTAACTTGTTGCTAGCTGTGTTCAGAGCTGCTGTGCAGGCACCTCCATTTATAAAAAAGGTGAACATCATCAGATCCAAGTTAATCTAGACCAGCCAGCAGTAAAATGCATTGCACAGGAGAATTGGCTTATTTGCATGTTTTCTTGTGATCGAAAAGGGTGCTCCACTAGACATTTGAAGCCCAATCCCCAGTATGTCGAGAACCTTTTCTTTTGTCATTTTGTATTATAGTCCCCTGTTAACATGTATTGAGACAGGCCTGTTCATGAAATGTAGATTCAAATCCACGAATATATTTTCACCATTTCTGATGTATGAATGCTTTTCCTCTTCTTACCACGGGTAAATATGTTGGGCAGTTAACAACTGGCTATTGGGTTATTCTGGCCATTGACTTCAGAGGAGGCTAGGGTTTACCTTCAAAACCTGGAGTTCCATGAGTTTGGTCCAGCTTTTGTATATTACATTGACACGGAATCTCTCAAGCTGTCTGAAAGAATTCAAATATTTAATTTTATTTCATGGAGCGTACTTAGATGATCAACCGATGTTTTGTAGTTTGATATGGTTGGATGTTCCAAGTGAAGTTAAATTTCAGTCGCATTAATGGATTGTAAAAGCTTACATTGTTTCTAGTAACTTTGGGACAGTTGCATTAATGGATTGTAAAAGCTTACATTGTTTCTAGTAACTTTGGGGCAGTTGCATTAATGGATTGTAAAAGCTTACATTGTTTCTAGTAACTTTGGGACTAATTTAGAGAGATTTAAGTTTCATGTTTAAAATCCCTAGGTCTGTGCTTGACTTGTGAACTGTGCAGTCATGATGTGTTGCACATTGTTTTTAACAGCCTAACAGGTTATTATTCTCTTTTCCTGGTATGATAAACAAGATTATTTTTTAGGACTTCTTCATCCATAAAGAGTATTTATTTATGGCAGCCGATGTTTTGGCCTCAATGTTTAATTAAGAAATAATCTAAAAACATTTGGACTTGTATTGAAAAGGTAGCATTTGGATACTAAAAAACCAGAGGCGGTCAAAGCCCCGTCTGGACTGGTAATATTATTTCATTATGACTTTGAAATTATTTAGAATGTCTAGTCAGTATTTTGCCAGTTAAGATAGTTACAGGTGGTTTTTGTTTGCAATATTCTGCTAGTACATTGTTTGTAATCTCGTTTCCATTTTTGTTGTTTACTTGATTTTAACCAGTAAAAGGTAAAGGGACTAATGTTCACTGTGTCAAATTTATGCATATCTAAGTAATCATTTTTGGATATTTCATGGCCTACATAATGCAGATTCTGGCATAGCTATCTACATTTTATGCTTGCACTCGTTGCACACTCGTTGCAGGCAGCCATTCATACGCTCATGGATGTTTGTTTTAATTGTAAAAGAACACCATAATGTGCAAAACAAGATGCTTGTGCGCATCGTTGATAATTGTGTAACATTTTTTTACTAAAGAAGAGTAACCTACAACCACAATTTGCGCAATAAAAGTTTAGCGGGCATAATTTTTCTAAGTTTTTTGATAGTTATGTGAATACAAAACCATTGAAACATATCCACTTTTATGGATGCCTGCCTGTGGTGAATTTGGTTTAAAACTTTCAATATCAAGCGCTTACAGATCATTGTTTCTTTGCTCGCCACTATTTAAAAAAAGCATTCCCTCATGAATAGAAATGGAAAATGCGAGTAAAGTAGGTACAGGCCATGTTTAAATACGGGTTTCTAAATATAGGTAAGGAAAAATATTGAAGATCTTTGGTTCTGATGGAAGAGATTCATGTTAAAATCGCGTAGAGGATTTGTTTTGGTTTTTATGGAAGAGAATCATGTTCAAATCTCATGGGAGATATATTTGAGCGATAAGTTCATATCCCATGAAGGACATCTTTAAGGGATAATGCCGACGAAAGGTATTTTGTACCGTGTTAATGGAAAAATAAGTGTAAGCCGTACATTGAATGGTGTGGTTCCTAAGTGGCAGTTGGAATGGTATGGTTATTGAATGACATTCCAAGAGTAATTTATGATTGGACTAAGTTAATTTGGGAGAAATGGGCTTGAATCTGGTCAGATTTGCAAGGGTAGTTTGAGTTGAAAACTTGGCCACCATGACTTAAGGCTTACCTCAGGGGTTTTGCCCTATTTTAAACCAACCCAGATACTCAGAAAATTGATCATTAGAGTTTTGAATGGACAGAAAAATTTATGATTGGAATAAGTTAATTTAGGAGCAAACAGATTCGCTTTTCAGGTAAAAATAAAAAATGGGTTTTGAATCTGGCCAGATTTTCAAAGATAGTTTGAGTTAGAAACTTGGCCATCATGACTTGAGTCAAAACCTTACCCCAGGGATTTTGCCCCATTTTAAATCAACCCAGATACTCAAAAAAATCGATCATCAAAGTTTTGAATTGACAAAAAATTTAAAAGCTGGTCGCCGAAAGACCTGCCAGAAAAATAACTCCTGAAGGAGGATTGCTTAACCCACTCCATTTAGAATCGACTGTCCAGACGAATAATTTATAATTGATGGACTGTCCAAACGAGTCATAATTGACTGTAATTTATGATTGATTGTCCAAATGAGTAATTTATAATTGACTGTACAGAAGATGTAGATCAACCCAATTGTGGAAATTGAACCTTTACTAAATTTGAGGACTGAAAAATACTGTCACTTGTAACTTTATATATTGCTCACTTTTCAGATGGGCTACAAGGTGACTCTACTGTTTTTTGTTTTTTAGATTGCTCACTTTTCAAATGTCAACTGAATTTAAATAGGCTACAAAATATGCTATAAGCTGTTTTCAAGTTTTTATTTTTTTTAAGATGGTTGATAGAAGTTATGACATAGTCATTTTCTTATAAAGGTTTATATGTATTGGAAAGTTATTTTTTATTCAATTGAATAGTAATAAATTGTTTTTTACCGTGGAAAAA
Organism: Picea engelmannii; assembly: GCA_009831015.1. Classification (NCBI taxonomy): domain Eukaryota; kingdom Viridiplantae; phylum Streptophyta; class Pinopsida; order Pinales; family Pinaceae; genus Picea; species Picea engelmannii. The sequence goes on from ML782415.1 coordinate 388,668, forward strand.
AAAAAGAATTATAAAATAAACATAATCAATGCCATTTAAAATTTGAGGACTACTTGTTAATAAAAAATAGTAAAATATTATAAAAATAAAAAATAAAATTGTAAAAAATATCAGATATAATATTTTCATATATGTTAGTCTTTTTTATTAATGTGTGAACGGATTTGAACTCCAAATATATTGACACTACACAAATACTCGTATAGCTGGGGAGAGCTCTAGCATCGGGAGAGAGCGGAAAACCTTTATCAGTTACTCATGATAATGACAATAACAATGTGACATGATTTGATTTTCGAAACATCACATTCAATCAGACGCTTCAATATTTTGCTCATAATTTTAAATTTACATATAATTATAAAGCATACTTGATGTGATTTTTCTTGCGACATAGTGATTGGTTATTAGTTTTGAATGTAAAATATTGAAGATTTTTAATGTTATATTTTTTGATATCAAATTATAATACATTTTATATTTATATAAATTAAGTAATTAAATAGTTATGTAGAAGGGTTCTTTGTCTCATAAATAAGGGGGTCTTATACATTGACATATGGTTAGTTGTGACCTAAATTAAAATTATTACTATAAATAATTCTACAAGGTGATGTGGTTTGTCCACATAGATAATGTCATTTTTTAATTGGTATGTGGTTTAATATCACTGTCCACATAGATAATATTATTTTTTAATTGGTTTCTCTTTCTAGGAGCTTCCTTAATGTAAATCAAGTTTTTGACATTCTTAAGTCTTAATTAGTCTCCATTCATTGAATGAATCACTGTAAGAAGTCAACATGGGTTTGGTTAGTTGGTAAAATGACAATTTGTTATTCCCTGAACAAGATTCAAATCCCCCAAAGACATATTAGCTTCTTGTTCATCAATGCACCAATGTAAGTGAGTCGTGTATTAGAGTTGGGCCTAAGTGTGAATCTTGGGCAATTTTTGCAAAACGAATGCCTCCTTGTCATGGTTTCTTAGCCTAAGGAAAATTGTCATGAGCATGTGAGACTTGATTCATTATAATAAATTCTCATTTTGGAAAAAGTGTCAATGTTGTTTTCACTAGAAGCACCCATGGAAATAAAAATAAAAATAAACATAAGTACTCTAATTCCTCTTGCTAGGTGAGGCATTAGTTATGTAGTGTCCCTAAGGCCGAGCCTCGTTGCAAATCATGATATATGAAATGAATTGTAAACATGTTCTATAGGCTGGTGAGCCAAGTTTTGTATAAGCCGGTAGACTTATGTGTTTGTTAGGCCAAGAAGCCTAAGTGTTTGAAGGCCAGGAGCCTGCTGTTGTATATGTAATCATGCAAAACAATTAATAAATATAAACACCGGCAGGTGCAGACCGACCACGATGAATGAGTGAAGGGGGACTGAGCATCCACAGAGTGGGCAAGGAATTAGGGGTTGAAGGTGGGAAAAGGGGCTAAGTGTTGAGCCTAGGGGGCTTAAGCCTTGGGAATAATATTTAATATTATTCCAAAAAGATGTGCATTATATGCTTTAACCTAAGTCCTTTTGGAAGGACATGTGATTTTCCAAATGGTGGGAGGCACGCACGCTGAAGGAACACATGCAGTCGCATGGGTGACAAGTGTCAACCTTGGTGCATGCAATAAAAGGCCGAGATGAGCCGTGTTGGGGGTTCTTCCTCCATTCGACTCACGAACTGTCAGAAGGGAACGGGTCTGACTCCTGCAGAGAAACCCTCGTACCTCCTCTGAATCGAAAAGGCGTGTATCTGTGTTTGTTCCGGGATGGCCGGTACATCCCCGGTCTAAACAATCTGAGCATGCATTGACCCCTTGCGTGGATTGTTTGTCACGCATCCCCGATAACCAGAGGGTGAGTCTATCTTGGGTGGGGGCATGGGAAACAGGGGGGACCTGCCATTCTGCCGGGGGGGACCTACCATTCTGCCGGGGGGGAGAGAGTCTGTGTAATTCCCTGCGAAAATTGCTTCTCAGGCAATTCCAAAAATCAACACCGTGAGACTTAGCTGCCATTGCTGAGCTTGTTTTGAGAGGTCTGAGTTTGTATTCCTGATTGACTGTGGTGGTCATGCAGAGATGGATTGCGCGTGAATTGCTGTCTAGTGCATGTGGTAATTGAGTCTGTGTGTGACCTCTCTCTAGGTGAGGGAGGTGGATGTTGTTGGAAGAGGTTTCTTCCAGAAAGTGTCCAGCACCAGCTTCAGGCTCTGAGACTTCCTGATCCGGCCTGTTGCCGAGACCCAGAGAGGGAGGTTAGCATCGATGGACTGTGCTTGTGAAGGTGTATACTCCCGGGCGGAACATGCATGTGGGGAATGAGAGTCTGGTAGTAGTGGGCGTAAGATGGCATCCTGGAAAGAATCCTTCCAGATTTTAAGTGTTGTTTTCCCTGTAACCTCAGCCTAGCTAGGATTCTTTGCCTTGGGGTGGAGCTTAGTCCCAGCTCGGGGGTGATCCACTGCTGAGCTGATGAGCAGTGTGGTCTAAGGCTGGGTGGTTCGTGGAAAGCCTGCACTTGGTTGGTGGATCCCACCATTGTTACAAGATAAGTGTCTAACTATGTTTTATCACATTTTATCAATATGTTTTGTATCTCTGTGTATTATAATGATCATGCATTCTGTTGTGCATTTGGATTAATGCATTTGCCATGGATTATTTATGTTAAAATGACTCTTATGCTTTCTCTGAGCTTAAATGTATTTCATTTCTTAAATGCACGCAATTAACTATGAATGAGAATGTGTTATTCTGCGTAGTAACACCTACAAGGTAGCTAGGGTGTGCTACAGTTATTCTGGGTTATCTACCAAGTAGTCTTATAGTAACCTTGGGTAGTTGAGTGAAAAAGGGGTGTTACAAATTGGTATCAGAGCGTGAGTAAGCCCAGAGTTCCGAAATGTGTGTGCTACAAATTGGTATCAGAGCCAAGGTTTTGACACTGAGCCTAGATGGGCCAGTGGAGCAGTCTTTGGACCAATAATGCGAGGGGAAATTGGGTCTGGAAGGCCAATTTCGGACCTTGGTTTGCTCCAAAGTGTCAAGGAGTTGCTAGACGAGTTTTTAAGCTCAGGAGGTATAGCGACGTTATGAGACCGCAACCAGTGTGGCATAAGTCCACAAGGAGAGAGGACTCCACACCAGAAGTGTGTGGGAGCATAGGAGAGAGTCTGGGAGTAGAGAGCAGAGGAGAGAAGGAGCTGAGACTCTGTTAAAGTCTGAGCTTAGGAACACCTTTGTAAAGAGGCATTTTATTAATACAAACAGAAGCAGTTTTACCTGCATGTATTTCTGTGTTGAATGAATATCTTGGTGTGTTCTATTTTATGCTGTGAATTTATGCTGTAGATGTAGTTGTGCATTTGCAGGAGTTGATTTGGTTTCAGGCTTGAGAGGTCTTTGAGGCTTCATACCAGGAGGGTGTGACAGAACACTGCGAGTTCTGATAGCCATGCATATAAGTTGCATATCTGAACTCTGGGGATTCAGACAAAGACGTGCTAGGTGGGCACACAGCTGAAATCAACAACTCAAAGGGAGAAGACCTTGAGGTTGTTGAACACCTCAAGAGGGAAGGCTGCGTATGAGAAACACAGTTGCAGACATAATCTCTAAGGATATCTGTGAAGCTCTGCCAAGTGGGCATTGAGCATAGGCACAATGGTGCATTGGGAAGAACTCTGCTGTGATTTCTTAAGAAGTCAGAATCACTGAGGATTCTTGACGCTCTGCCAAGTGGGCATTGAGCATATGCACAATGGTGCTGAGGAAGAACTCTGCTGTGAGTTCAAGAAGAACCAGAATCACTAGGGGATTCTGAGAGCTCTGCCAAGTTGGCATTGAGCAAGTGCAAGGAGTGCACACAGGACAGAACTGCTGAACGTTATGTGAAAAGATACTCTGCCAGGTGGGCATTGAGACATTGTGCAGACAGGCAGAATAAGAGAAGAGAACTCTTTGAGTTCTGGAACTTAGAGGAAGAATCCACTGAAGGATCTTCACAGGGTTGCTGAACACCTTGAAGGCTCAGCAGGAGGTTGCTTGAGTAGGAGGACAACCAAGAGGGCATCAAATTCTCCATCTGTGGGAGAAAGGAAAGAAAAAGAACTGAGTTTCTGTGGAGGTCGAAGCTACATGAAAGATTAGGACGGATAGCACCTCTGTGTGCATGTGAAGACTCTGCAGAGGTGCATAAGTCAAAGAATCCCTTGGGGATTCAAGGATAAGCTCAGGAGGAACAACGTCATTGAGAGCGCAGACGAGGACTCAAATTCATGGAGCTCGCAGAGGAGAAACAAGCAAAGGTCGAGACCTTTGAGGACTTGGAATTCTTCCAAGGCTGGGAAGAAAGAGTGCAAGCTGAGGAGGGAGCATAGCAGCCGTTAGATCGGCGACAGAAGGAGATCTGGACCGTTGGTTTTCACGTCCAGGGAGCAGCAGGAGGAGGGCAAGCACAGGAAGAAATGATCTGCACCGTCAGATCTAGAGCGAAAAATCCGTCAGCCGTTGGAACAGGTGAAGATGCTCGGAGTTTAGTCTCTGGAGTGTGCGCACAGGAAGAACAAAATTGGACCATTGGATCTTGATCTAGAGACTTGACAACCATCGGATCTATCAAGAGTTGCACGGGGGTTAAAGCCTTCGTGAACAACAGAGGCAAAGTCCCAACGAGAGGCGTGGCCATCGGGATATCGACATTCGTGAAATCGGGAGTCACGATGACATGAGATCGAGAATTTTCATGGTGAAAATCCTGGAATTGATCGAAGCTGTCCATCAGCTGAGACACGTGGCAAAGATCGAGTGACCCGTCGGTATATCGGCTACCGGGGTTTTGAGTTGACAGAGGATTTCTGTCATCAGGGCATCGAAAATCCCAAAATAGCGAGGTTGGATCAGGGTCGTCCATTTGTTAAGAACATGTGGCGGAGATCCCGATCATCGAGGGAAGTCCCGAAAGGAGAAAGTCCATCGGCACATTGGGATTTGACAGATCGGAAATCCCGAGGACAAGACTTCCGGAACAACAGAAGTCGTGAAATCGCGAGAGGCGATCAGGACCATCCATCTTGAGGGGACGCGTGGCGAGATCTAAGATCTCAGGAAAGTCCCGAAAAGGAAAGACTCCATCGGAGTTTCGGGACTTGGCAAATCGGGAGTTCTGTGGACAAGAGATCGAGAATTTCCATGGGAAAATTTCCCAGAACTGATTTGAGCCATCCGTCAGTTGGGACACGTGGGCGAGATCAGAAGCCCATCGACATATTGGATATTTGGAAAGCAAGAGTCCGAGGCCCTTTTGAGTCGCGAAACAACGAAAGGATTTTAGCCGTGGATCTGAGGAAGGACGTGTGTTACGTGATTATCCCAACTGGGAAATTGGCCATTGGGACTCACATAAGGGAGCAGTTTGACTTGGCATTGGGCGAAGTTCGAGGTTTAATCTGGACCGTTCATTCATCTGGGACGCGTGTCAAGAATCCGCATAAAGTTGGGGATCAACATTTCGTGGATCCTGAAGATAGGAATCCCTTGCATTTTGGAATTGCGAAGTTCGAAACCCCGAAAGGAGACAAGGCTGCGATCTTGTGAATTAGTGGTCACATGGGCCAGGAATTTAGCCACGAAGGCTAATGCGTAAAGGGCCATATCGACGAATTGGCTCATCGGAGATCGGGAGTTCGAGAGAACAAGAACTCTTGTCATCGGGGATCACGAAACCCCGAAACCCGAAGTCTAAATCGGGGAAAAGTCATAGGTACGTGTAGAGGCCGTAACAGGGAAAGGACATGTGGATCGGGTTTTCAACTGAGATTCCAGAAGGGAGTCCAATGAGCCGCTTCGGCTCACGAATATGAACTGAGCGAGCCATCCGAAGAGCGGGCGAGGTGAGGTTGTAGCCTCGCGCCCGCATCAAGTGGTTGTTGGATCCGACTCATGTAGATTTCGGAAAACTAGAGACCGAAAGAAAATAAAAGGAAACTGTTTTTCGAAACCCCGAAACGCGAATTGTCGATTCGCGAGGAATTGATCGAAACCGTCGAACCCGGAAAGTTGTGGACCTTTGATCTGAGGCAACAGGGGTTTGGGAGATCGGACCTCGGGAGAAAGGAGGAGAGCTAATCCTCGAATTTCGCTAGAGGTCACACCGGTGGAAGTTAAAGGAAGAGCTAGGACGCGCTAGACTTTGTTTCAGATTTCGGAGATAGAGAGAGTCGAGGGTGACTCATATCGAAACACCCGATATGCGAAATCCTGAAACGCTTTTTGGATAGGCGCGTGGTCATAGCCAGTGGCCATGTAGGAGAAACTTGTAGGAATCATGGAAGAATTGAATGCTTCTGGGATCCGCAAGAAAAAGGGGCATAGGGAGAAAGAAGTTGTTGCAATTTGTGGCAGTAAGTATGTTATGGCTTGATTGGCCAGCCCAAGGAAAGAATGCTTGCATGTCGCAGGTGTTATTGGTAATTTTGCTACCTCATGAAGGAAGCAACAGAGAGCTGAAGAGCTGGTTATAAGTCTGATAAAAGAAGCATGAAAGCTTCTATTGCTATCAGATATTCAGGTAGTATAATTTTTAATGGCAGTTATGCAGGTATGAGTTTTATCACTCTTTTTGCATAATTGTTGAAAGGAAATTATGGTAAGAATTTCCTCAGCCAGAGCTATGTTA
>ML782415.1:416320-436458 GCA_009831015.1 Picea engelmannii
AACATGGCCAACATTTCCCCAACCATCAAAATCGACATTTCCATAAAAAATGGAGTCGTCGAGGAAATTACCATTGGCCGCTTGCACTCCTTAAGAAATCACCGCCAATAAATCCCTCTTCCAAGAATATCGAGATATTTTTGCCTGGTCATACACATAAATTCCTGGCCTTGATCCCTCTATCGTCGAACATCGCATCGACACCTGGCCTAACATTACACCAGTTTGTAAAAAACAACGACCGCTACACCCATCCAAAGAAGCGGCCATCAAAGCCGAGATTGACAAATTACACGCGGCTGGGTTCATCTACCCCATCGCCTATACATCATGGGTTTCCAACCCTGTACCCGTTAACAAAAAACAGGGCACTATCCGCGTCTGCACGGACTTTCATGATCTCAATCACACATGTGCCAAAGACAACTTTCCAACGCCTTTCATCGATCAAATTATCGACGAATGCACAAGCCACGAGGCTCTATCCTTCATGGAAAATTTCTTTGGTTATAATCAAATCCAAATCCACCCAGCCGATCAATACAAAACTGCATTCACTACCCCTTGGGGTACTTTTGCATATCGTGTCATGCCTTTTGTCTTAAAGAATGATGGTGCAACTTTCCAACGAGCTATGACATACATTTTTCACGATCTGGCTCATATCATCCTTACATACTTGGATGACCTCACAACTCGATCCAAGAAATGCACCCAACATCTTGATGATTTATTGATCATCTTCCAATGCTGTCGTCAGTACAACATCCACTTGAACCCCCTCAAGTGCATGTTCTACGTCACTGCGGGGCACCTCCTCGGATTCATCGTTTCCCAAAGCGGTATTACCGTGGACCCCATCAAAGTCCAAACCATCACATAAATTCCACCTCCCTGGAATTTACGTCAACTCTAGAGCCTACAAGGAAAAACTAACTTTCTACGGTGATTTGTCCCAGACTACGCCACTCAAGCACATGGTTTCCTTCGCTTACTATGCCATGACATCCCATTTCACTGGGATGAACATACCCAAAAATCATTTGATGATCTTAAAATGACGCTATCTAATGCCCCTTTAATTAGTTCACCCAACTATAATTGCGACTATATCCTCTACATATCAACCTCAGCTGTCTCAGTAGCAAGAGTTCTTGTTCAAATCGGAGATGACGATCGTGAGCATGTCATTTACTACGTTAGTAAAAACCTCTCAGGGACACCCCTGAAGTATAAACATGAAGAGAAACTATCCCTTGCAGTCATCCTCGCAGTCAAGAAACTGCATCATTACATTTTGCTTCACACAACTAAGGTTGTAGCAGATTCCAACCCAATGCAATACTTGCTCAGTCGTCGGAAAATTAATGAATTTTTTTCCCGATGGATCGTTATCCTTTAGGAGTACGATCTTGAATTTTCAACACCCAAGAGCAAGAAAGCTTTCATCCTCGCCAAACTTGTCATGACCTTCCCCTCCGATACTACCAGTGCCCCCGTCAATACCGACTTCTGCGACGAACATCTCTTTTACTTCACTTCGGATGATCCTTGGTATGGCGACCTCGTCGTCTACCTCCGAACCCAAAATTTCGGTAACCACCTCTCACGAGATGATCGTCGTCGTATTCACCACTAGGCCCCCTGCTATCTCCTCATCAAATATATCTTATACCGGCGAGGGGTCAACACCATACTTCGTCGATGCTTGGCTATTGATGAGGCCGATAGAGTCTTGAACAACTACCATAGCGACGCATGTGGGGGTCATTTTTCGGGAATGTCCACTACTCAAAAAATCATCCAAGCAGGTTATTTTTTGCCTACATTGTTTCACGATTGCATCCATGCTGTGAAGTGATGTGAGAAATGTCAGTTTTATGCCAACAAAGAACGAATACCACCTACTCTTCTTCACCCAGTCATTATTGTCGGACCCTTCTGTAAATGGGGCATCGACTTCATGACTTGTAATCCCCCATCTAGCAATGGACACAAATACATTTTTTTCGCAGTCGATTACATCACAAAATGGGTAGAAGTTATGCCCACCTTCAACAACACTGTTGACACTACAACATGTTTTTTCTCTAATCACGTGATATCCAGCTTCGACGTACCACTCCAACTAGTTTCCAATCATGGAAAACACTTCAAGAATGAGATTTTCATCGAACTCTCATCTCGGTTAGGATTCTCCCACGAGTTTGCCTCACCATATTACCCTTAGTCTAATGGACAGGTCGAAGAAGTTAACAAGGTCCTCAATACCATGTTACAGTGCATGATTAATAAACATAAGACCAATTGGCATCATATGCTATTTTCCGTGCTATGGGCTTACCGTACGACCATGAAAATGGCCACTGGTTTCACACTATTTCATCTAGTCCACGGGGTTGAAGCCACTCTTCCCATTGAGTGTGAAATTCCCACCTTACACACCGCAATTGAGCTATTACCCGACACTACTCCAATGGAGCAACGCTTGCTGAACTTAGAGTCCCTAGATGAAGATCGTCGATCTTCATTACAGAACAATGAATCAGCCAAAAAATGGTCAAAGGCCACCTTTGATTTCCATGTCAACCTTTGCTCATTTCCCGAAGGTGATCTCATCCTTGCTTACGATATCGCTCACGATACCTTCGGTCATGGAAAATTCGAGTCACTATGGCATGGCTCCTACATTATCCAACATTGCCTCACCAAATGCACATACATCCTGGCCTCTCCCAAAGTCCTCACCCTCAAAAAACCCGTCAACGAGTTATACTTAAATAAATTTTACGCCTAAGCGTAGCCATTCTACTTTAGGTTATTTCTTTTATAGCGTTTTTAATCTTTTTTCCATCCCTCAAGTCTAAAGTATCATTTGTGCTAATTGATGGATGCTTCCTCCACCGACCTACCACATCGGTTACACCGACGACGCCAGCCATTGGACATAAAATCTCACTTCGGCAGCTTGGGCCCTCTATACCCCCTCACATGAAATGCTCCACTCTAGCAGCAAATGTTTGGATTTAGAAACCAAAAAACAAGCTGAATACACTGCCGTCATTGACCTCCTTGTCGATGCCCATCATCATCGTATTTGTCACCTTAGTGTCTTTATCGAATCTCAACTAGTCGTCCTCCAGCTCAACAATGTGTACCGTGTCCACGATCCTTGCCTCTTTTGCAAATACCTGCAAGTTAGACTTTTATCTCGACATTTTGATTTCATTACATTTACACATATTCCAAGACAATTGAATCAAATTACAGATAAATTAGCTAACATGGTGTTAGATTGGCATATATCACATCAATATACCTCTACACATACATAAAACTATCAAAAACCTGTCACAACATATATAGATTAGACATCATCAACACATTAAAAAACACATGTAAACATCACATAGACCCCAAAATGTATACTCATATATATATAAATCAGTCCGTAATGCCATAAAAAATGTTTACGTACAAATATACAAACATCTGTAGGCCAGTGAAGCACCTCGGTACAAAATTAGTGCCACTACACAAAAATGGGCTCACCAGCCTATATACAAAAATAAAAAAATACATAGAGCACCATTCAAGGTGCCTCTAAAGCACCACCTCCTGCCCCTCCCTTAGGCGGCGGTCCCCCACCCACTACTGGTCACTTCGGACTGGGAGGTAACCGTCCGGTCATCGCAACACCTGCTACTATTGCTAGCTGCACCATGGCCCACCATGTCGGTGGAACTCCCACACACTACTCTAGGATGCCCTCATGCTGGATGCACGAGTACATGCCCTCAGGAACACCCTGTAGCACCACCTCGAGGAGGTGGCGAAGATCCTCAAAATCTCCTCCGACATCCGTTAGAGGAGCATGCGATGGCCCGACACTTGGGTCATCAAAACAATGTCTCCGCGCTGCTCTCTCATCATCAGCTGGTCTCGCCTCGACATCCTCACGCTGATGTCTCTATCCTACCCATGACCCTCCCCATGATGGTCTCCCTAGCTCCTGGCAAGCCGACGCTCTCAATAGCTCAACCTCACGCCCACGAGGTCCCAGATCTGTACATACAAAACAACCAAACGATAGTATCAACATCTATACAAAATACACATGTCATGCTATCTAAAAAATCAACATATCAAACTCATAAACATACCTTGGTACCTCCAGCCCAAAGCTACTAACGACACGTCCGTAGGTAACACCGGCTCCGCCAATAGGAGCATTCCCTGAAAAGGGAGCCCAGTCAAAAAGTATATGTCCTCCACCGCAGTGAAGGCGATCTACTCTCCCTGCACCATAAAGAAATGCAGGTTCAGACTCCACATCCGGATAAGAAACTATAGAAGATACTCCTACGCCCATATCAACGGGCACTCGAAAAACTTCAGCATCCCATAGGCTGCCAAAGTGGCATGAACCCCTAGCTCCTCAATAGCCACAACATCCCTCAGCTGGGACCAATCCTTCTCTCACCAGCTGACTGGCATCGTGCCAAATGATCGCCTGCAGCCACATAATACAATCCTAGGTCATCCATATTGACCATAAAAAACATTAAAAAGACAGGTTTTACACTCGTTAGCCTTGCCCCCAAGGCGCGCCTTTTCACCCCACATGCGCGCACATATGCCCACCTTTTCACCCCATAGGCACGCACGTATGCACGCCTGTTCACCCCATAGGCGCGCACTCAGGTGCGCTTGTCCATCCCATAGGTTTGCATGCATGCATGCCTGCTCACCCTACAGGGGCACCTTCATGTGCCCCTGCTCACCCTATAGGGGCACCTCCATGTGCCCCTGTCACGAACACAAGCGCGCATCAAAGCACGCTTGTCCACTACACAGCCGTGCACCCATGCATGACTATGTAACAAACAGGCGCACATATCATGCGTGCCTTTGTCCGCCCTATGGGCACCCCCATGCGCGACTATCCAGATAACAGGCGTGCATATTTCTGGATCATCCGTGAACTTGGGGTCCCACACCCATAAAACCCCCTGTACGACTCTCTGTACAAACCTTGCCCAGAAATGGAAAACCTACTTCTATGCAGGATGATAAGACTACTAACCTGAAGCTCGTTAGTCCTGAATCGACTGCCTCGTTCTCTTGGAATCTCCAAATATCCTCTGAATACCTCTCCTCCAATCACTCTGGAAGCAAGTACAAATGAGGTGGCAATGTGGGCCTTACAACTATATATAGAATTTTCCTCCAAACTTCCAATCACCATTCCGGGAGCTCTGGGTGTCCGTTCTTCGATCCGTCTTTAGCCACGGGATCAACATCCCGTCATCTACATCAATATAGTCCCCGGGCCAATTTTTATCTTTAGCCTAGGGGCACCATTTTTTTCATACCTTGTCCAGGTACGCATGCTCATGTTCAAAATTATCAAATAAATGCTTGTATGTTGATTCTCTTCAGATATTGTTCACGTCGGGTATTTGGTTTTCATGTGTGCAAATACTTGGTCTTGATACATCAACACACCCCCTTCAGGTATATAATCAACACTGGCATGCAATCATTCCCTCTGAATCTCAATTGCATCTCCAGTCACACACTCTGACATTTGCCTCTAAGATCCCCATCTTCGGCTTTGCAGTACCAACACCTACATTGTATCTTAAGTACTGTCACTCGGTAGCACTCTCCTCCACATGAGTTGTCCCATTCATAACACCCTTTTGCACTTTGACACTCATGTTGTTTTTCAACCCTTTAGGGATGGGAGTCCCGATAGTCTTACATCATGTAGTAAATCGACCACATACTCCTTCTCATCATTTTGCTAGCTTTCCCACTGGACTCCCAAATTATCTCTTCAAGGTTCTATCTTGACTACACCTCCACAGTATCATGAACCCTCCATTTCATCCACAATCAGTTTGCCCCTCTACAAATTTCCCTTCATTTCACCTACCTCATACAGAAACCCACCCGTGGGGCCCTCACCCTCCACCAGTTCTCCAAGCAAATTGTGCCCTAACTGGCCCAACCATATTACATTGGGGCACCCGTTTCTGTATTTGTACACTCATCCCAAATTATTCTTTATTTATTTGGTACATTGTAAAAAGCCTTTGTTTCCAGCATTTACATGTCTTTTTGTCATCCCCTTTGGCGATCTTCTTTCCTTTTTTGGAAAACGTAACCCACGTCGCCCTTGGTTGGGGAAATCCTCATCATCTACCCCTGTCGACATCATCCATATAATCTGAGTATCCCACATGTCACTTACCTCTGCCCTCTAAGTTTGTTCACTTTGTCCCGCCTCTGGCACAACTTATACCCTGCCTTGCTGTCCCCCTGACACTCGACCTAGTTGAACGGTTGCGGCCACTTATACCTCACACATACCCCCAACCAAGGGCAGTCTTGAGTCTCCATACATATTGATTTCTTCCATGTACCTCCTGAGTTCCTAACCTCACCTAGTAGATTTCACAAAGCTCTTTTCTTCTCGGAGTCACGTCCCCCTTTTTGTCGACATCAACATAGTTTCCAGAAGGGCGACTGTATCTTGACTCTCATTACCTTTTCAATGAGAGGTCTCGGATGGCACAGAGAGAACCACAATTTCTCCCTGCTGTCGTTGACCCCCGTAACATTCGAATTCAACACTTTCTCATGTTACGGCGGGTCTTACTTTGCGACTATTGCAGTTGTTTCTTATATTTGTCGAAGACATTTGAACTTGGCTGGGCTATCAATGCCTATAGAATCCGTGATACTTCTTACAGATGTCATTGCCTACTGTTCAGAGTATGTTCCTCTACAAAATTGTCTGCTGCATTTATCATGACTTCCCTCAAGGGCGCTGCAGTTGTCTGCATCAACACACCATTCCTTTTTGAGTTACATGACATGAGCATGGGGCATGCCTGCCTCGTTTATACACAGTTTATTTTTACACACCTTATGAAAGGTTGAGTTCTACAGGTTCCCTTCTCCCTCCAATGGGTAACTCTTGACAATCCCACTATCACTTTTTCTTCCAACGACACTCTCAGTAGAAGAAACATTGATGGATTTCGGCTATACATATGCTCCTAACCTCATCCATCAGGGGGCATCTATTATCACTGAAATTTCGTCTGCAAATGGTTACAAGAATTCAGCATCTCCAAACAGTTATGAGGTCACCCATGGACCAAAATTACCACAAAATCATTTCCAAAGGGTCAAAAAATATACAACCAGTGATAAAATTAAAGTGCGCTATGACTACACAGAGCGCACGCGCACATGCACAAAACAGAAATGCAAGAAAAGTGTACATGCACTCGATGCACGACTGTGGTCACTAAAATCCATGCATATCTGAGAACGACACATTCATGAGAGTAGTCGGCCTCCCACCCACTTCTGGTTCAGCTTCCAAGTTGATTTGACACTCAAATCTGGACTAGATCCGACTGGGTGGTTGGTCAAAGACCTAAAAATGCCTTAATTAGCCTCTTTTCACACTACAAGTTGGTTGCACAATACCTCAAAGAGGTGCTATAAAACAAGGCCATGGGAGCACTTCATTCTTAAGGACTTCAATAGCAAATTTATGCTGCTACTATTCTCTTGAGGAATCCTCTATTCTCATCAAGAGTATACTAGCACCATTACATTGGGCAATCCATCTCAACCCTTGACTGGATTAGCAAAGAATTCTTTCACCATTTTCATTCAAAGTTGTAAGAATAGATTATTTGTGGGGGTCCAAGAGCCCTCCCTTGGAGGAAKAAGGGACTCATAGTCCTCTTTCTTCTTGGTGTTTTCTTTCACTAATATAAACCTTACCATTGGTGACATGGGTCTTATTGTTTCTTTTGTTCTTATGTCCCTTTGCTCACTAGTTTAGTTGTTATTTTATTTCATAGTTTAATTCTTAGTTGTTCTTTTATATTTCTTTCTCTAACCCTTTTCCTTACAGCTGTCCTACTTAGCAAACCCAACTAATCTTGCAAGCACCTATGTTTTTTGTCATCTAGGTGGAAAAAGAGATGCAACAGATTGATGACTCCACTGGGGAAAGGTATCAATTTCCTACCCCATTTGGTTTTTTATAGCTCTTCTTTTGATTTATTTAACCTGCAGGTGCATTAACTGGCCCAAGCCAACCTGCAAAACATCCAATTCCAAGTTGAATTGAGAGAATTCCATCTGGAATTTTCTTTCACGACTGTGTGTCAGTTGTGCACGGGTTTTATTGCCCACAGACACGCATCGTATGCACATGTGCTAAAACCACAGTTATGTTTTGCGCACCTGTGCCCATAAGCTTGTTTCAGTCTACGCACAGGTGCTCAGTGCGCCTCTGTCTACTCTAGGACCCACTCACTTGTGCAAAAAACTACACATTGTAAGGTTTTTTGAGATTTGGGGAAGGCCCTTAGCCTTCTTAAAAGTCATTTCATACATGTTTTAAGCTGCACCACACTTAGTTCCCTCTTCATATAAAGGGATTAGTCAAAACACATAGGCACTTAGGGGGTTTAAAATCATTATTTCCTCTGTTGCTTTCATTTTGCCACATGGATGGCTTGCTTTGAATAAAAAGTATAAGTTGGAATCATTTGTAATCACATAAAACTTGCATTGGGACTAGAAGTTGGATAACAATCGCTTAATATGCTCTTCTCTCGCGCTTACAAGTGACCTTGAGAATCATAAAAAGATTGTAGGACAATTTCATCTCCCTTAAAAAGACTAAAACCTTTAGGAGACGAAAATAGCCCCTCTTGGGACTCCTCTTAGTTTATTTTTCAAACACATATTAAGATTGTAACAGGCCCATACATGCCCACATGCTACAAAGATAGGATAGTGTTGAAGTTTACTTCCTTAGATTAAATCACTAGGAAAGTTTAAAGGTCTTGTAACGGGCCCATACATTCCCACATGATCACAATCTAGGATAGTTTCAAAGCTTTTCTTAGATTAAATCACAATAGGGAGTTAAAGGAATAGTAAAGGACCCACATGTTCACATGCTAGTTTCCTAGGGACTTTTGAATTACGCAAGGTTGTACCAAAGACACTTAGTTAATTAGGTAATCAACACTTGTAAGGACTAAGCGAAGTCCTCATGCAACAAGGTGGAACCTAATTAATTAAAACATTGGCACACTTTCACTCATTCACACACAAAAGTCACTTATCAGTCACATAGTTTCTTCTCGAAACGTGGAGGTCAAAGTAAGTTTCCTCCAAAGGGATTCCGAAACACCCCACCCTTTTCTTGACAAAACTATCCACTCCCATTTAATTTCAACGAGGTTGGTTCACACCCCAAATCTCTAAAACAACCACACCTAATTTTTTTTCTAAAAACTCACTAATTTTTCCTCCACAGGAGGTGCCAAAAGATTTTTTTTTGTCTAGGTGGGATTTCGGGGATAGGCATCCGAATAACTCCCCGTTATCTGGTTCTCACATTGTCAAAACAATAGAAGTTGTCAAATAGGGAATTGAAAATCCTCTAAGTCAAGTGTTCCTAACACCATAAGGAAGGGAGATACCCGTGAAGGGTTAAAGGCCGAGGTACGGTTGTTCTGTGTGTCCCCCCTTGATGCACCCACCTCTTAGACGGGATCTAGCCCGTGACCCATTTCTTAGGCCGTAAATCTAAATGCCGCACTTTGACTGAGGTACCTAGTGACCAAATTTTAGGACATCTACCCAGGTGACAATTGTGGGTTGCAATTGCACCTTGATCGGATTTTGTGTGGCTATTTGGAAATAACATCATCTCTTTCAGGATATGCCCCCTTTATCCCTCATTATAACTGATTATTTCATCCTTCACTAGTTTCTCTTACGGTGACTTCAGACCCCACTGTTGAGTACTATTGGAACGTCCAATGCTATCTGAGAGGAAGGACACTACATATTTTAGGACATGGGCATTTGTTTTCTTTGATTCCCCACGCTGACAAAACCCACTTATCCACATATATGCTTCTTTTTCAAAACACTTTATGTATGATGCACTTCTGATTACATTTTGATTTGATATATATATTGTGTAAAGTTCAAAATTTTAAACAAAGGCTCTTGTTTATTTTCTCTCATCACATTTTGCACACATCCACTCAGCTAGTCGGAGATCATAGGGGACCCCCAAAACCCCCGTCATTCCAGACTTTTACTAAACCTCCCTCCTATTTTAGGGGGATTTTATAGTCTTGCCGACTCATCGACACCACCTTCACACACTCCGGTGAGTGCCACTGTCTTAGTATCAACTTTTCTTGGTTCTACATTACTTGGGTCCACTTCCCAAGTCCCTCCATCCACTCGTTCTCCTTTACATAGAAGCGGGGGACCAACTTTCTCTCAAGGAGGAAGTACCAACCCACCTAGTCCCCCTCAAGGATCAGGTTCACAACACACTCACACCATGGCTATAACTAATCCTCCACCCCCACTCCAGATGCCATATTTGGCCTCTCTTAACATACCAGATCTAAGCAAACTCACAAATGATCCTATATTGCATGACCCCATATGGCCTGCAATGCCTACCAAACAACCTTGAAACATCCCCAAGTTTAAAGGAAAGGCAGGAGATGAACCTACTAACCATGTCATAACTTTCCACCTATGGTTCTCTTCCAACAACATTATGGATGATTCCATTAGACTACGATCATTTCAACGCACACTCACTGGTCCATCAACCAAATGGTATGTAGACGAAAAATCGGGGTCCCATGCGACTTTCGAGTCCTGGGCCAAAGCATTTTTGACCTTCTTCCAATTACCAATCCGCCATGACAATGGTTTTGAACTACTCTCTAATTTCAAACAAACCTTAGCCACACATATCCCTGATCACATTCACGAGTGGCGTAGATGACGTAGTTTGTGCAAAGCTAAAATGACCAAAAAACAATGTCTTGACTGGTTTCTTAGATCACTTGTGTCTCTCCGTGGTAAAGATGTAGCTTCCACCTTTCCTCAATCAGAATAAGCAACCATCAGTAAGGCTCAACAATACGAACTCATCTATTCACAATCAGGTTACTTATACACAGTACTTCCTGATCTCCTAAAACCCATGCCATTCGGTCAGGACAAACCTAGGATGTCTCACTCAACAGACAGATTGATTGGTAATACCACACACCATAGTCCTCAACCCCAACCACCACCAATGTATGGCACACCTCAATATCCACCAGCATATGGGGGAACCTCTTATTACCCCCCACCCCCTTATCAACATCCATACTTTTTTGCTATTCCTCCACCCATCAGTGGCCCACCACCGACACCCGCAACACATCCATCTATCCAAACAAGTTATGGTACCCCCTCTATCTCAACTTATACTCTAAATACTAGCGGAATTGCCATGCGTTCCTATGTACTTTACGGATCACAAGTCCCACAGAATCCGTACTTTCCATTTCCTAGTCCTCCACAGCCCATGGCACCCCCACACCCTCACGTTGGGATGAATTTTGTTCAACCCTCTCCCGTTCAACAATATCAAAATTTCGAACAGTTGAATATGACAAATCCAACCCACCCGTCAAATAATGCCAAAAAAAAGGAAGAAACAAGAACAATAACAACCTAGGTCAAGGCGGGAATCAACCCCAAGAAAACCAACCTACTGGGGGCAATCAGAACCCCCAGGGGGAAACAATAATAGGCGTCAAGGGAGGAATAAAAATACTATTAAAACCACCTTCCCTTGTGCCCTTTGCAGTGAGTTTGGTCATTATACTCATCATTTCCCCCAAATCACTGATTTTAAATGGATGAAAGACTCAGGCAGTCTACCACATCCTCCAACACAGCTTGCCCCTTAGCAGGCCCCACAAAAATACGTGCAACAACCCCCCCTAGACGTGATATAGAATCCCATTCAAAACCAAGGTGTGATGAACACCCAACAAGACACGTAGCCTACCCCACCTTAGTTGGGATAGTATCACAATCCAAAAAATCTCGTAAATCGTACCATCCTCCTCACCAGTGAGGAAGAAATCCTTCTGCAAACACATAGTCATCGATATCGTGCACCCACTGAGTCTCCTCCCATTCCCCCAGAAACAACCCAAACATTGACGTGACCCCCATTGGTAATTCCTCGCCCTAACACCGAAATACCTCTTCGCATCCCTCGCGTCCCATTGCGCAGGAATGTCCACAACCCCCAGGCTAGGGCGTCTCATAATTACACTTTGGTCGACGACTTAGCACAATCCCCGGCTGCCATGTCAGTCTTAGAGGTCCTTCAAAATTGTCCCACTGAGCGGAAATCATTACTTTCCACCTTGGGGGCAGTCGACCCCACGAATACCCAACTCATCACATTTGATCTCGACAGCGGAGAACTTCTCCTTCCCACTCAGATCACTTTTCAAATCCCAATAAAAATTTAGAACATTACAGTTCATCTATGCATCATCAATGAAGGTGCATCCACATGCATTATGTCCAAATCTGTATGGAAGAAAATTGGTTCCCCCGAAATCATATCATCTATCATTACCTTAAGAGATTATGAAGAATGACCATCGTCTCCTGAAGGGATCTTCGAAAATGTCCTTGTAGAACTCGGGGGAAAAACCATTCTCATTGACATTGAATTTATCGATGCCCCACTTGATTATAATATCATTTTCAGTCGTAGCTACATGTACACTATGAAGGCAGTTGCCTCTTCCGTCTTTCGAACAATGATGTTCCCCCATAACGAGAAGATCATTACCATTGAAAAAGTCTCACATTACGAGCCTAACCCTTCTTCCAACATCGATAACATTCTCCCTCTCATCCACACGAGTCATGACGCATACCCACTTATCGAAATGGGTCCCGAAATTTTCAAAGACCCATCATTGTTAGGAACTTACCATGGTGCACCACCGCTCCTTCATCCTTCCAATCAAGTATGCGTCGTATCATCCAACGAAACTGACATAGAGGATACCCTTCCTCTTAGGGAGGCTTCTATCATATCTAACGCCCCACTAGTCACAGAGCTCCCCCCTCACGAGCCTCCTACAAACTCGTAGACTCCACCAGTCCACGATTTCACCTCTCCCCAAGGCCATATCCCAGCTTGGGAGATAGTTCCCCAAGACATTACTCAAATCCCCTTCTTCTACCCTCCACCTGGCGTACAAGCTTTCCATGTAGCCGCAACGCTTACCCTCCCTAATATGGTGTTAGCAATTCCAATTTGGTATTTACATCCACCAGAGATGGTCCCTCAACCATCCCTTCCCCCCCAAATGGAAGGAATCCCAATGACAATTCCCATACTCACTCCCACCATACCCTCTACACCCCCACTCACTACCCTCCCTGCCACAGCTGGGGGTAGGAGAAAGAAGAAGGAGCCCACAACTCCACTTCCCCCAYGTGTCAAACCTCGTCAATAKAAATTATTCATATCATTTMTCCTTAACCTGAGGCACTCCCGATGCCTCCATGGTTCTTGGATGACTTATCCGAGGATTCACCCCCAAATCCCCCCAATTCTCCCACTAATTTCTCTACAGAAATTTCACACCCAAACACCACTGGTACTCCTCAKTACTTCGATATTTGGTTTATGTCGAGCGAACCATCGCAATCTCATTGCGTCGTCGAGGGGTTGACACCATACTTCGTCAATGCTTGGCTATTGACGAGGTCGATAGAGTCTTGAATGACTGCCATAGCGATGCATGTGGGGACCATCTTTCGAGAATGTCCACTGCTTAGAAAATCATCTGAGTAGGTTATTTTTGGCCTACATTGTTTCATGATTGCATCCATGCCGTGAAGTGATGCGAGAAATGTCAACTTTATGCCAAAAAAGAACGAGCACCACCCGCTCTTCTTCACCCAGTCATTATTACCGGCCCCTTCTGTAAATGGGGCATCGACTTCATGACTTGTAATTCCCCATCCAACAATGGACACAAATACATTGTTGTTGCAGTCATTTACGTCACAAAATGGGTGGAATCTATGCCCACCTTCAACAACACCGCTTCCATTGCAGCGTGTTTTTTCTTTAATCACGTCATATCCCGCTTCGGCGTACCACTCCAACTAGTTTTCGATAACGGGAAACACTTTGAGAATGAGATTTTTGTCGAACTCTCATCTCGGTTAGGATTATCCCACGAGTTTGCCTCACCATATTACTCTCAGTCTAAGGGACAGGTTGAAGTAGTTAACAAGGTCCTCAAGACCATTTTACAACGCACGGTTAATAAACATAAGACCAATTGGCATGATATGTTGTTTTTCATGCTATTGGCTTACTATATGGCCGTGAAAATCGCCACTAGTTTCACACCATTTCATCTAGTCCATGGGGTTGAGGCCACTCTTCCCATCGAGTGCGAAATTCCCACGTTACGCACCGCAATTGAGCTATTACCTGACACTACTCCAATGGAGCAATGCTCGCCGAACTTAGAGTCCCTGGATGAAGATCGTCAATCTTCATTACAGAAAAATGAGGTAGCCAAAAAATGGTCAAAGGTCACCTTTGATCGCCATGTCAACCTTCACTCATTTCACGAAGTTGACCTCATCCTTGCTTACGATATTTCTCACGATACCCTCGGTCATGGAAAATTCGAGTCACTATGGCATGGCCCCTACATTATCCAACATTGCCTCACAAAAGGTGCATACATCCTGGCCTCTTCCGAAGGCTTCTCCCTTAAAGAACCCGTCAACGAGTTATACTTAAATAAATTTTACGCCTAAGCGTAGCCATTCTACTTTAGGTTATTTCTTTTATAGCGTTTTTAATCTTTTTTTCATCCCTCAAGTCTAAGCTATCATTTGTGCTAATTAACAGATGCTTCCTCCACTAGCCTACCACATCAGTTACGCCGACAACACCAGCCATTGGACACAACATCTCGCTTCGGCAGCTTGGGCCCTCTATACCCCCTCACATGAAATGCTCCACTCTAGCAGCATATGTTTGGGTTCAACAACCAACAACCAAGTTGAATACACTGCTGTCATTGACCTCCTTGTCGATGCCCAACATCATTGTATTCATCGCCTTAGCGTGTTTCTCGACTCTCAACTAGTCGTCCTCCAGCTCAACAATGTGTACCGCGTCCACGATCCTTGCCTCTTTTGCAAATACCTACAAGTTAGACTTTTATCTCGACATTTTGATTTCATTACATTTACACATATTCCAAGACAATTGAATCAAATTACAGATAACTTAGTTAACATGGTGTTAGATTGGAATATATCACATCAAGATACCTCTACACATACATAAAACTATCAAAAACCTATCACAACATATATAGATTAGACATCATCAACACATTAAAAAAAACATGTAAACATCACATAGACCCAAAAATGTATACTCATATATATATAAATCAGTCCACTGTGCCATAAAAAATGTTTACGTAAAAATATACAAATATCCGTAGGCCAGTGAAGCACCTCGGTACAAAATTAGTGGCACTACACCAAAATGGGCTCACTAGCCTATATACAAAAATACAAAAATACATAGAGCACCACTCAAGGTGCCTCTAGAGAACCACCTCCTACCCCTCCCTTAAGCGGTAGTCCCCCACCCACTACTGGTCCCTCCGGACCGGGAGGTAACCGTCCGATCATCGCAACACCTGCTACTGCTGCTCGCTGCACCACGACCCGCCACGTCGACGGAACTCCCACACACTTCTCCAAGATGCCCTCATCCTGGATGCGTGACCACATGCCCTGTAGCACCGCCTCTAGGCAGTGGTGAATATCCTCAAAATCTCCTCTGGCATCCGCCATAGGAGCATGCAATGGCTCGATACCTGGGTCATCAAAACGACGTCTCCTCGTTGCTCTCTCATCATCAGCTGGTCTTGCCTTGACATCCTCACGTCGACGTCTCTCTCCTGCTCATGACCCTCCCTGTAGTGGTTTCTCTGGATCCTGGTGAGCCGACACTCTCAGCATCTCAACCTCGCGCCCGTGAGGTTCCACATCTACACATACAAAACAACCAAACGATAGTATCAACATCTATACAAAATACACATGTCATGCTATCTCAAAAATCAACATATCAAACTCATAAACATACCTCGGTACCTCCGGCCCAAAGTTGCTAAAGACACGTCCACAGGTAACACCGGCTCCGCCGGTAGGGGTGTTCCCTAAAAAGGGAGCCTAGTCAAAAAGTATATGTCCTCCACCGCAGTGAAGGCGATCTTCTCTCCCCACACCATAAAGCAATGGAGGTCCGGACTCCACATCCAGATAAGAAACTGCAGGAGATACTCCTACGCCCATATCAACATGCACTCGAAGAACTTTAGCATTCCACAGGCTGCCAAAGTGGCACGAACCCCTAGCTCCTTAATAGTCATGACATCCCTCAGCTGGGACCAATCATGCTCTCGCCAGCTGACTAGCATCGTGCTAAATGATCGCTTGCAGCCACATAATACAGTCCTAGGTCAGCCATATTGACCATAAAAAACATTAAAAAGATAAGTTTTACACCCATCAACCTTGCCCCCAAGGCGTGCTTGTTCACCCCATAGGTGCGCACTTAGGCACGCCTGTCCATCACATAGACGTGCATGCGTGCGCGCCTACTCACCCTACAAGGGTGCCTCCATGAGCCCCTGTCACAAACACAGGCGCGCATCAAAGCGTGCTTGTCCACTACATAGCTGCACATCCATACGCGGCTGTGTAGCAAATAGGCGTGCATATTATGCATGCCTTTGTCCCCCCTACGGGCACCCCCATGTGAAACTATCTATATAACAGGCATGCACTTGTGTGTGCATATTTACGGATCGCCTGTGCACTTGGGGGCCCACACCCATAAAACCCCCTGTACGACCCTCTGTACAGACCCTACCCAGAAATGGAAAACCTACTATGTAGGATGATAAGACTACTAACCTAAAGCTCGCTGGTCCTGAATCGACTGCCTCATTCTCTCGGAATCTCCAAATCTTCTCTAAATACCTCTTGTCTAGTCACTCTGGCAGCAAGTACAAATGAGGTGGCAATGTGGGCCTTACAACTATATATAGGCCTTTCTGCCAATCTTCCAATCACCATTCCAGGAGCTCCGATTGTCCGTTCTTCGATCCGTCTTCAGCCACGGGATCAACATCCCGTCATCTACATCAAGACAATCCCCATGCCACTTTTTATCCTTAGCCCCCGGGGCACCATTTTTTTTCATACCCCATCCAGGTATGCATGCTCATGTTAAAAATTATCAAATAAATGCTTGTATGTTCGATTCTCTTCAGATATTTTTCACGTCGGGTATTTGGTTTTCATGTGTGTAGGTACTTGGTATTCATACATCAACACAACTCCTTCAGGTATATAATCAACACTGGCATGTAATCATTCCCTCTGAATCTCAATTGCATCTCCAGTCACACCCTCTGACATTTTCCTCTAGGATCCCCATCTCCGGCTCTGCAGTACCAACACCTACATTACATCTTAGGTAATGTCACCTGGTAGCACTCTCCCCCACATGAGTTGTCCCATTCATAGCATCCTTTTTCACTTTGGCACTCATGCTATTTTTCAACCCTTTAGGGATGGTAGTCCCGATTGTCTTACATCATGTCGCGAATCAGCCACATACTCCTTCTCCTCATTTCGCTAGCTTTCCCACTGGACTCCCAGATGATCTCTTCAAGGTTCTATATTGACTGCACCTCCACAGTATCATGAACCCTCCATTTCATCCACAATCAGTTTGCCCCTCTATAATTTCCCTTCATTTCACCTACCTCATATAGAAACCCACCCATGGGGCCCCCACCCTCCACCAGTTCTCCAAGCAAATTGCGCCCTAACCGGCCCAACCATATTACATTGGGGCACCTATTTCTATATTTGTACACTCATCCCAAATTATTCTTTATTTATTTGGTACATTGTAAAAAGCCTTTGTTTCCAGCATTTACATGTCTTTTTGTCGTCCCCTTTGGCGACCTTCTTTCTTTTTTTGGAAAATGCAACTCATGTCGCCCTTAGTTGGGGCACTCCTCATCATCTACCCCTGTTGACATCGTCCATATACTCTGATTATCCCACATGTCACTTACCTTTTCCCTCTGAGTTTGTTCACTTTGTCCCGCCTTTGGCAAGACTTATACCCTGTCTTGTTTCCCCCCTGACACTCGACCTAGTTGAACGGTTGCGACCACTTATACCTCACACATACCCCCAACCAAGGGTAGTCTTGAGTCTCCATACATATTGATTTCGTCCATGTAACTCTTAAGTTCCTAACCTCACCTAGTAGATTTCACGAAGCTCTTTGCTTCTCGGAGTCGCGTCCCCCTTTTTGTTGACATCAACGCAGTTTCCAGAAGGGCGACAATATCTTGACTCTCATTACATTTCCAATGAGAGGTCTTGGACGGCATAGGGAGAACCACAATTTCTCCTTGCTTACGTTGACCCCCGTAACATTCGACTTCAACACTTTCTCATGTTATGGTGGGTTTTACTTTGTGACTATTGCAGTTATTTCTTATATTTGCCGAAGACCTTTGAACTTGGATGGGCTATCAATGCCTACATAATCTGTGATATTTCTTACATATGTCACTGCCTACTGCTCAGAGTATGTTCCTCCACATAATTGTCTTCTTCCTTTATCATGACCACCCCCTGAGGGCACTGCAGTTTTCTACATCAACACACCATTCCTTTTTGAGTTACATGACATGAGCATGGGGCATGCCCGCCTCATTTGTACACAATTTATTTTTACACACCTTATGAAAGGTTGAGTTCTACAGGTTCCCTTCTCCCTCCAACGGGCAACTCTTGACAATCCCACTATCGCTCTTTCTTCTAACGACACTCTCAATTGAAGAAACATTGATGGATTTCATCCATACGTATGCTCCTAACCTCATCCATCAGGGGGCATATGTTATCACTGAAATTTCGTCCGCAAATGGTTACAAGAATTCAACATCGTCAAACAGTTATGAGGTAACCCATGGACCAAAATTACCACAAAATCATTTCCAAAGGGTAAAAAACTATACAACTAGTGACAAAATTAAAGTGCGCTATGACTACACAGAGCGCATGCGCACATGTGCAAAACAGAAACGCATGAAAGCGCACATGCACCCGATGCGTGACTGTGGTTGCTAAAAGCCGCACACATCTAAGAACGATGCATTTATGAGAGTGGTCGGCCTCCCACCCACTTCTGGTTTAGCTTCCAAGTTGATTTGACACTCAAATATGGACTGGATCTGACTGGGTGGCTGGTCAAAGACCTAAAAATGCCCTAATTAGCCTCTTTTCACACTACAAGCTGGTTGCACAATACCTCAAAGAGGTGCTATAAAACAAGGCCATGGGAGCACTTCATTCTTAAGGAATTCAATAGCAAAGTTATGCTGCTACTATTCTCTTGAGGAATCCTCTATTCTCATCAAGAGTATACTAGCACCATTACATTGGGAAATCCATCTCACCCCTTGAGTGGTGTTATCACCTAAACTAGCACATTCAAAATTATCATATTTAGGTGATAGAGAGAACTCCAAAAAATTATTTCTAAATTTTTATAGGCTTGTTAGAGAGCCTATTTTTTGTAAATAAACTTGAAATAAACATCATAATTGATTTTCTTTACAAAAAGGGTGAATTATAGGTTTCAGTGGTTTAGGAGAACCTGTGAGGAGTTCATTAACCACCGAAAGCAAAGGTTTCGGTGGTTAACTGGTGAAATTCAGGGCTAGTTAACCACCGAAAGTGCAGGTTTTCCAGAAATAAACTGCCTTGGGAAAAATCAATTTTCTCAGCCGTGGAAAGGCCATTTCACACACTCAAATAGTCGATTGACAACTAGACATCCTAATATTTCCAACGGTAGTTTCATATATGAATTTGGATCTCGGGAAGGTAGTAAAAAGTTCCCCGCAAGATGAGGCAGGGTGTAAAGCCTGAAAATGTCAGAGCCCACATTTTTGCATGATCCAGATGTCATTTGGCATAATGATGGAATGATAAACATCGAAAGTTAAGAAAATTGGTGATGTAAGGTGGTATTATGACTTCTGGTTGAGGTTTGATACTCTGTGGTACTTGAAAACCTCCATTTTTCATTT
>ML782415.1:447385-467576 GCA_009831015.1 Picea engelmannii
AATATCTTCCCTCGAAGTAGAAAAATGAGATATCTGGACTATTCTTCTCAAGCAAGGAGGAATAACTATCCTGTCTTCTGAACCTGGACCATTCCCCACCCTGGGCCATTCTTCCTACACTAATAAAAGTGCAACCTGGAGAGAATGTATAAACACTAAGGAATTCTTGTCCCTGATTGCTGAGCCTGGACCATTCCCTACCTTGGGCCATTCCTCCTACACTAATCAAAGTGCACCCTGGAGAGAATGTATAAACCCTAAGGAATTCATGTCCCTGATTGCTGAGCCTAGACCATTTTCCACCCTGGGCCATTCCTCCTACACTAATCAAAGTGAACCCTGGAGAGAATGTATAAACCCTAAGGAATGACTATCTAGACCATTCCCTCTATTAACCATAAGAGGAAAAGAATGTCCTGTATCAACCTCCAAAACAAACCATTCCTCATGTTAACCAAAGTGAGAAATCGTTGTCCGATGAGGCGGGCCAGTCTTCTTGAGTAACCCTCAAGAAGAGAGACTTCTTTAGACCAATCCCCATGTTAACGAGAATGGGAAGTTGTTGTCTATGATACATAAGCAATCTGGACCATTTCCCATGTTAACCACAATGGGAAATCGTTGTCCATCAGAAATCTCAATCCACTTTCCGAACATGAAATCATCTGTCCAAGATGGAATATTTTTCAATCTTGAAAGTGAATATACTAAATAATATTTTCAGTGCTCCCTCCCAACGTGGGAGTCATATCTTCCTTTTTCAATAAGGAAGTCGTCTCCACGAGCTCCAGCTTGAGTACATAAACTCTTTCATCTTGGATAGAAGCTTTACCAAAATGTCTTCTTATCTGCTCATCTGTGGAGATATGTATTGGAGAACCACTATCTCCTTTCTGGACTTCATCACAAATAATGTAATGTTTGATTTTAAATGTACTTTATTCTGGAACATTGATTTTCTGTGAAGGCTTCATGTAGCTCTGATAAATAGAGTATACATTTGTTGGAAAACTGGAACATATCCATGTGGCACTTCTTCTATCATCATGAGATCTGATCTACTAAGTAATCATCTTGATGTTTATAGGAAATATTCACCATGCTTCTGCTGTGCACTGGAGGTTCTCCACCAAGTTATCTTCTTCTATCTGCATACAAGGGTCTCTTTCTAGTATGCCTTGAAGTCTTGAGATTTCTCTTCATACACTCTTTATTCAATTTCTCTGGAGAACATTCTTTGTATTCATATGATGTAGAACTCCAACTCATGGATATTTCGAATGATATAATGACTCATGTAGAGATATGTCTGGTGTACTGGAACATGCAATCAACATAGTCTTCTCCCTCCATCTGGGAGAACCTCTAGTTCTAGATCTCGCAATGCTTTCATTCATAAGTCTTTCATACACTATTCTTCATCATGACTTTCAATTCCTCTGCT
Source organism: Picea engelmannii (assembly GCA_009831015.1). NCBI lineage: Eukaryota > Viridiplantae > Streptophyta > Pinopsida > Pinales > Pinaceae > Picea > Picea engelmannii. Next base: position 448,830 of record ML782415.1, read on the forward strand.
TGATTTCTTTTAATGAGTTTATATCAGGATGACAATCTTGTGATTCTTGGTACAATGACTTGTTGTTCTGGCTTCTCTTTCTTTCTTGGAATCTTCATGTGTTTCTTTAGTTCTCAGGTCCATGGAGTTTCTTATAGATTCCATGCCCTAAATATTCCATCATAGGATCACGAATTTGGATGGACAACCAAGGATACTTTAAGGCTTCTCTTTGAGGAATATGTACTGTCTTTTATGGCTTCTATCATGGATATATACTTCATCATCTTCAATGGATCATAGGATTAGCTCCCTCCTAATCCTTTCTTCATGTATGGGTGCATATAATCGACTCCCTCCGTCTAACAGATTCCACGCTTCTATCTGCATCCTTATTGTCTTCTACAATATATAATTGGCTCTCTTGTCTAACAGAGTCCACGCTTCCATCTTATTATCTTCTACAAAACGTCACAAGTCTTTTTTTTTTCTCTCTCTCTCGATTACTGACTTATTTTTGTCTTTTCTTCTTCCAAGTCTCTTCATGATTTATTCGACTTATCTTTCAATAGCTTCCACATGATTTGTATTTCATCCTTTCATGTGTATTATCTAATGATATCCATTCTTATCTTGTTGTTCTTCCATAGGTATAGTGCTTCTTGGAACACATTATTTTTTAAGAGATAGATATACAAGATACGTACAGAGACGATGAAAACAAGATATGTACAAGAAATAAGAAGAGTTTTGTTACCTTTAGAAGAAGAAATCTCTTCTATACTACTTAGTCTTCTTTGTAGGTTCCTTTTCTTCGACAATTGATGCTTCATGTTTCTCCTTCCTTTTCTTTAGCTCAGAATAATGATTCTTTTAGTGACCATACTTTCGACAGTTGAAGCATTATACTTCTGAGATGTCTTTATCTTGATTTGGCTTCCTCCTTGAACCAAACTTCCTTTTGTTCCTGAAGTTCTTGAATCTTGATGTGAAGGCTTGATCTTTGTACTTATTTTGGGGTTTCTCTTTTGAACTGATCCTTGATTCTTCTTGAGCACATCAGGTCCAAAGTTCTTCAAATGTCAGATACTCCTTTCTTGTGTTCATGCTTGCGGAAAATGGATCCCACATCTTGGGAAGATCATTGAGTACTATGTTTACCAACTCCTTCTCTGAGATGATCTCTTCAATAGCTTGTAGTTGATCTCTTAACTGGGAAATTCTCACAAAGTATGATATTGTGTTGTCATCATCATTCATCTTCATGTCACAGAGCTCATTCTTCAGACTCATTACTTGTCCAATGTTTCTGACTAAGAAGAGGTTTGTTAGGGCATCATACATCTTCTTCAATGAGTCAAGATGGAAGATGTAGGGTATCAAGTGGTATTTTATGGATTCCACTATGATACTCATAACATTAATGTCATCATCTTTGAACTTCTCCATAGCTGCAACATTTTGCGGTTCCTTCTCTTTCCCTTCTTCAAACTCTGGTTTCACGATCTTTCCTTTCACGATATCCAACACTTTATTCTTGGCAAGGATGAGGTCAATCCTTGTATTCCACGCTCTGAATTTAGAGGCTCCATCTAACTTGTTCTCTAACTTCATAGAATAAGTCATGGATGCTTTGACTTGGTCAAACCCTATATTTGACCACAAACTCAAAATTCACATCTTGGCTTGCTGAGAGTATCAGGAGATGCGCTAGGCTAGAGCACACTGATCTATCTAGAGATTAGGTCAATACATTTACTTAAGGTGTCTCAACAAGAGGATTAGTGTTTCTGCAATTGCTCCTACTAGTAACCCTAGCAACAGTGTCTTGGAAGATGCTTCTGCTAGTAACCCTAGCGGTAGTTCCTCAACGAGCTCAATATCCTAGCGGCTATGTTTCCTTCAAACGTTTAGAATGAATGAAGGAGGGGTGGGCCCATAACCTGTTAGAATATGAAATATGTGTGCTCATTTTACCATTGACAATACCCTTGTCACCCAACCATAGCTCAAAGCCACCCTCTGAGCACCTTAACCTTGACATAGAATCATTATGGAAGCAAACCCTAGGCTAGATAGCCAAATGAAGGGTAGTGCACCTTTCCCCAAGGATAGCGCACCAAAAAGAGCTTATGAGATATTCCAAACCCTAGCCAAGAGATAGTCCAAGCCAAACGTGATCTGCTAGTTGCAACAGCTGCAGTGGCAGCTCTCCTCAAACCTGCACACAAGACTAGGCACTGCAGTGCGCACAAGACTAGGCACTGCAGTGCGCATAAGACTGAGCCCTGCAATTCTGAGACTGCCTGCCAGAATGAGAACTGGCCTCTTGTATTTATACTAATTCTGGATAACTTACTGGGCCAAGTTCTCATTCTGGGTATTTGTTTGTTCAGTATATATTATTATTTTTGGTCGACTTCTTCTCTTGGAGGCTAATAACCTAATATAAATTATCTTCTTGAGCAGACAAGTCTTCTAGGGTTATTAGCCAACTCATTAGGGTTTCGTCTTGCTTCCTGGAGTATTCTATTCTCATCAGGTTTACACGTGGAGGTAAATACCTCCCACAACTACCGTAATATCAACATGCACAACATTGAAGAATGGCACTCCAAGCAGTCACTCATGGCCGAGCTAAAGGCTTCCGAGTCAGAGACCGATTCTGATTCTGAATCAAATCCCGAAGGAGGGAAGCATATTATAATTGTTGAACCCAGTTCCACTATCGCTACCACCAAATTTTGACCAAGCAAACCAGAAGAACCATAGGAAGGGGAACACATCTTTCAATCACATATGTGGGTAAAGGGGACTCCACTTCATTTCATTATTGATAGCAGTAGTTAGAAGAACCTGATTTCAGCAGAGGTCATCAAGCGGCTAGACCTGCCAATGGAACTACACCTGCAACCCTACACCATTGGTTGGCTTCGCCAAGGAAGAGATCTTCGTGTTAGCCAACAATGTCGTCTGCCCTACGACATCAAGCCTTTCAAAGATGAGGTATTATGTGATATTGCTCCCCTTGAAGTTTGTGATGTTCTTTTAGGACAACCATATTTGTGGAAGCGTCATGTTGTGTATGAGGCTAGACCTCGCAGCGTTATTATTACTTTGGGTAGACACTTGTACAGGATACCAGAGGTAGCACCGCTTACCGCTATTTCTTTAATATCTGCTAAGAAATGCAGTAAGGTCATTTCACAGACTAGGAAGTTCGTCTTCTTTGTGGCCCATTCTCATAGTAGGCAGAAGGTCTCCACCACATCCGTGGGATATACATAGACCCTCTCTTTTCAGTAGAAGTAAGTGGACGAGATCATGGAAGAATGCATAGAAATCTTCTCCTCGGCCATCGGGGTACTGACGCACTGCCAAGTCAAGAATCCAATTGATTTGACCCCCAATGCACTTATACCTAATACCTAATGGACTAGTCTATCATCACTCGCTGATGGAAAATGATGAAATCAGGCGCCATATCCAAGAGATTCTTCAAAAGGGGCACATCATACCCAACTCCTCCCCTTGCAGAAGCTCGATTGTACTGGTGTAGAAGAATGATGAGACTTGGTGTCTTTGCATTGAATACGGAGCCTTGAACAAAATCATAGTCAGGAACCGATATTCAATTTCCAAGATTGATGATGTTCTTGACCAACTCAAGGGGGAAAATTTATTCAACAAGATTGACCTAAAGTATGGCTACCACCAGGTTCCCATCGAACCAAGTGATATATGGAAGACAACATTCAAATCTAAAGGAGGGCTCTATGAATGGTTGGTCCTCCCCTTTGTCTTAACAAATGAACCAACCACTTTCATGAGGTTGATGGATGATTTATTGAGGCCTTTCACCAACTCCTTTGTGGTGGTATATTTGGATGAAATCCTCATCTTGAGGATAACTTGGGAGGAGAACATGTGACATATTCAATAGGTTTTGAGCACTTTGCGACAACACATGTTATATGAAAACTTGGGAAAAATTCTCTTTTTCCATGAACATGGTTCAACACTTGGGATACATTGTTGATGAGCATAGGGTACATGTTGATCCAGCTAAGATCCAAGTCATCTGTGACTGGCCATCCCCGACCACACTAACCAAGCTTCAAATATTCTTTGGACTGGCCAACTTCTACCGACGGTTTGTGTTGGGATTCTGCCATATTGCATGGGCCCTTAACTAGGTGACCAAGGGAGGTGGCAAGGAAAGTTTCGTGTGGGGGAAGGAACAACAATGAGAATTCGGTGATATAAATCATCGCTTGTTATTAAATCCAGTACTCTCCTTTCTCGATCTGCAACAACCATTCGAGATTGAGACTCATGCATCTGAATATGCTGTAGGCGGAGTTCTAACTGAACACAGTCATTCAATGGAATACCATTGTGAGACACTCTCAGATACTGTCTGGAAATACCCCACCTATGACAAGGAAATGTATTCCATTGTACAAGACTGTCGTTAATGGAAAAACGTTACATTGTGGGAAAGGAGACGATCATCCACACTGATCACAAGCCTTTGTAGTTCATACATACATAGGGGAAATTGCATAATGATTTCCATTAGAAGTGGTCCACCTACCCGCATCAGTTCCATCTCAACATCAAGTAAAATACATGGATCTCAAATTGTGTCACTGATTGCCTCAGTAAACCTCCTCTAGATGCACTCACCACTGTGCTCCATTCCTATGGACATGAGGTATCTGAGTGGCCCCAACTTTATCAACAAGATTCAGACTTCACCAGCACCTATAAACTCTTGGGTACAGGCGTGAATGTCACCGATTTTCACATTCAGGAAAGACTATTATGCCATCTGCGCCATCTTTGTGTTCCTACAAGTAAGTGTGAAAATTTGATCTGGGAATCCCACTTCAGTCGAGTGGCAAGACATTTTGGCATGGAGAAAACTTTGGTCGTTCTTAAGAAACATTTTTATTGGCCAAAACTTTGACATGATGTCAGGAAGCATATAAGATCTTGCACTGCCTATCCCATTTCCAAGCTAGACATCAAGAAGCAAGGATTATACACCCCTCTTCCTACTTCTAAGAAGCCTTGGGAATCCATCTCAATGGATTACATGTATGTCATTTCATCCACGAAGCAAGGAAATGACTGCGTATTTTTGGTCATTGATCGATTTTCAAATATGGCCATCCTCACAGCCTGCAAGAAGAATATCATAGCAGAAGATACTACCAAGACCTTCTTCGAATGAGTGTGGGTCCATTTTGGGATACCACAGATCATCATATTCGACCAGGACAACAAGTTCCTCAACACATTTTGGTCGAGCCTCTGGTCACTTTTGGACACCAAGCTCACTAAATCCACTGCTTTTCACCCCCAAATAGATGACCAAGCATAGGTCGTCAATTAGATGATTGTGCACATCCTTCACATGTAAAAATATATAAGCATCCACATACATGGGATGAGAGTCTCCCGTATGTTCAACACAACTACAACAGGGCTCTCCATAGCTCCACCAACCATAGCCCATTTCAGGTGGGGCTAGGATTCCAACCCTTGGGTCCCATTGATGTTGCACTACCTATTTCCACCACAGAGAAAAAATATTCCCATGTTTATTCTGAGACCGACAAAGACACCAGATTCATTGACCAGATTCAACACATCCACCAACATGTCCAAAAGATTTTGCAGAAATCCAATGTGATGTAGGAGCATCGCCAACAAAGCATGCGTGGAGGAAAACTAGGCACACTAACACATATTTTGAAATATTTCAAAGTTCAAAACATTGGTGTATTAATGTAATATCTGACAAAGGTTTCAAGTTATGAACATCTTTAATGATCATAGGCTGAGCCATCATGTAAGATCAATGGGGGGGATGCATTTTGTTTTATGTAATAAATTGTAGTACAGATCTAGAGCTTTTTCTCTTATCTGTTTGACTCGAATATTTATTGTAATAAATGTTAAGTAGTTGAAAGACTTTATTTCGATAGGATAACGTAGAGTAGTTGGGGGGAAGAACTCAAAAAGAGTGCCTTTGTATAAGCTTTGTGTTGTTGTTGCTGCTGATAGAAGATAGTTGATCAATAGTTGAATCTATGGTATATGTTAAGGAGTAGTGAAAAACAATGTATGAATCTATGTATATGACTTTTGAATGAATATAACATATGAATATTGTTCCAAATGTGTGTTATTATGTGGCTGTCTGAATGAATGGTAGACTTTATGTTTGTTTTCAATTCTCTGTTATTTCTTGTTCTTGTATCCATGAATGTGTTACAGGATTGAATGTATGAGTCACTGTGAACAATGAGTAATTTCAATTGTTTCTCTTCTTTTAGCGAGTGCAAGGTGTGCATAGTGTTCGCAAGGAGTGTGTGACTGAGTCAGTTTCGACTCGAAGCTCAGGAGAGGTACCGTGAAACTTATGTATGCAAGGAGTGCATAGACGTCCGCAAGGAGTGCATAGACGTCTGCAAGGAGTGCATAGACGTCCGCAAGGAGTGCATAGACGTCTGCAAGGAGTGCATAGATGTTTGCAAGGAGTGCATAGACGTCTGCAAGGAGTGCATGACAGAGTTTCAGACTCACAAGCTCAAGAGGAGTAGTGTGATTTTAGTCACAAAAGATAGAAGCAGTTGTAGAACAATCGCAAGGAGTGAGAAATCATCCACAGAGGGGTCAAATGTGGAAGAGAACCCATTGCAAGGTGCACATAGGTCGGGATTTCAAATAAGTATCAAAGAGAGTGTTCAGAGGAACAAGAGAAAACCGAGATAGAAAATATCAGGAGGGAGAGAGGGGGAAAATATTCAAGGAGAGAAATCCCTAAAGTTTCCATAAAAGTTAGTGGACAAGATTCGTTCTGGAGGGAGACAAAAAATTTCAAACCATCAGATCCAGGAGAACCATAAGGGAAGTTGACCACAGATCCTTTTGATGCTTCATGGTTCAGGAAATTTGAAAGGAGTGTAAGTGCAGATTTGTGAAGTCTGAACTCATGATTTGATCTCAACCATTGATCACGAGGAGAGAACAGGGCGACGAATTAAGGAATGCGAAAGTCAGAAGTCTAGGGGTTTGTGGACGAGAGACCTAGATTTTCATGAAGCCGCAAAACCCTAACCATAGTGGAGCCAACAAATCCGAAGAGACACGTGGTGGAAGTCCATATATTCAGTGAAGAGTGCTTTGGGAAAAGCCAAAAGTAGAGCTTGGGATATCCACAAAGTCCTAATTGCGAAGGGATAGACCCATGGTCATAGTCGTGATCACTTGAGGAAAAAATGGGCCTGTGTGTGTGTAGTAGTTTTGGGTACCCGCAGGGACCCGAAGAGTCTCTCTGACTTAGTATCTCGATGACTAGGAGGTTGACCATCCCTTTGGAGGCACGGGGTTCTACAAAAGAGTGGTATTAGAGCAAGTACATAATTGATTTCTGCATACAAAGAAGCAGGTTGATATCAGTGAGAGGTATCAGGAGCATTAACACAATGCCACCTCGAAGACGTGCTGAGCCACTCGTAGCCAATAGAGCTATGGAAAGGGATATGAGAGAATTACATGCAAGGATGGATTCCATGGAAACAACACAAAGGAGAGAACCTGATGCTAGAGACGTCAATGAGGTAGAAAATGAAGAAGTAGAAGTCGAAGAAGCGGTAGCTGAGGATGCTGCGGAAGAATGTTTGCTGAAAGTGGTTGTCAAATTGGGAGCGAGAGTGAATATTGACGTCCCTATGTATGAAGGAAATTTAGACATAGAATAATTGCTTGATTGGATACGAGCAATGGGCAAGTATTTCGACTATGAGGATGTCAATGAAGAGAAAAAGGTGAGACATGATGTCACTAGGTTGAAAGGACATGTAACACTGTGGTGGGATGAACTGCAGGTTGATAGGAGGAGCAAAGGAAAACAAAATATTAAGATTTTGGATCGAATGGTAGCCAAGCTAAAGGAAAAATTCATTCCCAATGATTACTAGATAAATCTGTTTAGGAGGATGCAAAACTTGAGACAGAAATGAATGAATGTGAAGGAGTGCAGATAGGAGTTCTACCAATTGAACATCAGGGTTGTACACAAAGAGAGAGATGAAGAAAAAGTTTCTATATACATCAATGGTATGAGATATGATATCCAAGATGAAATCAACATGGAGAAAGTTAGAATAGTAGAGGATGTGTATCAAATTGCACTGAAGGAAGAATAAAAGTTGGCCAGGAAGCAGAGTCAACAAAATAGAGGTTGAAGCTTGAACAAAGGAAAAAGATTTTACCACAATAAAGCACAGAATCCTAAAGACGAGGAGGAGAAACCACATAATCACTTTGAGAGAGGAGGAAGTTCCCGAGGAAGATAGAGTGATGGTAGAAACTCTTTTCCTAAAGGAAGATGAAGAGGCAGAGGAGGAGAAGTAAGGTGTTATGACTGTGGAAAAACATGGCATATGTCTTGGGATTGTCTCGAGAGGAAGAAAGGAGGTGAATCTAACATTTCAGAAGTGTAGAAGTGATATGTTGAGGAAGAAGGTGCAGAGGATGGGAAATCCTTGATGATGAAGAAGATTCTTTTGAAACAAGAGCCAAAAAATGAACAACCAGCACAAAGGAACAATTTGTTCAGGACAACTTGCAAAATGAAGGACATAATTTTCAAGGTGATAATTGACAGTGGAATCACAAACAACTTAGTATCCACAAAGATGGTGGAGAAAATAGAGCTGGAGATGACTATACATCCGACGCCGTATAAAGTCTCATGGTTGGAGAAAGGTCATCAGGTAACAGTAACTAAACAATTCCTTGTTGAATATAAAATATGAGGATATAGGGATGAGATTCTATGTGACGTTATTCCCATGGATGTATGTTAAGTTTTGTTGGGAAGACCATGGCAGTACAACATGAATGTCATTCATGATGGGAGGAGAAATACTTACAACTTAGAGAAGAATGGTAGGACACACATGTTGCTGCCAATTGAAGAAAAGAACGTGAAAGATGAAGCTAGCACACACATACTTCTCATGAGTGGGAAGGAAATCCTGAATGAAGTAAAGAAGGAACATGAGATGCAGTTTGTTGTAGTAAGGAAGCTGAGGGTTATCCTTACCGGTACATCGATGGAATATTTTCCTGAGGAAGTTCAGGAACTGTTAGAGAATTTTGCTGATATAGTAGTGGATGAGTTACCAAACTCATTGCCTCCTATCAAAAGTATCAGTCATCACATTGATTTGATACTAGGAGAAAACCTACCAAACAAAGAAGCATACAAGTGGACACCTCAAGAGAATGAGGAGGTGAAGAGACAGGTTCAAGATCTGTTAGACAAAGGATTGGTCAGAGAAATACTGAGTCCATGTGTAGTGCCAATTGTATTGAGTCTGAAGAAGGATGGAGGATGGAGAATGTGTACAGACTCGAGGGCCATAAACAAGATCACCATCAGATACCGATTTCCATTGCCAAGGATGGATGAATTGATGGATTTCCTAAGCGGAGCAAACTATTTTTCAAAGATAGATTTGAAAAGTGGATATCACTAGATAAGGATGAGAGAAGGTGATGAATGGAAAACAACATTCAAGACAAATGAGGGGTTGTATGAATGGATTGTTATGCCGTTTGGTTTAACGAATGCCCCAAGTACTTTTACGAGGTTGATGAAAGAAGTGTTGAAATATATCATTGGAAAATTCGTAATTGTATATCTGGATGATATACTAGTCTTTAGCAGGACAAGAGAGGAGCATTTGAGACATTTGACATTGATGATGAGGAGGTTGTAGCAGGAGAAGCTGTTGATTAATCTGAAAAAGTCCTCTTTCATGAAGACATAACTCATATATTTGGGTTTTGTAATTTCTTCAAATGAGTTGAAGATGGATCCTGAAAAGGTGAAAGCGATCAGAGAATGGTTGTCACCAAAGAATATCTTTGAGGTAAGAAGCTTCCATGGATTAGTAAGTTTTTATCAAAATTTCATAAAAAAATTTAGTGGGGTTAGTGCTCAAATGATGGATACAGTGAAGAAAAGACACAAGTCTTTCAAATGGACATAAGAGGTTGAGAAGAACTTCAACATATTTAAGGAGAAGCTAACTGAATAACCGATTATGGTATTACCGGATTTCAGAAAGACATTCCAAGTGAGATGTGACATGAGTGGAGTTGCAATTGGAGTGGTCTTAAGTCAAGACAACAAACTTGTTGCATATTTCAATGATAAACTCAACGAAGCCAAGAAGAAGTACTCCACATACAACAAAGAGTTTTATTCCATAATTCAAGCCTTGAAGAAATGGAGGCATTATCTTGGATCGAAGGAGTTTGTTTTGTATAATGACAATCAAGATTTGAAATTCATAACCAGACAGGAGAAGTTAAACCAGAGACATTCCAAGTAGATAGAATTTATGCAAAATTTCACTTTTGTTATTAAGCACATTTTTGGAAATTCTAACAAGGTTGATGATGCATTGAACAAGAGAAGTTTGATTCTGCAGGAATTTCAGGTCACGACCTTGGGGTTTTGATCACCTTAAGGAAATGTACCACAATGATCTAGATTTCAGAGAATCATATGAAGGGTGTGTGAATCCTGTACTCAGAGATAGATTCCAGTGGGACATATATCTGATTCAATATGGGTTGTTGTTTAAAGGGTTCCAGTTGTACATACCAAGATGTTTGATGAGGGAGAACTTGCTAAAGGAAAAGCATAATGGAGGTCTAGCAAGACATTTCGACCATGAAAAAACATTTTCCCAATTAAATGGTTCATATTATTGGCCAGGTATGAGAGAATAAGTGAAAATATTTGTCAACAATTGTAAGATTTGTCAGTATGACAAGGGGAAGAATCATAACACTGGGTTGTATAAGACATTGCCTATTCCAGAGAGGCCTTGGGATGCAATAAACATGGATTTCATGTTGGGTTTGTTGAGGACTCAAAGAGGACAGATTTTCGAAGATGGAACACTTAATCCCATGCCAGAATACTAGTGATGCAACACATGTTGTGAATTTGTTTTTCAGAGAAGTTGTGAGACTCCATGGATTGCCCAGGAGCATAGTTTCAGACAGGGATACCAAATTTGTTGGAAATTTTTGGAGGACGTTGTGGAAGAAGTTAGGGACATAGATTTCTTTTAGTTCTACATATTATCCACAGACAGATGGACAGACCGAAGTGGTGAATAGAAGATTATGATATTTGCTGAGGAGTTTGGTCATTGAGCACCATAGTCAGTGGGACCAGATTCTAGCACAAGCACTGGGAACATTCTGTTTGAAATAGTTTATGGAATGAATCCGAGAGGAATGTCTGAGTTAAGAGATCTGAAGCAAAGAGAATTTAGGAGCACTGGAGCAAAAGACTTCACTATAGCAATGCAAGAACTTCATAATCAGATCAAGGAGCAGCTGAAGAAAATAAGCAACGAATATAAGCATAGAGTTGATCAAAATAGGAGGAAACTTGAATTTGAGGTTGGAGATCAAGTTCTAGCACATTTGAGGAAGGAAAGGTTTCCAAAGGGAACATACAATAAGTTAAAGATGAAAAGGATAGGACCATACAAAATCCTAAGAAGATTTGGTGAAAATGCTTATGAAATAGAACTACCAGAAGATGTGGGTATATCGCCCATATTCAACATTTCAGACCTGTATCCTTATAGGGAAGATAGAATCGAAGGGTCAAAATATCAAAGGAAGATCCAATGGGAGAAACAGATGCATGTAGCAGAGAAGCTGCAGATTGAAAAGGTCATAGATCAACAAGTTGGTAAGAAGACCAAGAGGAGAACACATTTTGAATATTTGGTGAAGTGGAAAGGGCGACTGATAGAAGATGTCAGTTGGTTTGGTGAAGCAGACATCCATAAGCATGTAAGATCTGTGCATGAGCTCATGGCCATGAGTTCATGAATATTCCAGGCAGGGGAGTATAATGCAGGAGCATCACCATCAAAGCATGCATGGAGGACAACTGGGCGCACTAGCGCGTATTTTGAAATATTTTGAATTTCAAAATATTGGTGTATTAATGTAATATATGACAAATGTTTCGAGTTATGAACATGTTTAATGATTGGAGGCTGAGCCATCATGTAATATCGATGGGGGGGATGCATTTTTTTTTATGTAATGAATTTTAGTACATATCTAGAGATTTTTCTCTTATCTGTCTGACTCAAATATTTATTGTAATAAATGTTAAGTAGTTGAAAGCCTTTATTTCAATAGGATAGCGTAGAGTAGTTGGGGGGAAGAAGTAAAAAATATTCCCTTTGTATAAGCTTTGTGTTGTTGCGGAGATAGTTGTTGTTGTTGCTGATATAAGATAGTTGATCAGTAGTTGAATCTATGGTATATGTTAAGGAATAGTGAAAAACAATGTATGAATCTATGTATATGACTGTTGAATGAATATAACAGAGGAATATTGTTCCAAATGTGTGTTATTATGTGTCTGTTTGAATGAATGGTAGCCTTTCTATTTGTTTTCAATTCTCTGTTATTTCTTGTTCTTGTATCCATGAATGTGTTATAGGATTGAATGTATGAGTCACTGTGAAGAGTGAGTAAGTTTAAATTGTTTCTCTTTTTTGAGCGAGTGCAAGGTGTGCATAGTGTCCGCAAGGATTGTGTGACCAAGTTCGTTTCGACTCAAAGATCAGGAGAGTTAGCATGAAACTTATGTATGCAAGGAGTGCATCGACGTCCGCAAGGAGTGCATGATAGAGTTTCAGACTCACAAGCTCAAGAGGAGTAGCGTGATTTTAGTCACAAAATAGAAAAGCAGTTGGAGAACAATCACAAGGAGTGAGAAATCATCCACACAGGGGTCGAGTGTGGAAGAGAACCCATTGCAAGGTGCGCGCGATTTGGGATTTCGACTAAGTGTTGAAGAGGGTGTTTAGAGGAACAAGAGAAAACTGAAGAAGAAAATCTCAAGAGGGAGAGCGACGAAAAATATTCAGGGAGAGAAATCCATGAAGTTTCCATAAAAGTCAATGGACAAGATTCGTTTTGGAGGGAGACAAACAATTTCAGGTCATCAGATCCTAGAGAACCATAAAGGAAGTTCACCGTAGAGACTTTTGACACTTCGTGGTTCGGGAAATATGGAAGGAGTGTAAGTGTAGAGTCGCGAAGTCCAAACTTGGGATTTGATCTCAACTGTTGATCATAAGGAGAGCACGTGGCGACGGATTAAGGAATCCGAAAGTTGAAATTCCAGAGGTTTGGGGATGAGAGACCTAGAGTTTCGTGAAGTCGCGAAACCTGAACCATAGTGGAGCCGTCAAATCTGAAGAGACACGTGGTGGAAGTCCAAATATTTGGAGAAGAGTGCTTCAAGAAAATATGAAAGTAGAGCTCGAGATATCCCCAAAGTCCGAATTGTGAAAGGATAAACCCACAGTCATAGCCATGGTCACTTGAGGAAAAAAGGGGCATGTGTGTATGCAGTAGTTTTGGATACCCACAGGGATACGAAGAGTCGCTCCGACTCAGTATCTTGAACGATCCAAGACCGGGAGGTCGAGCAACCCTTTGGAAGGAAAGGGGTTTGCGACACAATTCTAAGTACAAGTAGTGCCATGATCAACACATGGTACCACACTAGTTTCAGGTTGGCGACAAAGTCTAGTTACATTTGCAGAAGGAACGTGTCATAGGCTCCATCAGAAGCTTCTCCCACTTTGCTATGGGCCTTACACTATCACCAAGCTTATGGGTAGCAATTCTTTTGAGCTCAACACTCCACAGTTCCTTGGCCTGCACCCAATGTTCAATGTGGACCTCCTTCGACCATATTTTCCACTATTATTGGACACCTCAGAGATCGTAGAATAACTGACACCAAAAAATCTCAACCCTAACTGCATGGAACAAGCATCCACTGATCAGATACCATACACACAATTCAAGGGCACTTGCCAGTAAAGGATCCATCTTTATTGGGTTTTCAAGGCAGATCAACTCCTACACCAAGGCAAGTGGCTCACCCGGGGCCAAATCCAACATAAGTTTCCTCACCTGATGGGTGAACGCAACACAATGGAGACCATTGCTTCCTAAAGGGGGAGGATTGATCCAGGTGGATATTTATGGCCAGCCACCTATTCCAACTAGATCCTCTTGTCCATTTTTAGTTCATCACGTTCTCCTGTACTTCTTTGTAATTGTGGGTTCTACACTTTTACGGTTGTCTAAAGTCCTACACGTATTCCAAGTGGATACTGGTGGCCTCTCACCTAATCCAACTAGCTTATTTTATATGTTTTCATGTTATCACATCTTGTTGTACTTCCAGGGCCCTTTTGGAGCCCTAAATAATGTTTTTTTGGCTCACCACAGTAAAACTGTAGACAAAGTCAAAGTTTGACGGTGTAATGTGTAGTTCTATGAAAGACCTTTTGAATGGGCTATCACGCGCCTAAAACTGAGGTCATATGAAAAATTTACAACCCCTGGAATTTGAGGTACCAACTTACCCATAGGGGCCCACATGACTTTTGGCGTTTCACCTCCTAGGGTTAGGTTTTTGGATGTCTAGGTTTTGGCATTCATGAGTAATATAAAAAAAAGCATATAGAGCCTCATTGTAATCATTTATGCTCAGATGGATGCACATAGCAGCCACATCTCTTCTTAGAGATATCTACCACCATTCAAGCAGTGTTTCAATTCTATAGTTTTACAGTTTCATCCTATTTCATTTATTCAATAGAAGATATTGTTCACTGGATATCTGTGTTATTCATCATATCTCTATTTTTATTATATTCAGTATGTTAATCATTTCATTCCACTCCTAAATATGGATCAGTCACATACATAAAAACATATAATTAAGAGGACATTAGTGATTAAAAAATTAATTTATTAGAATAAGAGGATCCTTAGTGATAAAAAATTATTTTTTTAGAACAATGATAGAACATGCAAAATATTTTAAGTCGTTTTCATGTAATTATATTAATTAGATGCATTGATTTTAGTTTACATGCCAATTTCTAATCCATGCGTAGAGATTTGATTGGCTAAAGTATGGTGACATATCATGTAGGTTAATATAGGTCAAAGTAGATGCATTAATTTTAGTGTAATTAGATTAATAAGATACATTGATTTTAGTGTATGTGCCAATTTTAGATTGACTTTAATTTTATATTGCGGTATTTATATGAACTACATGCATTAATTTTTGTGCACATGCATTGTTTTTAGTGTTTCAACATTAGATTTGGTGTGTGTTGCATTGATTTCCATGCACATGCATTGATTTTATGTTTCAACATTAAATTTGGTGTGTGTTGCCTTGATTTCAATATTTCCTTTATTTTATATAGGGCTATAAATACAATTGTGTTACATTAATTCAAGTTACCATGTCGTTTCATAATTACAAAATGGATGATGTCCATGTTGACGATGTAAGAAGAGAAACATGTCAAAATGTTAGGCAACAAAAAGATAAGTTAGAACAAATGAGTGATGAACAAAAGGAAGATCGGAGAAAGCATAAAAGTGAAGAACACAATGCATGACATAAACTACAATTGATTCCAATGTCAATCAACTAACTACAAGAACATGTAAAACAAAATGATGAGTGACATAGAGCATATTGACAAAGAAATTCATAATAAATGAAAACTAAACAACAACAAGTACATACAGAACAAAATTAAGAATGACAAAAAGCATATTGACAAAGAAATGCACAATAAATAACAAATGAAGAGCAACAAGAAAAAAAAAATCTGAATGACAAAGAGCATATCAACAAAGAAAGTCACAACATATGAAAACTAAACAATCAAAACAAAGAATGCAAAGTCTTATTCATTTGAAAGTATGGGGGTTAAACAAAGAAAAACTTTTGATATTATCCTTGGACATTATAGATCAAGGGTTGATCCATTTCATATGATAATCCAAGGAGTTACATGAATAATAAAGTCATGTTTGATTGGAGCTATTAAAAATGCTCTTGAAACTAAGTCTCTTCATAAGAAGAGTCTATTTTTCCTTTTAGCTCCTACATGGGTTTCGATTTTTAACATATCCACGAAAACAATTCATTATGCACTTCAAATACCAATCAAAGAGATAACATGTCTACAAGGATAATGTTTAATTACCTTATAAGAAGAGATGAAACACACAGAATATATCCTGATAGATGAAATGAGTTTCATTGGAAGAAATCTATTAACAAAAATTGATTTGAGACTTTGTTAGGATTTCCCAAAAAATGAGAACATTTATTTTGGTGGGAGGTCAACTATAATAGTCGATGATTTGGCATAGTTTCCACCTACTATGGATAAACCTGTATATGGATATGAAGGTCTTGAAAAATAATTATGGAACACATTCACAACAATTTTGACCCTTGATATTGTGTTTTGACAAGATGGAAAAAACAATTATGAACAAAAATGTTTTTGTCATTTGTTGATGAATGTTAGGGATGCAATGCCAACTATAGAATACTAGAAGTTACTTATGAATTGTATATATACTTCCTTGGATGCTTCCACAAAATATTCCTTTAATAAGGAAATACATTTGTTTGCAACAAATGATGGTGTACAAAATCATATTAAGTGTTGTTTAAGAAACCTAGAAACCATCCCATTGAAACCAATGTTGCTACAAGAGGAAAAAAAAATACTCTATGGAAACATATGAGGAAGACTTGGAACTTGATTTACTCATTGTAGTTGGAGCTAGGGTGATGCTTACATCAAATATATGGATTGATGAAAAACCCATCAATGTTGCTATTGGAGATGTAGAACAAAAATTTGTGTATAACCCTGGAATTTTACCCCTATAACCACACACATATGTTTTAGTAAGATTTGATAATTATGTGGAAATTCCATGGGATGAATCATTCCCTCAAACAATTCCTAGTACACCTACTGAAAGAGGTAATAAAAAACAACTTCATGTGAAATTTGCTTGAGGCTTAAAAATTCATAAGTCGCAAGGATTAACATTGGAGAAAGATACTATTAATATTGGGAAGTAAGAGAGACAAGGTATGATGCTTACTGCAATATCTTGAAAGTTAACGATTTGAATGGTCTACAATTTCAACCTCCCTTTTCATGTGATTGATATCAAAAGATGGAAAAACTAACCGGTGTGACTATAAGAAAAACAAAAGAATATAGATTGAGATTGATCACAATGTAAAATATTTTTAATTTATTACATTCTTATTGTTCACATTTTTCATTTTTCATCATTCAACATTGTTACTTTATTTCTATTCAACTTATTCCTCATGTAATTCTTGAAGTATACTTTTAAATAATACTTTCTATGTTCTCAACAAACTAATAAAACTGAGTAAATTTAAAATGGCCAGAATCATTTATTTCTCCGTCTCTCCCTCTCTCTGACACACACACACACACACACACACACAATTTTGATTATTTTCAAATTATCTCACCATACTAAAATTTGAAGAAGATAGATTGACATTGATCCTTCTTGATAATGCTCTCTATAATTTCAACCAACCGAGGAAAGTGAGTAAAATTCAAATGATCAGATTAATCTTAGACATATACATAATGTTGATCGTCTACAAATCGTGTCACTATAATAAAAACCAAAGAAGATAGATTTCCATTGATCCTTCTCAATAATACTCTCTATATTTTCAACCAACTAAGAAAAGTGAGCAAGTGAGCAAATTTCAAATGATCTAAGTAATCTCAGACATATACATATACATAGTGTTGATGATCTACAAATTGTTTCACTATAATAAAAATTGAAGAAGATAGATTGACATTGATCATTCTCCATAATACTCTCTATAATTTCAACCAATTGAGGAAAGTGAGTAAATTGAAATTGAAGAAGATAGATTGACATTGATCATTCTCCATAATACTCTCTATAATTTCAACCAATTGAGGAAAGTGAGTAAATTTCAATTGATCAAATTAATCTTAGACATATACATAAATTTGAACATCTACAAATTTTGTGTGAGTGCCCACAATTGAAACCAAGGTAGATCCATCTTAACCCCAGATCTACCTTCTTGCCCATATCTAACATGTTGACATCTAAAAAATGATTCATAAATACGTCACAATAGCTAAGATGATAGGGTTTCTCTACTAGTAGGTTAAGGTAGGACTTCTCAGCCCATCAAGATCTTTTCGAGAGTGATTTAAAGGTAGAAATAACAGTAAGCAATCAGTCGCTATAGAGACGAAGGATTTTGGAAACGGCCATGTCTTCTTTAATATTTCTTGTTTATGTAAATATTTGCATTAGAAAGGATTTTGGAAACGGTCATGCCTTCTTTAATATTTCTTGTTTATGTAAATATTTGCATTAGAAACGCTTTTCAGGTGACCACTGTAATGATCACTGATTTTTCTTCATTACAGATTTTGCCCCAACAAGTTTTGCTCCTGATCGGATATTTATTTATTAGTTTCTGGTTCTTTTCAGGTTTCATTAGTTATTTGTCTAAAAAGACCAAATTTCAAAGAATAAATCATTATTTAATCACTACAAGTAATTTATTTATTTATTGTAAAGGAGAAATATATCTAACAATTTTGAATTTTTTTTTTTTTTATTTTCAGAATTTTTTGGTCAAAGTTTTAGGAATAGGGTATATATATTTTTTAGATTTTAGTAGTAAAATTGCTATTCTAACCTTAAAATTATATATATATATATATATATATA
>ML782415.1:467870-528371 GCA_009831015.1 Picea engelmannii
TATATATATATATATATATATATATATATATATATATATATATATATATATATATATATATATATATATATATATATATATATATATATATATTCTTTGAATGATTATTTAGATATGTTTTTTTTATACTTATTAGATTTCTTTTTTAAGGATGGGATTTCAATTTTAGTTAATTTTGGAGATGAGAATTTAATTATGATAAACCTACCTTTATTCTTCACAACTAACCTTGTTTACAAGGTAATAATAATCCTAAAATAAATATGAATCAAAAATCTCAAATATGCACATAAATACTAGGTGCTTACAATTGCATGAGGTTTATAGACTTCAAGGTTTGCAACTAAGTTTTGATAGTGGGATGGTTTGATGGAGAAGCAAAGTCTAGTGGTCAGTAGAGTGGGGGGGAGTGATTAGGAAATCCGATCATTCTGTCTATAAATGGACCTTTAATTGTGGATAGGGTACAAATACAAGGGAAAAATTACTGGGAATTTGGGAAACTTTGACTTTGGTAACTTTGTTGGATATTAGAGACATCAAGGTATTGGGAGACTCAGGAGTAGTAATCCACTAGTTAAATGATAAAGGAAATATGTAGGTCTGTGCTTTAGATTGCTAGAAGGACATAATCATAGACCTTATAAAAAAATTCAGAGCAATCAACTTCTCTTGACATATTTACAGAGAATTAAATAGGGAGGCAGACTTTCTATCAAAATAGGTTATTCAACAACAAGAAGGGAAAATCTCATATAACATTTGGGTAGATGGAAAAACGAGTCCTACTCTATCCCTTAACTTATTTTAGATCAACGTTAAAAATTTTGTTGTGTTTGGTATAGTAAGAGGTTGTGATCACTTTATTACTCTCTCTCTAGAGTTGAAGTTCTCCTTTGCAGAGTCCTTTTTTTTTGTCTTGTGTTTCTACTAGAAATGTCTTCGTCAAGCTATGTATGTCTTTTTTGAACAAAATTATATATCAATATAATGAGAATTTTTCTTTTGGAAAACTAAGTTTTGATACCACTTTTTAATACCCAAATCCAACATGGACAAGTTACATGGGTTGTCATTTAGTAGGATTTCCTTTCCTTAATGCAATGTGAAAATTTCCATGCATAAAAAGTTATTTTTATACTGATGCTAAACCTTACCTGCAGAAATATTATTTGTATAGTGATTTAAACAAAAATTTTACATTAACAAGTGTTGCATGGCAGCGTAGTCCCTGCCAGGTTGGGATAGGAGTAAATGCGACCTAGTATAGACACGTGGCTGGAAAGTTGAAATACACGTGGTTTGCATGCGACCTAGTAGAAAGAATAGAGCATTACCGAATTAGATATCTTTAAAACAAGGGCTCCTGGACACAAGAAATTCAAATTTATGAAATTATAGGTTCCTGGACAACATAAATTATACATACAAAAAATGTAATTTTATAGATTAGATATTTAATTAATACATTGGAAATATGTACTTTTATAATGTGTCGCAGGTTGTCGGGATGGTGGGGTCAAAATTGGGCTTTGATGTTCCGTGCCCTAGAAATAGCACGGACAATTCCACGACACAGAAACTGAGAAGCGGAGTTGCAAACTATAGAAATTTATCAAAAAATTATAAATTATAGATACAAAATATGTACTTTTATAAAATAGATATTTAGTTCTATACATACAATTTTTTTACATTTATAAAGTATGGGGATGATATTTTATAGAGCATGCACAAATCCCTCATTTCATACTTAGCCAGTTTTTGCATCGTGGGTTCTTGGGCTAGCGGGCTCAAAATTGGGCTTCAGATTTTCCATGAACTACAAATAGGACAGTTCTGCGATATACAAAATGAGATGCGGAGTTGCAGACTATAGAAATTTACTAGAAATCAATAATGTCTGTTGCATATCTCTGGAAATTACATGAACATTTAAAAGCATATAATAGAATAGTAATAACGTCTGTTACATAGGTTCATGGAGAAAAATACGAAAAAATTTACTCCGTGCCCTACAAATAGGACTGATAGTTCCACGATATATTTGCATCGCGGGTTCTCGGGCTGGCGCGCTCAAAATTGGGCTTCAGATTTTCTATGCGCTACAAATAGGACAGTTCCGCGATATACAAAATGAAACGCGGAGTTGCGGACTATATAAATTTACCAGAAATTAATAACTTTTGTTACATATCTCTGGAAATTACATGAACATTTAAAATCATATAATAGAATAGTAATAACGTCTGTTACATAGGTTTCACGATATACAAAATGAAACGCCAAGTTGCAGACTATAGAAATTTACCTAAAATTAATAATGTCTGTTACATATCTCTGGAAATTACATGAACATTTAAAATAATATAATAGAATAGTAATAACGTCTGTTACATAGGTTCGTGGAGAAAAATACAAACAAAATTAGCATTCCCGAATTAGTTTTCTTCAAAACAAAGGCTTTTCTTGGACAAAAAAAATATAGCATTGCCGAATTAGTTTTCTTTGCACACATTTTGTAGAGCATGCACAGAGCCGTCATTCCATACTTAGGCAGTTTTTGGATCGCGGGTTCTCGGGCTGGCGGGCAAAGGGTTCTGGACATAAGAGAAATCGAAATCTATCAAACTATAGGTTCCTGGACACCCAAAAAGTTAGGATACAATAGAATAGCAAGAACGTCGTTGAAGACAAAAAAATTAGGCAGAAGAAATGTAGTAGATCCGAATTAGTTTTGTTTGGAACAAACAAGAAAGCTTCTCGGAAACCCAAAACTTAGTATATAGCAAAGGCATTGTCGAATGATTTTTCTTTGGAATTTATCAAAAATTAACAATGTCTGATACATGTTTTTGGAAATTTAAATGCATTTGTCATATAGACTGGGATTGGGGCTGCCGCGGACCATAAAAATAAATAAGTACAAGAATTAGTAACGTCGAAAAAAGAAGTGCATGATGGTAGAGAGGAAGACCTGAAAATAAGAAATTGGAAGTTATGAGTCTTTGGTTACAACTTTCTATTTAAAGAGGTCATAAGTGGATTGATAAAGAAAAGAAGATTGAAACATAGAGTTAAAATGGATTGATAAAGAAAACAAGATGCTAGTATAGACTTACTATGAAGCCGATGCGTTTTTGTTGTTATCGTTGATGGTTAGTATAGTCTTGTTGAGCGGTTGTAGCCCTTCCTGGATGAGGCAGTCCATTCCCTGTTGGAACCATTCTTCGATGTAGCTTTTCATGGGGGCCATGTTGATTTCTTCCTGGATTACAATGTTGTAAAGGTCGTTTTCTAATTTCCTTAGATCCATTGAAATACTATGCAGACTTTGTTCAATTTCATCATTGTGTGCTGCATAGTCCAGTACCCAGCACTCATGCTCATCTAGACGATGTTCAACTATGCCGTAAAACTTTTCTAAAGACAACCTCTTTAAATTATCAACTTGTTCCTGGAAGGGTTTGTTCGTGATTGACAAGGATTTGAGAATTAAGTTTGGATCTTGAACTTTGTTGGTAGTTCTGGCTAATTCCATCTGGAGAAGGCTTGTGAATAAATCTTCCTTTTCTAAAATGACTTGTTTGCATGACTTGACAATGAGCTCAAGGTTGTTAAATTTCTTTTTCCAACATGTTTTTACTTTTTTGGTCCGCATTGGGGAGGGGAGTTTCTCTTGTCTTATTTTCAGTTCCGATGTGTTGATGGCATAGTTGGAAAAATGGGCTAGCACCTAAGCACAGAAATGTTGTTCATTTTTTGAATTGGCCTCCAAATGTTACAGGAAATCATTGGCCTTCATTTCGAAGGAAACTACATTTTGCGATGTTTCCTAGGCTTCAGTAACTAGAGGCATTCTTTTGTTGATGTTATTGTCTACAGGGGATCTAGAGCATGAAAGGAGGGTAGAGGATACTTTCGTCTTGTATACAGTGGTAGAAGGTATGATTTTTGCCAAAGGATTGGCAAATTCTGAGGTTGCAATGAAAGCCTGCTCAAATTCGTTGAGGCGGTCTTTAAGATTGGCATTTTCTATCTCAATTCCTCCAATGGAATAATGAAGAAATTCACTGGTTACCTAGTGAAATGAGGAGATTTCGGACAACCACATTTCCCTAAAGTTAATCTCTATGCGAGATTTTCCTTTCCTGTTTGTTACATCTCTCTTTTCAATGACCACTGTTTTAAATTGGCTGTCAAAAATAGAGCTCTGAATTACAAAGGATTCATCTACATAAAAAAAGTCGGTGTCATATATCTCCATTGCAGACGAGCCAATTTTCTGCATGTGGCCAGTTTCAATATCAAGTTGCAGTTTTCCACTTTCAATTTCGGGTTCTTCCGCCTGCCCTGCATTGTTTTTTCTCTTCTTCATCAATGGAATTTTGTGAGAACTATCAATATTTATGCGAGCAGGGTTCTTATCTCCTCCTCCGCTGGAAGATTTCTGGGTTTCTTTCTTACTAGGGTGGACCATTGAAGAAATGCTCCATGATGTCGTGCTCTTGTGAGTGATGGCGGGGGACTGGGCACTCTTCTCACCAGATACTTTTCCATGTTGTTTGTAGAATCCAGTTGTGCTTTGCAATGTCTATGCTTCGTAATTTGCAGAAGCATGATTGTTGTCGACACTGTCCTTGTCTTAGGTCAGGTGTCTATGGTTAAAACAACTATTAAAGCCAACAACCAGTAAATGTTCCTGAAAAATGCCATCAGGGTCGAACCCTTTTAGCCTTTCACCGTACGTTAGGTTCCATTTCCTGAAAAGTGCAGTAAATTTGTCAATCTTGTTGATGTTTCTGCACACGAAGTCTCCGACTTTCCAGGGCAAAGGAATGAACTGTTTTTTTTTCTTGTCATGGAAAAAATGCAACCAATGGTTGTATTGCCTTGCTATTTCTGCAACAAACATCTTGTCCATGATGTGGCATGGAAGGAAGGCAGGATTTTCCTTAGAGCCAAAGACCATGAGGACACTGTGATTTTCCTCTTGCTCAAGTCTGCCCTTCTTGTTCAAAAACTTGGTTGCCTGGCCAGACAACCACGGAGCATCCTTTCCTAACAATAAATCTTTGAAAATTGAGACAAACCCATTAAAAACTTCATAAAAAAAATGCGATCCCTTGTGCCTCCACAAGGCCTCGTACTAGAATATTACTGGGTTGAATCCATAGTTTATTTTATTGGAAAGAGAAATTTTTGGAAACGGGCATCAATGGACAATTGCAAAAATCAAGTAGGATGAGTTATCGACTCCTACCAGCTCCTAGAGCTACAGGGGCCTCTGAGTTGTGTTTTGTTTATTGTTTCTTTGTCCAGCTACATGACAAACAAGTGTCGCCTTACCCTGATTGGATCTGCCCCACATACCTGTTACTTTTTACCTGCAACCTGTTGACGCTCGCTTTCAATTTTCCCACTGGCCCATATTCCACCCTTTCTACCTCGATTTTTTCTAGTGGGCCTACTGTCTGGTTACTCAACCATTATTAAATGGATTCGCTGAAAAACCCACTGATGCATCCTTCTGATGAACTCATCTGGAAACAGGTGGGTCTGTTTGACAAACTGAACTCCCTCGAATCCAAGCGGCAGAATTTTCCCTCCAAGCCTTCCCTTTCAAAAAATCCCACTGTTCCAGCTGAGTTCCCTGACGAACTAGCTTCTCCCTCACTGACGAAAACCCTTGCACCGAAACCTGATCCACTTGCCCCTGACAGGCCCCACCCTGAACAAATCTCCTTTCCCCATCATGCTCGAGATGGCCACCATACCTTTCCAGATGCACACAAAGCTGCTACCCCTCAACGCCGAGCCTCTTGTGGCTGAAAAGTGTGGAAATCTACTAGAAGATCAAAGCGTTTGGTCTTGGGTGATGGTGTGGGCTTCGAAGACCTCTGCATGATGTCTACCTGTGCACTGGTGGGYCATTTCTCCTACAAACGTTTGAGCCCTCAACCACTGGATGAATGGATTAAGAGTAAGTGGTTACCTCTTCTAGGTTATTTACTGGAAGTCTAGTACCTCAAAAAAGGCTRGCTTTGTTTTCATTGTAAATATCCTGAAGACGCCACTCTTTTAATTTCTTCTTTGTGGGTCTATGGTGGAAGTAGCCTCATGCTAAAGTGATGGAGACTATCTTTCAACCTGGACACTGAGTTCTTCCAACTCAAACATCTCTRGGTGCTTCTCCCGGGCCTTCCACTGCATCTCTGGAACGAAGGAGCCTTGAAAACTRTCGAAAAATCCCTGGGAACGTTCATTTCTCTCGACTCACAGTTTCTCAGTGGTCCTTTGAGGAAAATGGGAAGAGTGTTGGTTGAGATAGACATTACTTCTGGCTTGCCGGAAACATTGGAGATCGAATGGAGAGGGCGAAAACTTATACAGAAACTGGACTATCTCGGGCTCCCTTTCCACTGCAACCTTTGTCGTGAAACTGGCCATCTCCACAGATCTTGTTCTGGTAAGTCACCTATCGATCCTTCTGAAGATAGTGATCTACACCTCAACCCTCCTGACTATATGGATGCAAACCCTTCCCTGGTTTACTTGGATTCGCCCCATCGTTTTGTCTCCCTTCTCTTACCTGGGTAGGTTGAAGCTTCGTTGTATAAACTGAACCAACTCTGTCCATCCCTCTTTAAGTCACTTTCTGAAGTCAAGAAGGTATCCATAAATGGATATCCTTGGCTCTCTTCTTCTCGCAGTGGAAGAAATCCCCTACCTGATGTCGAGGCTCCTCTATCTCCAACCCTTACTAACCCCCCAACTCACTGTCTACTTCCTTTTGTTGGTCCTACTGAGATCCCGATATCTCCCCAATATGCACCCTACCTTCCCCCTTCTTTCCCAGCCAAGCTGAAAAATCCTCTTTCCTCATTCATGGACAGGTAGCAAAACCATCCTTCCTCCCCCACTCAACAAGATGTACCCCCACCGATGCTTCCAGGTTTTATTCAGCTTGAGGAGTATGATGTAAACTTATTGGCAGTGTTGAACTCCTCAGCCTCGTCTATTATCCTTCCAGACAACATCTCCCAGTTACTAGTTTATCGGGGTAAAGAACTCATTACTCCAGCCACAGAGACGGGTACTTCTTCATCACTTCCTTCCAAAAAAGACACAAAAGCCTTTGCTTGGTCGCGAGGCATTGGAGCTGAACTCTCCCCTCTCCAGATACAAAGTACCAGAAAGAAAAAGGAGCTATTGAGCTCACAACAATCAACTTCTGTCCTTCCCACTTAGGATGGAAAGGCCCTTAGAGAAATGAAGGCCTTGGCACGATCAAAGTAATGATTGTTCTCTCCTTAAACATTTGAGGGATCAGAGGCCCCCTCAAGGCTGCTTCCTTCTGAAGACTGCTGGAGAAATCAAAGCCGAATCTCATCTTTCTCCAGGAGACCCTCACATCTGATCAAATTTCCAGAGAATTCGTGCATCAATTTCGTTCTCATTGGGTCATGGCGGCTGCAAGATCCTTAGGAAACTCCTCCGTCTTGTTAGTGGCTTGGGATCCAGAACTTTTTGAGTTGAGACCCTTCCTGTCGAGGGGGGGCATTCTGTTGACAGGCCGCTACTTAGCTACAAGTCAGGAGGTGGTCTTTCTAAACGTCTACGACCCTTGCTCGAACAAACCGCTTTTCTGGAAGCACCTGGAAGATAGTGGTCTTCTCTCTTTATCGAACCTCATTCTTGGAGGAGATATAAACATTATTTTGTTGGCAGAAGAACACTGGGGAGGATCCTTCTTGTCGGGTCCTACCGAAGCCTCCTACAGAGAGCTCTTCACCTCGAACAACCTAATTGATGTCCAGCCAATCCGTCTAGTTCCAACATGGAGAAACGGGCAATCGGGTCATGACGCCATTGCCAGACATTTGGATCGGTTTCTAGTAGCTGATGCTTTCATGTCTTCTTCAGTTTTTCCAACCTCATGGGTGGAGTTTCCCTTTGTATTGGATCACGCCCCAATCCTCCTTCAACTAATGCCCCCTGCGCTTCACCGATTGACCCCCTTCAAGTTTAACCACCATTGGCTTATGTCAGAGGACTACTCTGCCTTAGTCCATGGTATCTGGATGAAACATCGTTTTCTTTCCGAAGACAACCCACAGCGACGTCTTGGATGGAAGCTAAAAGTCCTCAAATCAAAATCAAAATCGTGGTATAAGAAATTAAAATTAGCGGAAAAGGCCTGATTACAAAAGATGGAGTTGGAGATTACTAAGCTCATTCTTACATCAACTATTTCCACCTTGTCTGTGGAGGAGATAGCTAGCCTAAAGTCTCTAGAATCTAACAGAGCCTCCATCCTTCGAGAGGAGGAAAATGTGTGGAGATTGCGTAGCCGTGCAACGTGGCTAAAGAGCAGAGATTCAAACTCCAAGTTCTTTCACAAAGTGGCAAGTTATAACAGAAGTAAAAAGACCATTTGGTCACTTGATAGCAACGGGGATGGGATCATTCGAGGGCAGGAAGCGTTAAAGGCCGAGGCAACCACTCATTTTAAACTTCAATACAAAGCTATCAACAACCTAAATATCCTTGAGAAGGCCTCGACAACTAGCCTTTTCCCACATATTATTTCTACAGAAGCTATTACTGATCTATTTAAACCCGTCACACTTTCTGAGCTCAAAGACATTCTGTTACATTTTAAAAAAGAGAGAAGTCCTGGGCCGGATGGTTGGACGACATAATTTTTCATTTTCTTTTTTGATCTCGTAGGTGTGGATCTCCTCCAGATGGTGGAAGACTCTCATATCAAAGGAAAGATTTCTGGAAGCCTAAATGCTACATTCCTAGTCCTGATCCCAAAAGAAAACAACTCGCTCTCCTTCAATGACTTCCGACCGATCTCCCTCTGCAACCTCATCTATAAGGTAGTCTCAAAAGTTATCTCTACCCGGATCAATCCCTTCCTTGGAAGGAGTCTATCAGCGAAACAACTCGGATTCTTGAAGGGCAGAAGAATCCAGGATGCTATTGGAGCAGCCCACGAGTGCATCCACAACATCAAGAAGAAAAATTTAAAAGCACTGGTCATGAAGCTCGACCTCAAAAAATATTTTGATAGCATTGATTGGGAGTTTTTGAGGCTTGTGCTACATGATGTTGGTTTTGGAGACAAGCTTACAAATTGGATTCTAGCCTATGTCACTGGTGCTAATTTTGTAGTTATAATCAGTGGAGAGGCTACAAGTTTTTTTAAATGTGAGAGGGGGCTCCATCAGGGATTCCCACTCTCCCCCTATCTGTTTATATTGATCATGGAAGGCCTCAACCTCCTACTCACCAAAAGCTTCACTGAACACCACATTTCCAGCATTAAGGTTTCAAAGTTCATAAAGATCGTTCACCTTATGTTCATTGACGATGTCCTCCTCATGACGAAAGCTGATCTAGCGGAGTGGTCAGTAATATAGGATGGGCTACTTCTCTTCTGCTATGTCTCGAGACTTTCCATCAATCACTCTAAATCCTCAGTCCATTTCTGGGGACTAACGGAGCCTGAACTTCATAGCTTCAAAGAATCCATTCCCTTCACTTTTATCGACCTGAGTGAAGGTTTCAGGTACCTTGGTTTCCATCTCAAGCTGGGAGCCTCCTCTCCTGATGATTGGTGATGGCTTGTAAAAAATTTTGAAAGAAAAATAGGCTTCTGGTGTAATAAATGGCTTTCACTCGGTGGTCGTCTCACCCTAGTTAAATCAGTGCTGGAAAGCCTTGCAGTTTTCTGGGTGACCTTGGAGAGGATTCCAAAAAATATCATCAATACTCTT
Organism: Picea engelmannii; assembly: GCA_009831015.1. Classification (NCBI taxonomy): domain Eukaryota; kingdom Viridiplantae; phylum Streptophyta; class Pinopsida; order Pinales; family Pinaceae; genus Picea; species Picea engelmannii. Next base: position 477,659 of record ML782415.1, read on the forward strand.
CGAAGACTCTCTTCCAACTTTCTGTGGAATGGCCATGGGATTAAACACAGTTTTCACCTCTGCAGTTGGGAGACATTGACAAAACCTCGAAAGGCAAGTGGATGGGGTCTTAAAAACCTCTCCACCTTCAACACTACCCTCCTGGCTAGTTCATTTTGGAGAGTTGTTATTCACGACAGCATTTGGCACCGAATCATTATGGAAAAATACCTGGGCTCCCTGTAGCTTTGTGACTGGCTTCGAAAGCCAACCTTTCAACTTAAGAGGGCATCCTCATTCTGGAAGGGCCTGGTCGCTTCCTCTACTGTGATTCTCCATTGGCTCCGATGGAAGACGAGCTTTGACACAGAGATTAAAATTGGAAGGGATAAGATTATTGGGATGGACGACAGCTCGCTTCTCCCTCCGGCAATGTGTTCGAAGCTTTTCTCATTAAATTTACTGCACCTAACACAGGTTAGAATTCCTACTGGCACCATCTCTCTTTCGGATAATTGGATGGGAAGCAACGATCTATCTTTTTGTGGATGGTGGGTAATCGATTAGAACCGTTTCACTTCTTCACTAAAAAGCACCGACATCTCCCTTGTAGATGAGCCGAATTCTCTACTGTGGGCAGGAGGGGATGCATCAAGAATCATATCAGTAAATAATATCTATGATGCTCTTCTAAAACAGCTGAATCTCAGAGCCGATTACTCATGGTATCTCCAGCTATGGAAATGGGATGTCCCCCTAAAATACAAACTGTTTGTTTGGCTCACCGGTAAAGAAAAGATTTTATCATGGGATTTTCTCCACTGGAGAGGCTAGGAGGGGCCCAAAATATGCCCTCTTTGTCGCCGCGCGTCTGAATACATTCACCATCTACTGGTTCACTGTGAGTTCACGAAGGAAGTCTGGAACAAACTGCTCAAACATTTTACTCTTCCTTTGTCTTGGAGCGGAGTCACAATATCAGATTGCTTCAATTAGTGGAACATAAAAAAACTCCTCTTTGATTTGTATGGTTGCCCACGTCTGCTGGAAACTCTGGATTGAACAAAGCAAAGCGCTGTTTGAGGATCGACCTCCTTCCACCCTCGCTGTTTTTTACAGAGTTCTGGCCACCTTCAATTGGCAGYCGTCAACGGTCAAACCTTTCCTCTACAAAGCAATTGATCTTAAGTTGCCTRAAGGGTAAACCCTTGCATGCTTTGAYGGAGCTGCCCAGTCAAATGGTTTATGCTGTGGGGCTGGAGGTATTTTCAAAACTCATCCGTCGAGAATCACAAAATGGTTTCTCAACTGTGGTGCGGGAACAAATACTAAAGCCGAGCTCATGGGGCTTTGGGATTCCCTCTCACTAGATTCCATTTGGTCTATCAATCACTTACTCGTCCTCGGTGACTCAAGAGTCATTATAGACTAGATTACTCAAAAATCCAAGCTTCATTCATTCCATGTCGAATGGTGGAAGAAAAAAATGTTGGATCTATCCAAAAGATTCACAAACATTAACTTCCAGCACATTTCCAGATCATACAATAGCGAGGCAAACRCTCTCTCAAAGAGAGAGATAAATGAGGATGAAGGAAGACTCTCGATATTCCATTGCAWTAAAGGGATAGAGAGTCCTATTTCCTACATTAGTATCTATTGATCGATGATTGCTGTCCCTCACTACTATGATAGTTGACAGTTTTTTTGATAGCTTCTTGAAAGCGTTTTTAGGTTATTCTTATCTTCCAGTTTTCTCCGCATTGAGGGTCTTGTCCTCAGCTTTGAAGTAGGGATTCCTTGTATGTATTGGTCGATTCACTTCTTTGTACACCGACCACAGTCCAAAGCTCACTACAGTTTCTTTGTAAATGAATTTATACCATATATAAATTCGAGAAAAAAATTTCATGGAAAAAAAAAGTAGGATGACATATAAAATTTATCTGATTCTTTGAATCGTGACAACTGGGAACAGATCTCAATGGAAATTATCTTCCCCCAATTGAAAATGTATTGTTCCTTGACTGTGAAATACAAAATATAAATAATGATATGAGAAATGCTTGCCATGGATGCCTGTCCCCTTATTCTTGTAAAGAACCAAGCAATTTCCCGGAATGGATTTCTAAAGGAACTTACCTTCAACCTTGTGATATCTTCAGGAATTGTTGTCGGGTCTTCGAGGAAGTCAGCTAAGATGTCCAACCCGTTATGATTTTTTTCTAGAAACTGCTTGCAGCCTTGTACTCTAAACGTCAATGTTGGCTCCGACAATTTTAACATCTTGTGGATGACCTCAACTGACAAAGAAAAAGGAGAATGGTCACGCAACGGAATAATTATTTGGCCTGGAATATATTTTTCGGCGCACCAAGAGACCACCTCCTTAGATTAAAAAACCTCAGGGATGCAACCTACACGAACGATTCCAGAGGTCCAAATCACTTCATTCGGGGAAAAATGGGATGAATAGTAAAAGTATGCCCTAGACCACTGGAAGTTCTGGTCCTCATGTGTGAACATATTTACTGTATCTCCACAAAACTGTTGTCAACCTGTTTTCATAAGTCTACAAGAACGTTTTTTTTCTCCAGACGATGAATGAAATGCAAAATTTGGAAGAGATTTTGGTGCAAAGAGTGTGAATGGGAAATGTCCTCAAGGATTTCATTGATTAATGACAATTTGGATGGTTGTTGCATGATGTGTTGTTAACATTAAACTCTACTAATTGCATACATATAAATGCGAACATGGGGCATTATGCAATGAGTGATTAAGCATTGAAGATTTCTTGAGCGGCCCAACAGGACGACGCGTGTTCAAGATGAAAAATTGGAAGGGAGAAACTAACTCTCCACACATCTTGGTTTAATGTGTAATAATGGGATATCTCCTCGAGCGATTCACCCATTAATGACAATGTTGACAGTTCCTGCAAGATCACTTGTTCGCATGAAAGGTTTCTGATTGCATAGTAAGAAAGTACAGAGCTCACAGGCACGGGAAAAAGAAGCTGCAAAATAGGGTTTCAATGTCAAAATGTATGTCTTGGAACTTTTTGAGTGCAATACACGTAACAACGAAGAGGATATGGTGGGACATCCCATAGGGAAATTTGTATATGGCTAGTAAGAGCATAACTAATGTATATTAGGAAGGACATGAATTTAGAGGGGATGCAAGGCAACAAGAGATACTTTGAAACATTTGTGAGTTGTGGTAGATTGAAGCTTTCAAGGTCTATGAGTCCACACTGGAATTGTAGATCACAAAAATTTTGAGTGCAAGATGTGGAGAACGCAACAAGAAGCAGAGTTCGAAACCGCGAACCCGCCAACCGTGGGCATAAAATTTGCCAAGTATGGAAAGCAATAGTGGTCGATCAGATTCATCGTGTGATTATATAGATGGAGACAAAGATATGTCAACCCACCAACATTGGAATCCATGATCATAGAAATGCAACTAAGTATATAACAACAAAGTGATAATACAAGGGAAGAAGAAAAGGGGAAAAGGACCATCGAGTCCGCGATATTGAGTGCAATATGTATATCATGGAATTTCATGTGTAAATTTGTATATTGTAGAACTGGAATTGCTATTTGGAGCAAATGGAACAATAGAAGTCCAATGTTCAGTCAACCAGTTTTCAGGGCCGCTTGTCAATTTGTATATTGCAGAATTTTGGCTTCTATTTGTAAGACACACAACAATGGAGGCCCCAATTTTGAATGCCCCCACACGAGAACCAGCAATCCAAAATGTTGTTGGGTATGGAATACTAATTCCGTACATGCTCTATTATATATAATGTCCATACTTTATAGTCGCATAATACATGGGAAGAAAAAAAGGGAAAAAGAATGGAATAGTTCGTAGTGGAATTGTAGATCACATAAATTTTGAGTGGAATATGTATATAATGGAACAAAAAAGAATAGAGTTCAATTGCACCAAATGGGAAACCGTGGGCATAAAATTCACTAGGTATGAAAAGGAACAGCAGGCGGTCCAATTGGAGATGAAATTGGTGCCAACCCGTCAACCGTGCACATAAAATTGGCCAAGTATGGAAGCAATAGCGGTCGGTCGGATTCGTCATGTGATTATATAGATGGAGATAAAGATATGTCAATGCGACAATGCTGTAACCNTCCAATTGGAGATGAAATTGGTGCCAACCCGTCAACCGTGCACATAAAATTGGCCAAGTATGGAAGCAATAGCGGTCGGTCGGATTCGTCATGTGATTATATAGATGGAGATAAAGATATGTCAATGCGACAATGCTGTAACCGGTGATCATAGAAATGCGTCTAAGTATACAACCACAAAGTGATAATACAAGGGAAGAAGAAAAGGGAAAAGGGACCAACGAGTCCGTGGTATTGAGTGCAATATGTCTATCATGGAATTTTGTGTGTCAATTTGTATATCGCAGAACTAGAAGTGTTGTTTGGAGGACACAAAACAATAGAAGTCCAATGTTCAGTCAGCTAGTCCATAGGACCGCTTGTCAATTTGTGTATCGCGGAATTCTGTCTGCTATTTGTAAGACACACAATAATGGAGGCCCTAATTTTGAATGCGCCTGCCCAAGAAACTGCTATCCAAAATGTCGTTGGGTATGGAATACCGATTTTGTACATGCTCTATTAGATATCATGTCCATACTTTATAGTCGCATAATACATGGGAAGAAAAAAAGGGAAAAAGAACGGAGTAGTTCGCAATGGAATTGTAGATCACATAAATTTTGACGCCAACTAGGCAACCGCGGGCATAAAATTCACTACGTATGAAAAGGAACAGTGGGTGGTCCAATTGGAGATGAAATTGGTGCCAACCCGTCAACTGTGCACATAAAATTGGCCAAGTATGGAAAGCAACAATGGTCGGTCGAATTTGTCATGTGATTGTATAGATGGAGATAAAGATATGTCAACCCGACAATGCAAGAGTTACACATTTCCTAAACCTCGCAACAGAAGGATCCAAAAGAGGTTGATAAGGTGTCTGCAGTAGGCACAAGGCCCCGATGTTCAAATTGTATCGCTGTGAACATTTGAATGCATAATCTGTAACACGGAAGAGCGGACGATGTCGGAATCCGGTAGTCAATTTCTATATTGGGGAGGGTGCAATCTTAACTGTTTCGTACCTATTTGTCCAGTTGTTACTACTAAGAGCTAATTTAGTATTGAAAATAATTTTCTAGGTACCGTTAGATACTTCCTAGGAATTGGCATCCATAAACAATGGCAATCTCCACCCCGCCAAACCTGCATTCTGTGTGTCAATTTGTATATCGCTGAACTGGGAGCGCTGTTTGGAGGAAATGGAACAATAGAAGTGAAATGTTGAATTAACCAGAATGCAAGTCATCTTGTCAATTTGTATATCGTGGAATTCTGGGTGCTATTTTTAGGGAACATAACAATGGAGGCCCGATTTTCAGCCCGCCCGTCCGAGAATGCGCAATTCAAAATGTCGCTAGATATGGAATTTCAAAGCCTTGCTGAGTTTTCACCAGTTAAGGCATAAATTGAAGATCACAGAAGTATCTTTCGTGCCAGTGTCCACTTGTCACTCGTAAGAGCATTGTTGATGTATACAAGGATGGAAAGAAACAACAGATACTTTGAACGAAGTTAATGTATACGAGGAACCCGTGGTGGAATTGTGGATCAAGGATGTTTTGAGTGCAAGATGTATATAGCGGAACGATAAGCACGTGGGTTCGTAAGCATCGGCCCCGCAACGCCGATCATAAAATTGGCTAAGTATGGAGAGGAACAATGGTCGGTCGGATTTGTCGTGTGAGGATATAGATGGAGATGAAGACATGTCAGCCTTCCAATTCTGGAAGCAGATATCATAGAAAGGGAAGTAAGCATATATCCAGAAAGTGATAACGAGCGGGAAGAACAAAAGGCCAGTTCGTATGCGTCGATCTGGTAATCGCGTCCCTACAATTTCCTAGGTATGGAAAGGTACAACTTTCGGTCGGATTCGCCATGTGAAGATACAAATGGAGATGAATATATGGCAACCCACGAATCTTGCAACTTCCCTTCATAGAAGGACAACTAAGTATAAAACCAGAAAGCCATAATGGACATGAAAAGAAAAAGGGAAAAAGGGATAAGTGTCTGACAGTCGAAAAAACCTTTTTTCCCCATTTATTAATGGCAATATTTTCGAACCCCTGTTGGGTTCTCACTAGTAAAAGCATAAAATACAAATCACTGAAGTTATTTGGCTTCAAGATGTATATAACGGAACAAGGTACATAGGTGTTGGGTACCACCAACCCGAGGCTTGGTGGCCAGATAACTGGCTAAGTATTGGCCAAGAGAAAGGTTTGATATGTATTTCAATTGTATTCATACTATTATCTATCAATGGAGAGAGTTTTCATATTTATCTGGATAGTATTCATACTAATATATATTAATGGAATGTTTATGTTTCAAATGCAAATGGTCTCCCAATTTGCAAGACGCTCTTCAGTTCACAAATTTCATTCAAACCACGAAAATTTTGACTGCAAGATGTACATAGCGCAAGAACAAACATGAATTTGCATTGTGGTATGAACAAGATAAACTCCTTATCATCTATTCATCTTGTATTCCTTGCAACGACATGAGAAAACACTGGCTTTGCATAAACATCAATATCTAAATTAAATTAAATTAAATGCAATCAAAATTTGGTGTGACTTAAGTAATCAAGACAGCTTCAATCGTTCCTTTATTAATGCAAAGTTTTTCNACAATATACAATTAAAACAAACACCAGAAATTGGAAAATACTATTAAAAAATAAACTGAAATTATTCTATATTCAAATAAGATGGGTTACAAAATACAATTGAGGTTATTTGCGAAAGCGATTGAAATTTCACTTCCCGCCGACCAAAAAAAAAAATGTACATTCATGAAGCTTCTTGACAGTTTTCTTGACGTTCAAACTCTTTATTCGTAAAAAACAAGTTGAATATCAATTTTCGGTTTTGTACTTAATCAGTGCTACCAACTACATCTATCCTAGTTTTTTGAATACCTTGTCTCTTCCAGATATGGCCCACTTGTTCAACATTCCATTCTTTGTCAAGTATTAATTTCCGTCTGTCGTCGAAAAGTTGGGGTTTAAGATGCTATCCTTGCAATGTTCCTAGCCCTTGACATCAAACACAACTTAGAAAAAATTCAAGTATGTAGTAACTGGTATTCTCCCTATATTCGATCATATGTTTGGTTGAAAAGCCTACCTGAATATTTGTATGTTGAACTTCTTTGTTTTATTATAGTAAATTGGAAGAAATGTCCAACCCAGATGCAAAATGAAAATCTGTTGAGGAACATAACTTGTTCGGCCAATAGAGGTGTGCCAAGTGCATCAAATGTTGCAAAAGGCACCAGCACAAGTCTGGCAAGTGTATAAAATGTTGCAAATGGCATCAGAATATATCTTTCATCATAGCGGTGGAAATATGGCAGCCCATAGAAAGGTCTGGAATGTTCGGAGGTGAAGACAAATATGTGGAGTCTGCAACTACATCCAGAGAAAACCGAACAAAATTTGACAAAGAACATGGATTTCTATCAAGTCGGCTACCATAACCACATGTAGCTCATCAAAATTTGAAACATAAACTTTTGTAGTGATATTTTGCATCATTTACGAACATGACAGGCCATTTTGCAAGCCACTGTAAATGCACCGCGCCCGACGAAGACAAATTCTTATGGGATCTATACAATTCGATATACCTGCCAAATCTGTGTCGTTGGAAGAAGATATATACTTAAACGAAGAACTATTTTTCATGTGACCTCAAAATCCATTACAATTCCCAGTAATAAAAGAAATAAGTTCAACAAACAAATCTGCAAGCAACCTTTTCAACCAACCAAAGCATCGAACATAGGGAGAACACCAACCACAACATACTTGTTGTTCTTTTTTTTTCCTCCTCTCTCAGTTTCTCTTGTGTAACAAAGTTTTTTTTCACTCAAAGCTCACGTCACATAAAACTAGTCTCTCTTCTTTCATCTGCCCCTCAATCGCATCTCTAAGTTGTCTTACATGTCCATGACTAGGAACATTAGAACGAAGGCGCCCTAAAGCGCAACTCTTTGATGATAGAGAGAAATGACAATAAGTATTTAAAAGCAATGTTGGATGATCTTCCGTAGATTTTGTGTTGATTTTTTTTAATGATAGATGTTCTTGATATTTTCACTTATTAATGCCAATATTTTCGAATATGTACGTTGAATAACAACTAGCAACACGTATTAAAATTCTCATATCCGAGCATATTCTTAAATCTAACATCTAAGATATGCACAATATTAAAGAGGGACAAGACCTCAAGCCCTCTGTGGGTGACACGTTCATGAACTATGCTGAAGATTTTAAGAAAACTAATACAGTAGAAGTAAAAAAAATAAATAAATCAAAAATTCAAAATGCAGGGAAAAAGAAATTACCAGATCCCATAATATTCGCCTGTCTATTCATTTTAATGGAGGATGTCCTCGACCTTTCCAGTTATTAAAGCCCATCTTTTCGAACTTGTCTGGACGGTTCTGACTTTTGAAAGCATATTTAATGTGTATGGGGAAGCGCGAAAGGTAGTGTCACTACTATTTTTTTGTGTTTTTCTCCACCAATGTATGTAAGACATTCGTAAATAAAAGTAAATTGAGAATGCTAATTTTTTTGGACATGACACCTTCAAATTCAAGTAGTCTGCAAGTCCGATTGTCAATTTTTATATCGTGGAACTCTTTGTGCTATTTTCAGGATACGAAACAACATAAGCCCAATTTAGAGCCCGCCACCCCGAGAACCCGTGATCCAATTTTTTTTTTTTTTATTTGTGTTTTTGTCCACCAGTGTATGTAAAACGTATGTAAAGTAAACTGTTTCAAGAATGCTAAATGTTTTGGACACGAGGCCCTTAAAATTCAAATAGTTGGCAAGTCCAATTGTCAATTTGTATATCGTGAAACTCTCCGATTGTCAATTTTCAGTCGGACAACGCGATGCAAAAACTAGCAGGTCTCTGTGCATGCTTTATATATCTACTTTATAAAATTACATATTTGCTATGTTTAATTTATGCTGTCAATGAAACCTATAATTCGATAAATTTCAATCTCTTGTGTTTTTGTCCACCAATGTATGTAAAACATATGTAAAGTAAACTATTTTGAGAATGCTAAATTTTTTGGACATGAGGCCCTTGAAATTCAAGTAGTCAGCAAGTCCAATTCTCCATTTTCTCTATCGCGGAACTCTCCATTGTCAATTTTTAGCTGGCCACCCCAAGAACCTGCAATGCAAAAACTGGCATGCCTCCGTGCATGCTTTATATATCTACTTTATAAAATTACATATTTCCTATGTTTAATTTATGGTATCAACGAAACCTATAATTCGATAAATTCCAATCTCTTATGTCCAGAAGCCCTTCTTTTAAAGAAAACTATTTCAGGAATGCTAATGTATACAGCGAACACGACCTGTCATAGTTCGATACAACGCATCCGCGAAGCCGACTCCATAAAAATGGCTAAGTATGCAACCGAATGATGGTCGGTCGGAATGATCGCGAAACTATCCATGCTATTTGCAGGGNGAATGCTAATGTATACAGCGAACACGACCTGTCATAGTTCGATACAACGCATCCGCGAAGCCGACTCCATAAAAATGGCTAAGTATGCAACCGAATGATGGTCGGTCGGAATGATCGCGAAACTATCCATGCTATTTGCAGGGAATGGAACAACAAAAGCCCAATTTTCAGCGCGCCACCCCGAGAACCCGCGATCATTAACCTATGTTGTCCAGGAAACCTATAATTTCATAAATTGCATTCTCTTTTGTCTAGGAGCCCTTCTTTTAAAGAAAACTAATTCGGGAAACCTAATGTATACACCAAACATGACCTGCCATAGTTCCATAGAACGTATCCACAAAGCCACGTCCATAAAAATGGCTAAGTATCCAATCGAACGACAAGTCCGATTGTCAATTTCTATATCGTGAAACTCTCCTATTGTCAATTTTCAGTCGGCCACCCTGAGAACCCACGATGCAAAAATTGGCAGGGCTCGGTGCATGCTTTATATATCTACTTTATTAAATTACATATTTCCTATGTTTAATTTATGTTGTCCAGGAAACCTATAATTCGATAAATTTCAATCTCTTCTGTCCAGGAGCCCTTCATTTAAACAAAACTAATTCGGGAATTCTAATGTACACACCGAACACGGCCTCTCATAGTTCGATACAACGCATCTTCGAAGCCGCTTCCATAAAACTGGCTATGTATGCAACCGAACGACGGTCGGTCGGAGTGACCACAAAAATGCAAGAAACTACAGAGTCAGAAATGCAGTTCAGAAAATGAGAATAAAAGTGAGAGAACGGGTATATTTCCCACACAACAAAACATACTCTCATAACTATGAAACCATAGCAACACAGAATCCATGGAAAAAGCATCGACAACTATGAAATATACTTTGAGGCCGACAAACTCTGCTTCAACGCGTAATAGATGTAATTTACATCCCTTGCAATTTTTTAGTCTGTTATTTTTTCTTAATAGTATTCTATGCAAAATCCACTACAAAAATAATGTAGCCAGAGATCCAGCTGTGGATGCAATATCCCAACATTGCAAACCCTGGGCAAACAAGAATAAGTAAGAAATAAGAAACTAGCTAAGAAGCACCAAAAGGCCCAAGTGCAGGCGCGACACCGGAACCCTGCAAAGTCGAATCAAGCAACAATAGACATCATACAACAAACATGCAAGAAAGAACAACAGGCAAACTGCAACAACAAAAACATGCAAGCAAGAACAACAAGAACATGCAAACAACAAATCAATGCCATGCAAATAAAAAACATGAACTAGTGAACCAACAATGTCGCTCGAGCATAAAAATTTTAAAAACTGAAGAAAATGTCTTGAAATAAGCCTGTTAAGTAACCATTCAACACCACCAACCTTGTTAGGTTAACATTTAAGTTTGTCAGAAATGCTCTATAAACATTTAAGAAAGAAATTCAATGTGGCAGGACTCTGACGTATCCCAAAAAAATTATTATATTTTTTGTAACAATAATTCGAACACCAGAGAATGTATTGGAAGGCCAAACTTTGGATATGCCACCATATCAAACATTTCCATAAATTTACCCAGCATAAAATGCTAAACCAAACATTCGAATTAATGCTAGCATTAATCCACCTTCGATGACTGCATAACAAAATATATGATTCAAAAAGACAATATACGATCAAATACTTTGGATATGTTAACATATATTACATTGGGAATAACGAAGCCGACAATAAGACCAATTCCTTGTCCAATCAGATCATGACAAATTTGCTACTTTTTTTTATATAAAAATTGATATTTTTAGTTCCCTGGTTCCAACAGTACATAACATGGAAATATTTGTGGTCAAAGGACAAACTAATACCAAGTCAACGATTTATCGATCGCTATAGTCCCTCTACTCCTACGACAGGGACTAATAATGGAAAAAAATTAAATAATATTAATATTTATTTGTATCCAAATTTGCCTTGAGGATGTACGACTAACTAGCGTAAACCAAATTTTGATCTAATGTTAGTCATAGGGTAATCACACCCTAAGGTCATCTTTCAGAGCATAACTAACTATTGTAAACCAATCTTTGATCTAATGTTAGTCATAGGGTAATCACACCCTAAGGTCGTCTTTTCTCCCAAACAATGCAAACATCAAGAACACTTGATGCCTCCCATGTAGGGCCCTAAGTCAATGGGAATACCTAGTGGCTCACACATGTAAGGCTAAATTGAACGATAAATTATTGCTCTAGTGAATAAGTTGTCAAGTGGGTAATGTTAGATTTCAAAACTTTAAATTTCACTGAATTAAAAATTCAATTAAAAAGGTCACTCTATTATACTTATTGTTACTTTGGTAAATTTACTATTGCTTTGGCATTTATTATTACTATTACTTCTATTACTTCAATATGTTTACTATTACTTCAGTATTTACTCAATTATATATATCATATTTACTATTACTTTAGTAAATTTACTATTACTATTACTTTTATTACTTTAGTACATTTACTATTAAGTTATTACTATTTACTATTTAGAGTATTATGAACATTGATTTTAGTGATAATACCATGAAAAATGATTTAGTGTATTAATTAATTGAAGAAGTAATACAAAGTAAATTAACACAGTGATAAATGATTTAAAACAATTAGTTGCATTGATTTAATGCAAAAAAATATGCATTGATTTCATTGATGATACAACAAAAAAAGATTTAGCATAATCAACTAGTATATTCATTTTAACAATGATATAACATAAACAATATGATGCATTGATTTGAGTGATAATACTATGAAAAATGATTCACATTAATTAATTGAAGAAATGATATGAAGAAAATTAATCCTCTATATTGATTTCAAGTGTGAGATACAACAAATCATAATATGTGATTTATCTATTAATATTTGTACATTAAAACAATTATAATATTAAGATATATAAAATGTAAAAAACATGCTCAATTGGGGTTAACACTTGTCCATAAAAAAAAACATGTACTGAAAATAATAAATTAAATATTAAACTAACTATCCTAGTTGTGCTCTCTTAGATATTCATGGATATATTTTTAAGGGAACTATCTTAGTTGTGCTGTGTGACTCACATACAAAGGAAATTGATCCCAGTCAATATGAAAACAACTTAAAGGTGGACAACAAGATCAACTAGATTCACAACAGAAGATACGATCAAACAATCAATCAATGCTCATATACAACAAATCATCAAGTGAAATGAATTTAGGGTGAAAACAAATTTCAAATAGATATTATAAGTTGCAGGCACGTGGGTGATGTTAGATTTCAAAGATTCCAAAATTTAAAAAAAATTAAAGGAGGGTTAAAAACTAAATTAAAAAAGTCACCCACTATTATATATACCATATTTACCATTTCTTTAGTACATTATTATTACTTTAATAAATTTGCTATTACTTTAGCATTTACTATTACTATTTGTATTACTTTAGTATTTACTATTACTATTATTATTTACTATTTACTATTTAGATCAATATGAGCATTGATTTCAATGATAATACTATGAAAAATGATTCAATGTATTAATTAATTGAAGAAATAATACAAAGTAAATTAACACAATGATAAATTATTTAGAGAAGTTAGTTGCATTGATTTAATGTAAAAAAATATGCATTGATGTAAGTGATTATACAACAAAAAATGACTTAGCATAATCAAGTAGTTGTATTCATTTTAACAATGATATAACATAAAACAATAGGGTGCATTGATTTCAGTGACAATACTATGAAAAATGATTGAGTGCTTTAATTAATTCAAGAAATGACATGAATAAAATTAGTCCTCTATATTGATTTCAACTTTGAGATACAACAAATCATCAAGTGAAATGAATTCAACAATAACATATTATTTGTACATTATGTTTGATTTATCTATTAGTATGTGCTGAAAATAATAGCATTAAATATTAAGTGAACTTCCGTAGTTGCGTTCTCTGAGATATTGTTGGAGAAAGCTTTAAGGGAACTATGTTAGTTGTGCTCTTTGATTTAGAGAAATTAGTTGCATTAATTTAATGAAAAAAATGCATTGATTTAAGTGATGATACAATCCTTTTTTTTAAATGTAAACAAGTAGTTGTATTCATTTTAATAATGATATAACATAAACCAATAAGGTGCATTGATTTTAGTGATAATAATATAACATTAAATAATAAGGTGCATTGATTTCAATGATAATACTATGAAAAATGACTCAGATATGAAGGAAATTAATCCTCTATATTGATTTCAATGATGAGATACAACAAATCATCAAGTGAAATGAATTTAAAGTGAAAACAAATTTCAAAACATATATTATAAGTTGAAGGTGCTTCCCTAAATATGGACCTCTTATAGCAATTTATTGATCTACCTTTCAATTTCTATACTTTTGTTTGGGTTGAGTTGATAAGTTTTGGACTTTGGCAATGACTTGTCATAAATTCAATGGAGCCTTAAATTAGTAGCAGTGGAGGCAATCCTTTTGGATTTTCAATTTTTTTTTCAAAGGATTTAAGAAATAGGGTGCACAGTGATATAACATAAAACAATAGGGTGTATTGATTCTAGTGATAATACTATGAAAAATTATTTAGCATAACCAAGTAGTTGTATTCATTTTAACAATGATATAACATAAAACAATAGGGTGCATTGATTTCAATGATAATGATATAACATAAAACAATAGGGTGCATTGATTTTAGTGATAATACTATGAAAATGATTCAATGCATTAATTAGTTGAAGAACTGACACCTGTCCCTAAAAAAAAATAAAAATAAAAAATAGATATTATAAGTTGAAGTCATGCACTTTGTTTGGTTATGTGTGATTTAATTATTAGTATTTGCACATATAAATGTGAAGAACGTGTTGTGGAGTTGACACATGTTTCTCCTAAAAGAATAATATAATATTGAGTAAATAAAAAACTATCCTATGTGTGCTCTTTGAGATATTCTTAGAGAATTTTTTAAGGGAACTATCTTAGTTGTGCTCTATGATTTAGAACAATTAGTTGCATTAAATAATGAAAAAAAATATGCATTGATTTAAGTGATGATACAATAAAAAATGATTTACATAATCAAGTAGTTGTATTCATTTTAACAATGATATAACATAAAACGATAGAGTGCATTGATTTGAGTGATAATGATATAACATAAATCGATAGGGTGTATTGATTTAAGTGATAATACTATGAAAAATGATTCAGTGCGTTAATTAATTGAAGAAATGATAGGAAATAAATTATTCCTCTATATTGACTTCAAGATACAACAAATCATCAAGTGAAATGAATTTAGCAATAACGTAGTGAAAACAAATTTCAAAACAGATATTATAAGTTGATGTTGTGTACTTTGTTTGGTTATGTGTGATTTATCTATTAGTATTTTCACATTAAAACACTTATAATATAAATATATAAAATGTGAAAAACCTGCTCAATCTAGAAAATCACAAAAAGATTGAGATTGATCATTATGTAATTATTTTTAATTTACTACATTCTTATTATTATCACATTTTTATCATTCTACATTGTCACTTTTTATATTTAGCATATTCCTCATGTAACTCATTACCTATACTTTTGATCAGATGATCAGATTAATCCTTGACATATATATACATATTGTTGTTGATCTACAAAGTTTGTGTGACCGCCCACTACTAGAACCAATATAGATCCATATTAACCCCAAATCTATCAAGCGTCGAGAGTGATCAAATCTCTCGAGGTGAAAATATTTAACCTTTCCTCAATTTTTTCACTATAAAAAAATGATTGCACCTTGAGAGATTTGATCCTTCTCAACGCTTGATAGATCCGAGGTTAAGATGGATCTACACCGGTGCACAAGAAATGGTAGTATTTGTATGGTGTATAATTGATTACAGACTATTGTGTGGTTACATACTATTGTGTGGTGGAGATACCTATGACACATGCAACACCTCCCCAGAATGATTCAATGTGCAGGAACTTTACCCACTTTGGCTTGGGTATTGTAACACCTCCAACAATGGAGTTCTTCTAAAATAATTTAGGACAATGGGTTTGGTACCTTCCACAGTCTCTCGTACTCCCAAACCCCATATTTCCCACTCATACAAATCTGTGAGTAGTCTTCAACTACTCCAATCACTTCACAAACCAATGACCCTAAAAAGAACCACCCCCTTCCCAAGAACACAACTGAAATATATAGCCCACAAAACCAAAAAATCTTAATATTACTTTCATTTTCCTCTAATAAACAAAAGAAACATCTTGCTTTTCTTTCACACTAGTAACCAAAAACATCAATTTACTTTCCTTTCACACTAATGCCCACGAGTAGAAATTCGATTTCTTTAATAACCAAAGGAAACACTTTAATTTCTTAGTTCCCAAGCCCAAACCAGTTAATTCCCATAGTAATGATCATTTCCCACAAAAGGTAATTAGAGACCATAAATAGGTTCCATCCAAAATTAGGGTTGGGGTGATTTTACATAGGTCCTAAGACATCCAGGCTAGGTTATCCTCTTTGCACTTGAGTCCTTAGAGTATGATTTCACAACAGTATTAATATCCATCTGGGTTTCTCCCAACATTTGACCTAAGTTAGTGTGGGTCCTAAGATTAACATTCATGTAACTCAATACCTTCTTAATAACAATATTGGTTCCATAAAACACATATGCATGATAAAACAAAGCAGTGCCTTTTAATTTCCATATGCATTACATACCCATTTAATGATCATAATGATATCAATATAACCTATCATGATAAACAAGTAATTCATTTACATAATATGTTGTACACGATTCACATGTCCCATTACAATCATAAGTGAATAATAAAGTGTTGATTGTTGGGTATGTGCTATATTTTTTGCACGATTATCTTTAGTGTCTGCTATGTTGCGTTGGGGGCACGAGAGGGTTTGAGGGGGGAGGGGGCGGTAGGCCCCCCCTTTGGGGGTTCGGGGGAAACACCTCTGAGATTTTTTTTCCTCGGTAAACATGTCTCAAATTTGCCTCATTTTTCATGTCACCTCAATTTTCGTGTCCATTGTTGGGAGGTTTTTCGGCACATGGTTTTTTGCCGATGGTTTTCTATTTGGTTAAGGAATTAGGGTTGTTGACTAATCTAGGTCATTGGGTTAGGGTTTTGGATGTCATTGACTCCTATATGTATATTGAATTGTAAACAATGTATCACTATGAATGAATATAGAATATGTTGGTTTTCTCGATTTGGGTTTCCTGGGGAAAAATCTCTGTGTATTTTCCATTGTATCTTTTTTGTTCTTTTATTGAAAATCTGTTGGCAGTAAAATATTGTACAAGGTTAAAATCTACATTTGGTATCAGATCTTTGTTGGATTCAGGGGACACCTTTTTGGTCAAGGGTTTGGATCAAGATTGTGATAAACCTTGTTACAGTGGGAGATCTATGGTATTGAATTTTTAGGTGAAAACAAATGGGGACCAGTTYGAAAATGAAGATCGAGAAGTTTAATGGGAAAAGTTTTAAGTTGTGGAAGCTCAAGTTGGAAGATTTGTTGGTGGACAGAGATCAGTGGATTACGGTGGATCCAGATACTGCACCTACATGAACTTCAAYAGATGACTGGAAAAAGTTGGATCGGAAGGCGAAGAGCACAATCCGTYTGTGTCTCTCATAATCAATATTTTTGAATGTGTCAGAGGAAGCTACAACCAAAGTTTTGTAGGATAAGTTGGGGAAGTTGTATCAGTCTAAGTCCCTAGTAAATAAAATTTTCTTGAGAAAGAAGTTGTATAACCTGAGGATGAGAGATGGAGACTCGGTGGTAGGGCATTTGAACACCTTCAATACCGTGGTAAGTCAGTGAGTATCTGTTGAGATTAAAATTTTAGATGAAGATAAGTGTATCATTTTACTGTGCTCTTTACCAGACTCATGGGATAGTCTGGTTGTGGCCATAGGTAGTAATACAATTGCCTTGAGTTTTGATGAAGTTGTCTCATCCTTATTGTTGGAGGAGATGAGACAAAAGGACATGGAAGGACATAACACATATGCATTATTTGCAAGATGACGCTCCTAGGAAAGAAATAGATCTAAGTCCTCAAGTGAGATATCTAATTCTAAGGGTAGATCTAAATCTCTCGAAAAGTTTGTAAAGGTATGCTTGAGATGTGGAAAGGAAGGGCACTAAAAGAAGCAATGTAGATCCAAAATTGAGAATTTTTTTTTTTTGAAGAAGCTCCTTCTACAAAAGAAAAGAACTCCAAGGAAGAAGGAGGGCATGTGTACTTGGCTTCTTTAAGAACACATGCATATCATGAGGCATGGTTGGTTGATTCATGTGCATCATTTCATATGACTCCCCACATGGAGTGGTTCTATGAATATTAAAGGTACGATGGAGAAAATGTTTTCCTAGGTGATGACTCGACAACCAGAATCATAGGACGAGGAAAAATCAAGTTCATGATCATAGATGGAAGGATTAGAACACTACTTAGTGTTCTGCACATCCAAGGTTTGGCCAGAAATTTAATTTCTGTAACAAAAATGGATGATGCAGGGGTAAAAACAATATTTGAAAAAGAAACCTACAGGATGGTTTGAGGAGCAATGGTGTTGCTGAAGGGAGTTCGTTTTGGAACTCTATATAAGCTGCAAGGAAGCACTATTAGTGATGGGTATAATAGTTCCATTGTTCTTGATATTGGATTTGAAGAATAAATAACTCGTATAATATATGGAGAAAAGGTTATGTTGTGGCATCAAATACTAGGGCATATCAGAGAGAAGGGTCTTCGACTACTACATGGTAAAGGTATGGTTGAAGGTATGTCTAAATTCTCTCTGGATTTTTATTTATGTGAACATTGTGTATATGGGAAGCATAATTGGGTAAGATTCCCCTCTAGTGCAATGAGGGAAGAATGGATTTTACAATTAGTTCATAGTGATGTGTTTGGACCTGTGTCGGTTCCATAATTGGGAAAATCTATGTACTATGTCTCATTTATAGATGAATTCTCAAGGAATACTTGGATATATTTCCTCAGGAAGAAATATGAAGTCTTTGACATGTTTAAAGAGTTTAAGGTTCTTTTTTAGAATCAAACAGAGAAAACAATTAAGGTGTTTGAGGATAGATAATGCCAGAGAGTTATGTGAGAATGAATTTGAGGAATTTTGTAAGAAGTGTGGTATAGAAAGGCATAAGACTAATCCATATACACCTCAGTAGAATAGAGTTGCAAAAATGATGAACATGAAGGTGATCAAAAAGCAAGGTGCATGCTTAGTGGTGTCAGGTTAGGGAAATAATTCTAGGCAGGGGCAGTGGGAACTGCATGTTACCTGGTCAACAGATCACCCTCATCAGTGTTGGATGACAAGATTCCACAAGAGGTATGGACTGGTAAGAAACATTCTCTCACACATCTCAAGGTATTTGGATGTCAGGCCTATGTTCATGTTCCAAAGGAAAACATGAGTAAGCTAGATAAGAAGGATGAAAAGTGTATATTTATTGGGTATAAATATGGTCTCAAAGGTTATAATCTTTGGAACCCAGAAACTAATAAGGTTGTGTATACATGAGATGTGGTATTTAGAGAAATGAAGGATGTTGTTAAACAGGAAATCCTACCAAGTAAGGAAGAACTAGAGAAAATAGAGTTTGATTTAAAGGATGATGAATCATACTCAACAAAAGAACACAAATAAGAAGAAGAAGATCCTTATACTCCAATATTGAGGAGATCAGTTTGAGAACGAAGGATACCAGAAAGGTATACTCCATCTAATTTTCGTTCAAATTTTGTTTTGTCTATTTCTGAAGATGATCCTAGAACTGTCAGGGAGGCAGTGGATTCAGAGGATGGAAAGCTCTGGAAAAAGGCCACAGATGAAGAAATGGAAGCCTTGTATAAGAATGAGGCTTGGGATCTAGTGGAGTTTCGGACTGGAAGAAATCACATTGGGAACAAATGGGTATTTAAAAAGAATTTGAATGTAGAAGGCAAAGTGGATAAATACAAAGCTCGGTTAGTAGCAAATGGTTATTCCTAGGTTGAGGGAATTGATTTTGGTGAGATTTTTTCTCCTGTTGCCAAGTTACCTTCTATAATATTTATGTTATACGTTACAACTGCATTTGATTTTGAAGTAGAATAGATGGATGTGAAGACAACATTCCTACATGGGGATATGGAAGAAGAAATCTATATGAAGAAACCAAAAATATTTTTTGTGAAGGGAAAGAAGGAGTTGGTATGCAAGCTGAAAAAGTCCCTATATGGTTTAAAACAATCACCAAGGATGTGGTATAAAAAATTTGATACTTATAAGCTAGGACTTGGCTTCACAAGAAGCAAAGAGGATTATTGTGTGTATTTTAAATTAATTTGTGATCATTTGATTTATTTGTTCTTGTATGTGGATGACATGTTGCTGATAGGAAACAACAAGGAGATTATCCAGGATATGAAAACTCAGTTGTTCTCTAAATTTGACATGAAGGATCTCGGTGCTTCAAATTTCATTTTGGGCACGAAAATTAAAAGAGACCAGAAAAAGAGGAAACTCTAGTTAAATAAGAGAAAACATGTCGAGACAATATTGCAGAGGTTTAATAAGCAGGAATGTAAACCAATCACAGTCCCTATTTCTGTTGTTGTAAATTTTTCTCCAGATCAGTGTCCCAAGACACAGGAAGATGAGGGGGACATGTCTCGTGTTCCATATGCAAGTGCAGTTGGCAGTTTGATGTATGAAATTGTTTGTACTAGACCAAACATTGCACATGTAGTGGGATTTTTGAGCAGGTATATGTCAAAACCAGGGAAGGAGCATTAGAAAATAGTAAAAATGGTTTTCAGGTACTTGTGTGGCACTGCTAGCTATGGATTGTTCTACAAAGGAAGACCAAGATTGAAAAGAGTGTTGGACATACGTGGATTTTTGGATGCAGATTGGGCTGAAGATATGGATTGAAGGAGATCTACAAGAAGGTATATGTTTAAATTGTTTGGAGGAGCAATCAATTGGATGAGAAAAAGACAGGTTGTAGTGGCACTTTCAATTACATAAGTTGAATACATGACAACCACTCATGCAAGTAAGGAAGAAATATGGTTACAAATATTGTGTTCAGGTATTGGGTTTGTACAACAAGCTGTAAGAATAGATTGTGACAATCAGAGTGCAATTTTTCTGGCGAAAAACCCGTCGTATCATTCAATGACAAATCATATTGATATTCAATATCACTTTGTGAGAGACATGGTTGAAGAAAAGAAAGTGTTGTTGATGAAGGTGGACACATTGAAGAATGTTGCAGATTCATTAAGAAAATCTATGAGCACTGAGAATTTTTCTTGGTGTAGAGGATCCATGGGCATTGTTTCCCTGGATAGTTGATTATGTAACCCTATAACCCCCTGTATGAAAAGAAAACAACAAGTGGGAGAATGTTGGGTATGTGTTATATTCTTTGCACGATTAGTTGTAGTGTCTCCTATGTTGCATCAGGCGCCCAGGGGGGTTCGGGGGTAGTGCCTCAGAGAAATTTTTTTTTCCTCGGGAAATGTGTCACATTTTGCCTCGTTTTTCATGTCCATTGTTGGGTGGTTTTTCAGCACATGGATTTTTTCCGATGGTTTTCTATTTCCGGTTAAGAAATTAGGGTTGTTGACTAATCCAGGTCATTAGGTTAGGGTTTTGGATGTTGTTGGATCCTATATGTATATTGTATTGTAAACAATGTATCATTATGAATGAATATAGAATATGTTGGTTTTCCTAGTTTGGGTTTCTAGGGGAAAAATCTCTATGTAATATGTGTATTTGCCATTGTATATTTTCTGTTATTTTATTGAATATATGTTGGCAGTAAAATATTGTACAAGGTTAAAATCTACATTGATAACATAATCCTCAAATTGTAATCATAACACCTCATCATGTCTAAAAATAACTAAGCACTATTAGTAAAACACTAAAGACCAATTGTAAAAAACCAACCAAATCAAAGTTAGGACCCGATTAATGCCCTAAACAAGAGGATGAGGAAGATCAAGTAATCAAGGGGGCAAGTCCTAGTTGAGTGGCCACCTTTGGGTGTAGATAATTACATTATATCTCGATCCTTATTTTCGCTCTAAAATGGAGTTGTATGGAAATGAGGGCCAAAATCAATATATTTCCCACGTGGCTCTTGGCCAAGGAAATAATGGGAGAATAAACAACAATAATGGATACACATATGACCTTTGAGGGACCTTAATGAGGCAGGGGTGGGTTTGTATCAACGTTTTTTCATTTTTTAATGTGTGTGGGGAAACTTCATAAATCATAGAAATCATGGTTCTAAGAGGAGGCATCAATTGATCAATAGCTTTAGGTGGAGAAGAAGTGGAATTTAAAACATAATGCAAATACTTAACAATTCTTCCCCAACCATCAATCTTAGGAGGATAAAAAACACATTGAACATCATTATTAGTAATAGGAAATGGTTGGTTGAATTCCCATGTAGTATTCATCACATGTAGGTAATGAAGCGATAGGGTTAATTTCTAAGGCACTAGACTTGGGGACCACCCTTTCTTTTTTTGTGTTGAGATTCAACTTTGAATGTGCATTTTTTGACTTTTTTTTTTAATGAATATTTTATTATTCACATGTGTTAGGAATAGGATCATAAAACAATAAAAAATAAAACAAATCAAACTGAACACGGAAATAAAACACAGAGGAACACAATACAAGAGAGACATTGATATATGTGGTTTACCTGATATGGTCTATGTCCACGAAGAAACAACCAATCCTTATTTTATTCTATCCATCAAAATGAAGAGATAACTCGTACAACACATCCATTGCAACCTCTTCTTCACTCTCTCACAATCTCCTCTCTCAGTCACAATACTCTCCCTCATTATATTAACTTCACCATTATAATACAATATATAGGATCCCGTGGCATCCAAAATCCCTAATCCATTGACTTGGGTTAGATTAAAACCTTAGTTCATTAACTGAAACTAGAAAACCATGTGCCAAAATCACCCAAACAGACACAAAAAACTGCCCAAAATTTTTGTTTGAGGGCTCCATCCTCCCTATTCCCCCCTCGTTGCATTCGATGCAATGTAACAACAAAAGGGGCTAATCGTGCAAAGAGTGTAACACAAACCCCCACCAGGGGTTGGGATCTAAACGCGGCTAAAACAAGACCTCTAAATCATGAAGATAAGCAGGCTTCACAACCAACAACATGGAAATTTAGAGTACTAATTTGTTACTTTTCCATTGTTTGAATGTAGGTTTTCATTTTGCATTATGTTTCATGATTTGATCAATTTCATTTAATGGTTTCACTTACTGTAATGTCCACCTTTTTCATGGGTTGTTGTTCCCCATTTCTAAGTATCGATAATGAAAGACAAGCAAGAATCATAACCCTTCAACAAATGACATGAGAGCCTTGAGGTCAAGAGGACGGGTATCTAATCAACAAGTGAGGAATGGGAAAGTGACACATGCACATGCAAATGGAATATTGCTAGGACATGCAAGGGAGAGACAAAATTACTAAAACATATGACATCAAGTTGTGTTTAATGAAGAAACATCATGACTAGGAAACCCATTAATTTTCATCATGAGATTCATGGTATTGGGAAATGTAGTTACCAACTTGACGAGAACAGTGACCTCAAAATGAGAACTCTAGCCCTTAAAACCCATATTTTTATGTAAAAAATGCCAAAATCAACCCTTAAATAAAAAAGTGGTGCTACTAGTAGCATTCTTTTTTTTTTTTTTTATTGGGGGGCGGGGGGGGTTGGGCGGTTAAAACTATAAACTTTTTCAACCATGGCCTTAAAAACATATTGTTTCTAACAAAATCCTTAAAATAAACCCTTGAATTGAAAAGTGGTGTTACCAATAACACATTTTTATTGAGGAATTAAATTACACCTTGTTTGAAACCATGACCTTAGCAACCGATTTGTTTGCAACCAAAATATTAAAATCAACCCCAAAACTGAAAAGTGGTGCTATCGATAACACACATTTTTTTCAGGCTTAAAATTGCAACATTTTTTAAACCACGACTTTAACAACTTATGCCATTGCAACAATTTTTTTTAAAATCAACCCCCAAATCAAAAAGAGGTGCTACCAATAACACTTCTTGTTTTTTGGGTGGGAGGCGGGGGAGCAATGACGAGCTTAAAATTGCAACATTTTTTGAACGATGGTCTAAAAAACTAGTATTATTGTAGACAAAATCATAAAATCAATCTTAAAATATCCACTCCTTTATTGTTAATTTATCACTCCAAGCACCAAACAATACATAATGACATGACATATCACTCTATAATTTAAAATTTTAACATTACTTCCAAATATTTTATTTACTTTTAATAAAATCTCCATACAAATTGCATTGAATTAAACACAAATGATTTCAAAAAAATATTGTTGCATTGTCCATATTAGATAAACTAAGATTTTTTTTTATATATTATTCATAATCAAATCATATAAGCCAACAAACACAAAATTGATGCATAATTTCATGGAAGATCATATGTAAGTTCAAACATTCCTTTAGAGTCACCATACAAACATCATATTAATAATATATATATATATATATATATATATATATATATATATATATATATATATATATATATATAATGATTCATACAATTATTGAAAATGACTCATGGATTTTGACACACCATCAAAATCTACATCATCTTCAAATCAATGATTAGAAGATGTAGATGACCCATATTCTTCTTTATTATCGATGAGTGCATCATTTGAGTCTACATGTATGCCCAATTTTTTAAATGTCAGAAGCCTTATAAATCTATGACTAGGTCCACTAGACTCCCATCTTACAATTATCTCTTCTACTAGAAACCTCTTGGTAATTTCTATAGTCATGGAGAGAACAATGTATGTCTTTGTCAAATGGAAGTAATAAACAAGTATGCCAACATACTCAAATTTTAATATGTTAATGCATCGACAATTTATATTTTTCTCTTTTTTTTCTGATTTGTTTCTCAATTACCATCTCTGGCTTGTACACGTCATTAAATGGGCATGTGTCTATTGCATACCAATGTCCTTCAATTACTATAAATTCTTCATTTTCTTTATTGACCTTCATAACTTCATAACTTTTTCAACCCAAAATGGGTAACCATTACAAATTATAGTTTTTCGTGGTGTGTATTATCACAATACAATTTTTTTGGAGAATAATCCATAGTATTCATCTTTGTAGGTCAACGTATTGAATCCACACTAGGATCCATCTTTAGGATAACCATGTGCATATTGAACCACTAAAACTACAATCATGTAACCCTCATTTATGTCTTGTATTGATCCCCTATAAAGGTCTTCCATGGTTTCACACTGTGCATGTGATATTCTAATGTGATATTCTAGACCCAATATACATTTATCTTTCCTTTGCTTGTAAAGACTCATAACACCTTGAGCTTATGTCACTTTGATCATTGAAAAAATACTCTCACCAAACAAAATCAACAACATCAAAGTATTCATACTTATCTTTATTAGACTTTTTGTATTTGTAAGCATTCAAAATATTTTAAATATCTATTATGTCTTCGTGTATTATGGATTTCAATAGTTGATTGAAATAACAATAACTTTGATGCATACATTTGATGATTTGGGATGAACTTTATAAATGATAAACCTAATGAAGGCCCTCATTTTTCACAAGTTTAGTATTACTTGCCCCATATAAGTGTTTTCTCATTAGTCTTTTTGATACAAAAGTGATGCTAGAAGCCAATGCCATTAAGTTGTTCAATGCACTTTTCTTCACCATGCAATCCATGAATAAATCTCTACATGTCAACAATGTTTCCAAATGTGTGAAAAACAAGCTCTATACAATATTCGTTTTTAATATTTTCAATTAATGATGGTAGACTCCCAACATTATTTCTTTTCAATGTTATTGCAAAACAACTAAAATTTAATCAATATAATCATGTGTATGCCCAACAAGAAGGAAACCAACTTTTACATTTTGAAATTTTTTTAGTTCATTGAGCATGCTTATATATCCAAACACAATCTAATTTTTTTTCATGGCTAGTGTTGTCCAATTGTAAATATAGAACTCGAGGAAGATTATTGGACCAATTATTGAGAAAATGATAAATTATGGTGATGGTAAGTGATGCAGAAGAATCGAAGTCATCCTGAGGATTCCACGGTGCAAGTGGTTTTAGAATGTGGCAGTGTTGCTATGGCAGTGATTGGTTGTTGTAGGGTATGAACAATGACATAAATGTGTCAAGTTGCAAAAAGTGACAACATTGTTGCAAATCATAATAATGTTGCATATTGTGGCCATGGAGTAGATGGGGGTGCTACTACAAGGTGGTTGCGTGGACACGTTTCTTTGATTGACTTGTTGCTAAACAAGACAAGTGCATGGAAGGATATGTGGATATTTTCCACATGTTTCATGAAGATAAATCGAGAGAAGAGAAGTTGTTATAGAAAGAGAGGATGCGTTGAAGGGAGCAAACTGTTGTGTGTGGAATATGAAAGGTCATGTTGTAGGAGAAGAGTYACTAAGAAAAGGACGAAATTGAAGCTAGAAGATGAAAGCGCATGAAGAGTTCGTTGGGAAGATGAAGGTGAACAACTTATGAAGGTAAATAAACACAACATAAAGTAGCTAGAAGAGGAGATCTTGGAATAGGAAGAAAKATCGCACGAGGAAGGTAGAGAGAAATGGTTGAGGTTTCCATGGCCTCTGGCCTAGCAACCCAAGAAAATTGTAAGCTCATAAGCGACCATCGAGTTTGCACAATTTATTCTATATGAAAGTCAATAAAATAATTAGGGTTTGCAGATTTAAACTTTACCCATACATATGAATACTGTATGTTGTTATCTTACTATGTTATTGGCATGAATAGATGAAATTTAAATTCTATTATTGAATGATTAAATCCCATTAGAGAATAGTTCTAGTGTGATACTATTGTGCTGGTAGGCATGGGGTTGTAGAAGGTCGTGCGTGGATTTATGATAACCTATAGGTGGGCGTGGAGTCCTTGGAAAACCTGGGTATGCATTGATTAATATCTGCATGTGTGGGATGATCCCTGGGTGTATGAACTAACCCTTGATCATGGGATTGATAAGTACATTGTTGTTGTGAGATCTCAGTGTAATATGCTCATGATAACGAGTGTTGTTTTCTAAATAAGAATCTGAGCATAGAGAGTTTATGTCTGAGCACACACGTGTGTTTGTGTCCTATAAATTTGAGTGGCTTGCATATAGGTATGCTTCCCTAGTTTATAAGATAACCATTGATTTTAGGATTGGGTGGCACAACTCGAAGGTTGATGCTGCGTTGAATGTAGCATGGAGAGGTTGTGAATATTCACTACACAAGATATGACTCTCAAGTTGCAACAGATAAAAACTCACAAGTTGCAACAGAAGGAATGTTTGAACTCTTGATTTGCAACAAAAAGAAACCCACGAGTTGCAAAAAAATAAAAACCGCGAGTTGCATTCGAAGGAATGGATGAACTCTTGATTTGCAACAAAAGAAAACCCGTGAGTTGGAGCAGAAGGAATGGCTAAACTCTCGAGTTACAACAAGAGAATGTGTTGTAAACTAGTTGGTACATGTTGGTGTTATATAGTGTTTATTTTATTGTACTATAGGGGAACATGCCTAGTTGTGGGATAAAAGAGAAGGAATTGGTAGATGTGTAACCTAGGATTTGTAGTATTTCTTTGTGTGGATAAATCCCTGTGATGAATTTTCAAAGTAGAAGGTTGAGGGAAGCTATCTTCCCAATATTGTGAAAGAGAGAGAAAATTTCCACTGCATATGTTCTCCGATGGGAAGGGGGGTGTTTTCTCTCTACATCAAATGGTATTAGAGAAAGGTTCATCTCTAGGATGGAAGAATATGAAAATGTATCAAGTTAGTTTCATCTCTAGGATAAAAGAGGTTTCAAGGGTGTGAGATTGGTTATGCTCCTAAGAATTAGTTACACTCCTGAGGATTGGTTTCCTGATAGTTTTCCTATGTAACCATGGTAGCAAGAAAACTTGGGAGAATGTTGTTTCAACTTGTGTTGTTGAATAAGAATGGTGGGAGGTAGTGATGAAGAAAAGACATGTGAAGGGTATTCTAGATGAGGAATATAAAACAAATCCCGAGTATTTCTCTGTAAAGATGAGAAGTTCGAGTGGGTGAAATAACCAAGAGTGAGAATAATTGGAGATGATGGAGTGGTAGAAGATGTTAGAGTGAAGTTGTTAAATGGGAAAATATTGAAGCTGAGAGAAGAAGAATAAATCCAAGAACAAAAGGTAGCATGAAACAAAGTCCAGAAGGTTTTTGTTGAGGAGGAAGATAGTCTCTAAGATAAATGGATGCTAGAGATAGATTGTAGTTGTGGTGGTGATTATCCATGACTATTATCTTGAGATGAAAGAGGCAGTGTGGGTCATGAGAAGATTCATGAGATGATCATTGTGGTGGCAGTTATCCATGATAGTTATCTTGAGATGAATTCATAGTCACTAGAAATGAGCCTGTAGTGTGTGGGTTTTGACCACAGGAGTAGGCTACGAGAGAAATGAAGTTAGAAGATTTCCTGGATTGGAGACTGGGCTCATATGTTCTGAGGAATATATTGGTAGCAGTGAGTGCATTGTTGTTGGATGGTGGCTAGATATTTAGAGTGGGCCTAAATAAAATAAATGAGGATGGACAGAGACACAAAAAATTATAGCAATTGAAATTAGAGGCACATGTGGTTGTGTTAGATGTTATAAAGAAAATGATGGAGTTGTTAAGCCCTAGACAAAGCCCCATTTTAGGTATAAAACCCCTTATTAATCCCTAGATATTGAATTATTATACTGTCGGAGGCACGGAGGTAGTATATAGCAATGAGTTAGCATTGACTTTCATATTAGTTTTATGTTGACTTAAAAAATGTGTATAAATTTTAATGTTGAACATAACAAATAAAAAAAAATATTTTTCAATATAACAAAATTAGTATTTGTATGACCTTTGATTGGTCAATAAATTGATAGTGTTATTGCAACCTTCACTTCATTCGAGGTTTGAAATTAATTTTGACATGACTATATATGAGTGTCACTTTCTTATAAGGTACAACTTTATTGATAAAATAATTTTATAACAAATATAAAATAAAAACCACACATATGTTCATATTGAATTACCCCCCTTTCACAACTCCCAAAACACATTGAATGGAGACACTTTACCCATAAATTCTATATAAACCAAGTCACATGAAATGAATCCATTGACCTATGAAATAAGACTCTTTTTATTATTTTCTTTTCTTATTTTTCCAAATATGTATTTAGGAAACCATTTTTAATTCTTTTGGTAAGTTACCATTGACCTATGAAATACGACTCTTATTTTTATTTTCTTTTCTTATTTTTCCAAATGTGTAGTTATGAAACCATTTTTAATTCTTTTGGTAATTTAATTGATAGCTACAGGGTTAGAAACCCAATGGATCTGGTCACAGGCTTGTTTGGGCATTGGCATTGGTGGGGAAGACTCCCATTCGTTTTTTTGGTAGATGTGATTTGGAATATAGTTAAACTTGTTAGGACAATCTCTATGAACACAAAACCTCCACGATATACTAAAAACTGTTATTCAAAAAACCAGTTGCTCATGGAGACATATGATAGAAACGTTGGGCTCCAAAATAAATTTAGGTTTTTTTGAAATGACATATTTTAATTATAGGAACGAGCTAAAGCACTCACACACCCTTTGAGGGGAATGGGAAACCTCAAAGGAAAAGGAAACTCGGTAAGTTTACATAGATTTGAGTAAAATTTCTTTTATTATCTTCAGAGGCAACATATCGCAACCTACTACACTAGTTACATTTCTAGTGTTATATTTGTATGTAGGATAGAACCCTTCATTGAACCTTTTCATTATAAGTGTACCCTTTGTCACTTATATATATATATACCAAGAAGATCTAGTCTTAGGATCATCATATCTCATCTTTTACTTTGAATATATTGTAAATTGAGGTTTCCCCCTCTAATTGGAATGTTATTAATTTATTTTTTTATCATTTTCAAGGAGTTGGTTCATAACATTTGGTTTCAAATCATTGATCATAGGGTTTTGTTGCTTCAAGCGAGTCATCTTGGAATTTTCTCTATAAATTTTTTCTGGGATGCTTCAGAAAGTGAAATTCAAAGGTTAATTAGGGGACATATAAAAGTACCTATGGTAAAAAAATTCGGTTTTGGGTCATTATACTTTCATAGATATATCCTATGGAAGAAAAGGGTTTTGACTCATCCTAAAATCCGTTTTAAAGAAGTTATCTTGGAAGTTTCGCTATAATTTTTTTTTTTTGAGAAGTTTCAGACACTATTTTTAGAGACTGCTAAAACATATCTAAGTACATCTAGTCCACATTTTAGGTTTTGAGCTTTATATTTTCAGAGTTATATTCTTTGGAAGTTGGGGTTTATGACTAGTCCTGAAAGAATACCATAAACGATTGTATAATAGTCCTTGTGTCCTTTATTTAATGTAATAAGAGTATTACACATGAGTGAGGGAAGACACCGCAGGAGGTGCATTAAAAGCATAGAAGTTTGTTGAAAATATCAGGTAGATCCATTTGCAACTACATGAGACACTAAATAGTTCACAAGAAAGGTACAAGGAATGAGATGATCATCATAGAACAAAAAAATCATTCAAAGTGGGAGATGGAGTTTGGTTATAGTTGAACAAGGAAAGACAACAAGGTCATGGTAAGAAGATCAAGGCTCTGCAATATGGCCCTTTTGAGATATTGGATAAGGTGGGAGATAATGCCTATAGATTCAGTCTACCACCATACATGTGCATTTACTCAATATTTAATGTGTGTTGGGCCCTTCATTTTTGGGATAAAGAA
This sequence comes from Picea engelmannii, assembly GCA_009831015.1. Classification (NCBI taxonomy): domain Eukaryota; kingdom Viridiplantae; phylum Streptophyta; class Pinopsida; order Pinales; family Pinaceae; genus Picea; species Picea engelmannii. The sequence goes on from ML782415.1 coordinate 508,411, forward strand.
TTGCGCAAGTTTTAACTGAGCACGATTTGTGCAAGCTTCAGAAGAAGATGGACAATAGAGCAAGAAAGAGAAACAAAAATTAGTTGCGAAAAACAGGGCAACGCCATCTAAGCAAAAAAAGGTTGCAACAAAACAAGGAAGCGTGCAAGTCGAGATGGAAGACACAACCTAGCTATATATAGGGATGAACATGATTGTAAAAGGGTTGGTTGGTTGTGTGTAGCTTGGTTAGTTAGCTAGTGATTCGGCTGGATTGTGATTAAGCTCAGTCTGATCTTTCCCTCTTGGTGAGGTTGTTGTATGTCGAGTCAAATCAAGTCCTGAGTCTATAAGGTATCTGACGTATCATTCTGAGAATTGGAGTTCTGCGACATGAGTCTATAGCCAACAGTTTGTACAAAGCACTACTGAGTATTTTCGAGTCTATAATTAAAGAAAGATTCTGAAGCTAATATGAAGAAGGACCTGAATTTTCAAAATATGATGTGTCTCTGTGTGTTTTACTTATGCATTACAATACTTATTTATGGTTTATAAGTTCTACTTGATGGTTCTATGTTTGAATTCTTGTTTTCAACATAAGTAGGTTCGATTATTGCACACATAATATTCAGACCTGTTCATGTCTCTTGCGCAAGATCAGGGTGAGTCCTGAAGGTTTTGTGAATCCTCCTAAGTCTTATCCTTACCCTTCCCTATCTATTTGTCTCAGCAATGCTTCAATGAGACTTCTTCTCTTCAGAGGAGATGAAAATGTTAGCGCTCTATATTACTTGGTACCTTTTGTTGGTAACCTAAGAAGGACCCTGGTCTGATCAAACTTGCGCCAATAAAATGGTTTTGTTGCTAGGACATGTGTTAAAAGGGAACCTGTAGGGAGAATGATTTCGTGGATCCACAGATCTAGTATTGACCAATGGTGGGAAAGAAATGGTTACGCCATCATATGGAAAGAAGCAGAATTGAGGGGAAAATTGGTGGAAGACACTCGTGAAGAAGTCTTTTACTCAGAAAGATCGAGCGACCAGTATGAGATTTTTTGGGTTAAGTTTTCTGAAGAAATTTTCCACTGGATAAAGAGGCTCCAAGAAGCTCCAGAGTTCCAATAATGAGTCAAGAGGACCTATGCTTGGGACACAGTAAATATAGCAGAACTTAAGAGGCTGGATTGTCCAGTCATGCGGGTGATTGATTTCTGGGTCAGTACCACATTAGAAGGATATATTATCGAATTTGCAGCTGAGAACCACCAATATTTTTTGCGAGCAGGGACGATTTTCAAGAAAGACGCAAGGGGAATACTGTTGAGAGAAATCTCTCTGTGGATTAAGGTTTTCTTGATGAAAGAGGGGATGCTGACTAAGTCCCTAACTGATATGGCAGCGTAAACACCCTTGCTTGGGGTAAAGTCATGGCTTGAGAGGGGGGAAGGGTTCTTTGAAAAATGGGGGGAAAACAACAAGAAACAGACTCAAGAGATGAGCGAGCCTTGAAGAGATCTGCCATAGTTGAGAAGTGGTGTCGCGACAAGATCAGGAAATCAACAAGACAATCCAAGAAGTTGAGGAAAGAAGGCAGATTAGGAGAAGTAGAGGAAAGACAGATGGAAGAGTTGTAGAAGATGAGAAGACAGGAAAGACTGTCCAGTCAAAGATTAAGTGAGAGAGAAGTGCAAAGATAAAGAATTCCCCAGGAGGTTGGACAAGAAGGAGAAGGTGTATACGTAAGAGAGGAAGAATTCACCATGAATCTTGAAGAAGAAAGAGAAGATTCAGCCCCGATAACAAGAGAGATCGGGAATCCGGCCAAAGAGATAAATTCAGTGGAAGAAAATGAGACCCCCCAGATCAAAGAAAACTACCCTGAATCCAGTGGCGCCAACCCTGAATCACCCATACCCCAAGTGTCTTCTATACAAGCGGTAAGTTCGATTCTACCTTCTCATGCTAGTTCTGTTCCAGTGCAATTGGTTAGTCAGTCACAACCGGGAAGTGCGAGTACGAGTACGAGGAGGATATTGGGATCCCCTGGTAGATCGCAAGGATGACTGTTAGGGTTTATATTGATAAGAAAAACAAGATCATCAATGGCTGGCCATGCGGGAGGTTCAATTTCCCGATACCTGAAATTTTGGAGTAAGGGAGATGAATATGTTGAGCAACATTGGTTCTTGTGTGAAGCAATCTGGAGATCCAGAGGGACTCTAGATTTGAATAAGTTGGTCGAGTTCTAGACTACCCTGAGAGGTTGTGCTTGCAAGTGGTACATGAAGATCATTGTGCTAGGAATGAAATGTCAAGCGTTCACTCTTGGCCAGGTACAGACAAGGTTCATAACAGAGTTCAAACTACCTCAGTCAGAACAACAGGCTCTGTCTGAGTTGCGCGAGATCCAACAAAGGGAAGGTGAATCATCTCGGGAAAACAACCAAAAGTTTAAAGATGCTATAGGGAGGTTGGCACATCCAATGTATGAAGAACATCAAAGGGAGTGGTACATTTAGGGGTTGCTTCCTTTGACTCGGATTCCGCTAACGCAACAACGGATAACCACTTTAACAGATGCCTTGGAACAATCAATGAAGATTTAAGCCATGGCGGGATACCCTGGGAGCCTGAGAGTGACCAAACCCCCAATAGATGTGAATCTATCACAACTACAAGGGAAAATATCGACGCTTATAGAAAATATTCAAGAGATGACGATACCCAGACCAGAATGACCACATTTTTGGTGCACCAAATGTTATACATAAGGACATCTGGTGAACAAATGTCCACTAATAAGGGGAATGGGACCTCCTCAGAATCTGATGGTACCGCCTCTAGGACCCACAGGAGGAGTTGCACAAGTGTCTACAAACTTAACATTCCATAACCCCACCCTATATCATGCTTTTCCAAGAGGCCAAGCAACACCAACAGTTGAGTATTGTGAAATCTGTCGAATTCACGGGCAGGGGACAAGACAATGCCCCATTATGCAGAAATATTCAGCAGTACCAAATACAGTACATTGTGAGTTTTGTGCATGTACCACACACACTGTAGAGCATTGGATGCACTTGCAGACAAGTTATATTAAACAACATTCAGGGTGAATGAAAACCCTCAGGGACCAGAAAGAGGTCGAGAAGGTGGAGCCGAAGGAGACTTCATAGGAGGTAGAACTGGGGGACGAGTGCCAAGAAGATGTTATAACTGTGATGAGAAAGGTCACATGGCTAGAGATTGTCCTCATCCAAGGTGGCCATGGTGCTCTCATTGTGGAACCAACGGGCATGCAACTGAAGAATGCCCATAATTAATTGCAAAATGGGAAGATAGAGTACGACAACAAGGAAATAACCTCACCAATTCAGAAATCAAGAGAGTTAGGAAGGGACAATTGCCCAACCTTAATATCATTACTAGAGGAGGAGCGAAGTCAGGAGCTGATGTTGATACTCTACCTCAGATCTAGAAAGAAACACCTAAAGAAGACAGGTATGACCCTCTAAAACATAAGTTGTTCTTTAAAGATGCCATAGAAGTATTTCAGAATATTCCTAGCCATGATATGCAAGAGAAACCCCCACAACCTATTGTTTATCCTAAGATAGTGCAAGTCCCTGCTTCACCCCCTGCACCTAGAAACCCTATAGTCATATCGAGACAACCTGAGCAACCTCAAAATGTAGTTGACCTTTGGTTTCAATTATTCTCTGACATTCTAGGGAACGATCAACTAAGAATTTTTTTTCACAATGTGCTATACCTAGTTTTAGGGAACGAAGAACCCCTAGAAGCAAGAATAAGGGATAATATTCCTGAGAAGAGTACTTAGAGAGTGCAGCGAAGAAAAGTACGAACTGGAAAATAATTCATACTAGTATCCTAGTTAGATGAATTTGAGATTAAGGACGTCATGTTGGATCTAGGATCCGATGTGAACATTCTGCCTAAGAATACCTAGGAAGCCTTAGGAAAACCTAGACTGACATATTCCCCAATTCAGTTAAGAATGAAAAACTAATATTGTGTCTTCCCCATTGGGAGACTGGAGAATGTTTTAATAGATGTTGCAAGAGTAAAGACAGTGGATGACTTTCAATTCATTGAGATCATGGGAGATAAGGACCCTTACCCTGCACTACTTGGCATTGATTGGGCCTATGACAACTATGTAGTAATCGACTTAAAGAAAGACACCATGACCTTTGAGGCCGATGGAATCAAGATAGTTCAACCTTTGGATCCATATGTAGGACCCAAGTATACAGATCCAATAGAAAATAATATGGAGGGAGAAGACTTGGAGCAACTGTACACCGTAACAATAGGAACAAGAGATGATTATATAAATCCTACTGTCGATGGATCAATAAGTTGGAGAATCATACGGTCAACAAATGAAGATTCAGAATTGGATTTTGACAGTTGGCAACAAGGTTTGTACAAAATATTCTCAAGAAGATGCGTAACTATTAGAGTAACTAGATGGGTTGGGACCGAAGTTAGAGAACACCCATTATACGATGGCACCTCAGAACTAGACATTTTTCTACTCAAAATGGAGGAAAATGTAGTAGAAGATCAAAGAATCTCGGTACTAGATGTATCTTTTTAGGACACCCCTGCCAGATGGTGGAATAATCATAAAGCCTTACTCAGAACTTGGGATGAGGTGAAGCAATCTATCAAGTATAGGTTCCAGAATAAGGAGCTACTGGAATCAGAGATGCAGACTTATCTCCAAGTTGCGCAATTGTTCATTGGAGAATCAGATCCTAGAATACATATTGAATAGTGTGTGACACAGTGGCAAGTTGCGGGAATACCCTCTCACTTATACGTCCAGTTATTTCCCCACTCTTTAGGTCCAATCCCGAAATCTTGGTTCATACATGAGGAAACCAGAAGATAGACCAGCAACTGGAAAACACTGGCAACTCATTTTTGCAAGGACTTCTCATTTACAAGTAAGTACCCTGAGCTTGAAGTAGTCCTGCAAAAGATTAAATAATTTCTTTTTACAGATAATGGTAATTAGAAATCAAACTTAGTGGTATGTTCCAAACATAGCCAAGATCTTCAGACTAACCTTCACCTACCCTCAACTAAGAAACCTATAGAATGTTATTAGATTAGAAGATATTCAGAAAGCCTAGATGACTTAGAGGAATTCAGAAACCTATCCATCAAAGAGACAAAGGGGAGCAGAGAAATCCAAAAACACCATACCCAGCCATACTGATAGCTCCTACGATCACCCATTAAAATTGTGCAAAATCAATATAGGGACCATAGAGAAACCCAGGATAGCTATGGTGGGAGACTACTGGGATGAGAAAACCAGTCAATAAATATAGAGTTTGTTGCGGGAATATGAGGATTTGTTCCCAAAGAATTTTTCAGAGTTAAAGGGAATCAAAGGAGTTATGGGAGAAATGAAAGTTGAATTGAAATCAAGATCCAAGCCTGTGAGACATAGACCATATCATCTTAACCCTAGAGTAAAAGAGAAGGTTAAGAAGGAGATATATAAGATGTTGGAAGAAAGACTCATTTTTGCAGTAGAAGAAGTAGAATGGGTCAGCCCAATAGTTATTCAAAGCAAGAAAGGCACAGAGGATATTACAGTCTGTGTAGACTATAGAAGCCTTAAATCTGCCTATGTGCATGACTCATTCCCAACACCTTTTACTGACGAGGTGCTAGAACAGGTTGCGGGGAAGGAAGCATACCCATTCACAGATAGATTTTCAAGGTACCACCAAGTTAGGATTGTCGAAGAGGACAAAAAGAAGATCACATTCATAACATAATGGGGATCTTTCGCATACAATGTGATGCCAATTGGTTTAAAGAACGCCCCTGCAGTTGTTTCTAGGATTGTAATAGCGGATTTTAGAGAGTTCATTCACAAATTTATAGAAATCTATATGGATGATTGGACAATATATAGCCTATTCAAGGAAAATGTAGCACTGTTGTGGATAATGTTTGACAGATGCAGAGAATTGCAAATCTCATTGAATCTCAAAAAGTGTATCTTTTGTGTACCACATGGGAATTTATTGGGCCACATAGTCTGCCGAGAAGGGGTATTGGTAGTGTTGGTGTCAGAAGTCACTCCTGGATTGCAAAAGGAGCAGAGCACGACACCCATCAGTTTTATGTCACGATAAGTTTAATGGATGATCAAATGGTTAGAGACTCAAGAATATATCGCTCTAACTCAGAAAACCGGGTTGGGTATGTAGAAAACAAGATAGGTCTTGATCCAACTTCCGTCAGTAAGATGAGTATAAAATGGGTAGATGGAAGAATTGGTGAGAAGAGTGAGCAAGATTACCTCAGGTGTCAAGCCTTCGACAGCTTGAGGAGGAAAAACTCAAAAAACAAGATCTTCTTGGTCCAGAGTTTCAAGGAACTGAGAGGTGACTTGACTGGATCCTCCAATTTCGAGCCATTTTAGCATTGAGAAAACACAAGAACTGATTAGAAGCCTTATGACTATTACAATGATCCAACCTACATCATCCTATAACAACACAACTCGACTGGATCCTCCAATTCCGAGTTGTTCTAACATAGTGTAAACAAAGAAATGGAAAGAGGTTGACATCCATAAAGGCAAGAAGTCTCAAATGCCAATACATAACCAGAGTGACCAATGCTTCATCAAAACTTTACAATAAGGAGCCTAGCTCAACCATCAATGATTTGAAAAATATCAAAACTAAGTATATATACTCCTAAACAATTGCCCAACAGAGGCGTCTTAGACTTTCAGGATGGGGCGTCTCTTCAATCAAATCTGGCCTACACTCCTCTGTCATACGCCAACTTAACTCTGCACAACTCACGTAAGGGATAGTTGAGCCCTTAAATGTCGAATTAGCGTGCACAGACTTCCCTGGTGAGTCGAGGACATCAACATGGATTCTATGGGAAAACCAGTACAGAGCACCACCGCGGGTAGACTTCCTGTCGAGACCTCCATACCTCGCAATTAATGAGTGAGGAGAGGTTTCAACCACCCCCTCTCTTCTTCATTTACTTCGAGCAGGTATCAATATTGAGATCAAGTGGAACTGGCACCTGGAGAACACGGTGATCCCTTCTGAAGCTAAACCTGGCGCTTCAACCCTTTACGCAGTTCTTTCTATCGCCCCCAAGTGACCACGGGCTGTGACCCTGTGCCTATCTTCAAAGGCGCTTTCGGCATTTCGCGTCTCATGGATATGAAGGAGATGCTCCTTGTGCTTCAAAGTCGCGATGGGAGAAAGGCTGAAGAGCCTAATCAGGCACCATGTGTCCCTTTGGATGGACGACTGAGACTACTTTGTGATACAGTGGGCCCGGGTCCTAGACGCTCTCAGCACTTCGTGTCTCGTGGCTGGGAAGAGGTTGATCCTCTCTTTTCAAAGTTGCGATGGGTGAAAAGGCAAAGAACCTAATCACGCACCATGTGTCCCTTTGGATGGACGACTGAGACTGCTCCGTGATACAGTGGGCCCGGGTCCTGGACACTCTCGGCACTTCGCATCTCGCGGCTAGGAAGAGGTTGATCCTCGCTTTTCAAAGTCGCGATGGGAGAAAAGGAGAAGAGACTAATCGCACACCACATGTCCCTTTGGATGGACATCTGGGATCACATCAGTGCCTTCACCTGAAATATCCCGAAAGCTCCCCTGTCCTCTTATTTAGGTCCCATCCTTTCCACCGAACCTTAGGCCATGACCACGGGCCAGGCTCCTGGGGATATCACATTTCGCATTTCAAGGTTTTGAAACCCAATGGATAACCCTATCTTTCCAACTTACGATCCCCAAAATGCTGACTAGCTGCCACCTGTCTCCACTGGATCGGACGACCCTGATCTTTTTGGTGGTGTAAGCGTTATTCCTTGCGCTAAACCTGGCTCAACTCTGTTGACCACAATTACCCACCGACCGTCGATCTACTTCATTGATTGATTCTCGTCATTGAATACTGGAGCCGCTCGCCTGTTTTCATTTTCAACCCAAAATGGATTTTTTGTGCACTTCTTATTGCACTCATGGCTGTGACCTTGGACTAGAATGCATTTGATGGGTTTTCAAACCCCATTTCTTCACATTTTACATCAAGGGTCTGAAATTGGGGGAAAAACACCCTGCTTGCAAGAATTGGTGCTAACATTATGCTCCATGGGGGATAAAGTCGTCCATGTGATGCTCTAAGAACTCATTCCACAGCTTCAGTGCCTTGTTATTGGGCTACGGAGTCAAGCTCAAAACCTCCTACTGTTTAAAATACAGGCTGAAAAGCAAAGCAAAACAAACAAATCTACATGCTCTAAGGAACTTATTTATGTACAGTCCTAATGCTAATAAAATATTTCACATGGGGCTAGGTGAAAGTAAACTTCCACCATAGCCATTCAAGTAGCTTCCTGAATAGAAGCTCCTTCCTTCTGTCAATGGTCACTAGCAGATGGTGTAATTGTGACAGTAGAACGGCTACACTCTTCAACTTCTCCTCACAGGCTGAAGTTGATATGAAATAGGGCGGCTCCAAGGCATAAAGGACATGCCACTCCATGTATTCACTAACAGGGTCATAGATTGAGTGGCGAATTTCGGAAAATGGGCGGCAGGCAGCCTCCTCTGCTACAAAGTTGCTCACATGTGGTTGGATATCTATGATAAGCACAGGTGAGTGGACGATTGACATAGGCTCACTACTCTCAGGTGGTGGCTACTCGATGACTGGCTCTGGACAGAAAATACGCTGCTCCTCTGGTTCTTTCTCCTCTTCTTGTTGGCTCTCCCCCGGGTCAGATTCATATTCATCATAAATAGGGACCATGGGATGGCTCTGGTTACTGTCATGTCGGTCAGTGTCTTCATAGTGATCAAATGTAGGATAAGTTTGTTGCTCATCATCACTATCATATTCGTCAAAAAGGGGCTGACCTTCATTTCTATGTTCCTCCTCCAGAATAATGATCCCGTCAAAAATATCCATTTTAGGGACAGTGGTATCTGCTACTTTTGGCTTCTCATACATAATTTTTTTCTCTTTAATCCTAGCTAAAAATATATCGTGAGAAACCCCTTGAAGGAAAAGAGAAAAATCCTCCTCCACAACCATCTCTTCTTTAAAAACGGGGAGGTCTTTGTCATCATAAGCAGGGCTACTAGGAACATCTACTTCAACCCGATATCCAGGTGATCCATTTACCATGGACCACATATGATCTATAAACTCATAATTTCCACCCGAGGCGTGTTGATCCTTATGAACATCTAAAAGAACAGATGCATCTGATATGATGTCAGATGCTTCCGTTCTAGGGCTAACACAATTAATATCATTCAACACCTCTATTTTTTCATGGAAAATTCTTTCCTCCACAGTAAAATATTTATCATGGACATGGTCTTCAGGGCCAGCAGAGGCTTCATGAAGCAAAGAAAACTCCTCACAATAGTTTTCATACAAATAATCAATTGGATAGTAATATTTACAAAATGAATTGAAAGCTGTATGAAAATCTATCAAAGAATGGATACTTGCAGTGGGAAGAGATCGACACCAATCAAGAGTAGATCCCTTTAATGAATACCTGAAGAGATTAATCTGGACATCTTCATGCATGATATTAAGTCGATGAATAACCTCATGAAAGTCCAGTAAATTCTCAGCTGGTACCTCCAAAATCTTTGTGTGAAATTCAAGGAGGAAACTTTCCCATATGTCTTTATCAGGAAGTGCATTAGGAAAACCAACTATCTGGGAAAAGTCACAGAAAGAAAACCTTTGTGCTAATATTTTCTCCATATCGAAGCAGTGGAGTTGTTGATTGATCCTTGAATCATGGAGTCACCAGGTGAAATATTTACAGCTTCTTAATGTTGTCATTACCCCAGGAATCTTCTCAGGCTGAGAAAGCAGCTGCTAAGACCTTCTCGAGAAAGCTCCTCTGGGTCAGCTTTCAGGTGTGCTAAAGTAGCCACAACTGAAACAGTGATGTGGAAACCTTGGAGTCGCCACAACGGAGTCTCCAGGTGTACAGTAGAAATCTTTAAGGGCTTTGATGCCTGATGCACCTTCAGAATCAGAGGCTCAATGTCGTTAGATCTCGGGGAAAATTTTCAACTTCATCCCCGGCAGCGGCGCTAGAAATGTTGGCGTCAAAAGTCACTCCTGGATTGCAACAAGAGCAGAGCCTAATGCCCATCAGTTTTATGTCACTATAAGTTTAATGGATGATCAAATGGTTAGAGACTCAAGAAGATATCGCTCTAACTCATAAAACCAAGCTTGGTATGTAGAAAACAAGGGAGGTCTTGATCCAACTTCCGTGAGTAAGCTGAGTATAAAATGGGTAGATGGAAGACTTGGTGAGAAGAGTGAGAAAGATTACCTTGGGCATCAGGCCTTCAACAACTCGAGGAGGAAAAACTCAGAAAACAAGATCCTCTTGGTCTAGAGTTTCAAGGATCTGAGAGGTGACTCGACTGGATCCTCCAATTCCGAGCCATTTCAGCGTAGAGAAAACACAAGAACTGATTAGAAGCATTACGAATATTACATTGATCCAACCTACATCATCCTATAACATCACAACTCGACTGGATCCTCCAATTCCGATTTGTTCTAACACAGTGTAAACAAAGAAATGGAAAGAGGCTGACATCCATAAAGGAAAGAAGTCTCAAATGCCAATACATAACTAGAGAGACCAACGCTTCATCAAAACTTTACAATTGGGAGCCTAGTTCAACCATTGATGATTTGAAAAATATCAAAACTAAGTATATATACTCCTAAACAATTTCCCAATAGAGGCGTCTTAGACTTTCAGGATGGGGCGTCTCTTCAATCAAATCTAGCCTGCACTCTTCTGTCATACGCCAACTTAACTCTGCACGGCTCACGCTAAGGGGTAGCTAAGCCCTTAAATGCCGAATTAGCATGCGCAGACTTCCCTGGTGAGTTGAGGACATCAGCATGGCTTCTATGGGAAAACTAGTATAGAGGACCATCGCGGGTGGACTTCCTGTTGGGACCTCCATACCTCGCAATTAATGAGTGAGGCAAGGTTTCAACCACCCCCTCTCTTCTTCATTTACTCCAAGGAAGTATCAGGATTGAGATCAAGTTGAACTGGCACCTGGAGAACACGGTGATCCCTTCGGCAGCTAAACCCGACGCTTCGGCCCTTTGCGCAGTTCTTTCTATCACCCCCAAGTGACCACGAGTTGTGACCATATTCCTATCTTCAAAGGCTCTTTCGACATTTCGCATCTCAGGGATATGAAGGAGTTGCTCCTTGTGCTTCAAATTCGTGATGGGCGAAAGGGCAAAGAGCCTAATCATGCACCATGTGTCCCTTTGGATGGACGACTGAGATTGCTCCATGATACAGTGGGCCCGGGTCTTGGACACTCTCGGCACTTCGCGTCTCGCGGCTGGGAAGAGGTTGATCCTCGCTTTTCAAAGTTGCGATGGGAGAAAAGGCGAAGAGCCTAATCGTGCACCACGTGTCCCTTTGGATGGACGGCTGATACTGCTCCATGATACAGTGGGCCCGGGTCCTGGATGCTCTCGGTACTTCACGTCTCATGGCTGGGAAGAGGTTGATCCTCTCTTTTCAAAGTCGCGATGGGCGAAAAGGTGAGGAGCCTAATCATGCACCACGTGTCCCTTTGGATGGACGACTGGGATCACATCAATGCTTTCACCTGAAATATCTCGAAAGCTCCCATGTCCTCTTATTTAGGCCCTGTCCTTTCCACCGAACCTTATTCCATGACCGCGAGATAGGCTCCCAGGGCTATCACATTTCACGTTTCGGGGTTTTGAATCCCAAGGGATAACCCTGTCTTTCCAACTTATGATCCCCGAAATGCTGACTAGCTGCCACCTATCTCCACTAGATCAGATGACCCTAATCATTTCAATGGTGTAAGCGCTATTCCTTGTGCTAAACCTGGCGCAAATATATTGACCGCAATTACCTGCCAACCTTTGATTTGCTTCATCGATTGATCCTCATTGTTGAATACTGGAGCCGCTTGCCTGTTTTCATTTTCAACCCGAAATGGATTTTTTGTGCGCTGCTTATTGTGCTCATGGCTGTGACCTTGGACTATAATGCATTTGATGGGTTTTCAAACCCCATTTCTTCGCATTTTACATCAAGGGTCTGAAATCGGGGAAAAAACACCCCGCTTGCAAGAATTGGTGCTAACAGGTAGACCCAACCAAAGTTGCGATCATCGCGAATATTCCACCACCTACGAGTGTTAAATAGTTTCCCTCCACGCGGGGACATAGGTTACTATCACAGGTTCATCCAAAGATATGCCAACATTAGTGCACCTATGGAAAACCTACTGAAAAAGGTTCAACCATTCCAATGGACTCCAGAATGTGATAAAGCATTTGGGACACTCAAGGAGAAGCTCAGCACAACACCAATTCTGATATTCCCAAACTGGGAGAATGAATTTCATGTCCATGTAGATGCTTCAGAATTGCCTTAGGATCTATCTTAACGCAACCTGGAGATGGAGCTATGGATCATCCTATCTATTTTGTGAGTCGAAAGCTGTCGCAAGCAGAGCGCAACTACACAATGACAGAAAGGGAGGGCTTAGCCATGATTTATGCTTTGCATAAATTTGTTAGGTTCTCATTTCAAGTTCTTTATTGATCATTCTGCATTGAAATATCTAGCTAACAAACCTGTGTTGGAGGGGAGAATTTGTAGATGGTTGTTGTTATTTCAATAATTTTCCTTTGAAGTTATCATTAAGTGAGGGAGATGCAATGTAGGACCTAATCACCTATCCAGATTAGAGTCAGGGGAAAGTGGCAGAGCAATAGATGATCATCTCCCAGATGCAGACTTGTTCTGGGTTGAGGCCATACCAGAGTACCTGGAGGACATAAAAATATTCTTAAGTATAGGGGCCTGTCCAGAAACATATTTTGCAACCCAAAAATGCCACATGGTTGTTAGAGAAACAAATTACTAGCTGATCACCAAATAGTTGTATAAACTAGGACTAGATAATATCCTCATAAGATGTGTCCTGGATCATGAAAGAAAGGATATACTTTGGGAATGCCACAGTGGAGTTGTAGGAGGTCACGTAGGAGGAAAGGCCACTGCACAAAAGATTCTACAGGCAGGATTTTGGTGGGAAACACTCTTCAAGGATGAAAAAGTATACGCTAGATCATGTGATGTTTGTAAAAGTTTGTATATTGCACAAATCACACATATGTCAGAGGAGGAATCAATTGCGTAGAGACTTATGGAGTTACAAGAACTCGAGGAGACCAGATTTCTAGCAGACTTCCATCAGACAGTTGAAAAATTAAGACAAAAATCTTGGCATTATAGGCACATTAAGACCAAGGTATCTATGCAAGGAGACAAGGTTATACTCTACCATAGTCAGTACCATAAGCATCGTGGCAAGTTGTGCATGCACTGGTTGGGACCATTTATAATTGCGGAGATATGACCCTCAGGAGTAGTCAGACTCGCGCAACTGGATGGTGTTCTATAGTCAGGATGGTTGAACGACGCTCTCCTTAAGCCCTATCTGTCTCAAAACTGAGAAAAATGGATTGTTTCTCTAGTCCGAAGGAGCATGTATAATAGTTAGATTTGAGTTTACTGAATTTTTTGTAAATTCAGTTAATAAATTTGATGTGTGTAGTGTTACGCCATGACACAAAGTTCATTTCTATTTAAGTGTTGTTTGATACAGAACTAATGACTCAACAGTGCAGGATCTGAAGCATAAGAGAAGCCATTAATGACAGTCATTGATATGACGGGGACCTCCTTTGTGGTCAGAGGGAGAATGGATCCAAATAATATTTGAATCCATGTGCCACACGAACCCAGTCTAGTCACAGCCTTTATTTCCATTACGGTACCCCGTATGAAGTCAATTAAGCCATAAAGCCACAATACACAAATATTCCATCGGATTTCACGCCGCGATACTCACCCATCAAACATAAAGGTCTAAAATCAGCCATGTCCCTATCCCATTCATGCAAGTAAGTAAATGCCAGAATCTCCCAATAGGATTTACCCTGTTAAATCATCCCGTCGGACAACTCAGATCCAGTTGTGTCCATACGGTCATGATGAACAACAATTATTGCTAAACTTGCCCGCTAAGCCAAGTATAAGGCCCTGAGAACTTGCCCGAGAACACATCGTTTTCAAAGAACATAGACATTTCTGAGTTCCGTAGAGAAAACTAGCCTGTAAAATTGTGAAATCCATAGTCGTCGTCCTAGTCCTTAGCTTTCCACGAAAGTTTTGATAACTCATAATCCACAATGTCGAGAGCCACAACAAGCCGAAGTGCCATGTCTAAAGAAGTGGTACTAGACGAGCCTTGCGACCCCCGAGTCAAGGTCGTGGGCTATCTTAAAGGGAAGGTGGAGCATTTTAATCTCCTCGATCTTGACCTAACAAATCCAGTTTTGTTCCCCCGGATGAACACATATGCCATTTGGGAGATGGCTCCAGACAGATTAGGAGGCATGCAATTTGTGCCAAAACTAGAATTTTTAAACTTATTCAATTCAACCATCATGAACCTCAGAGACCTACCGGTATTCAGTACCATTGGTGAGGATGCACGGTGCACAAAATTTATGATAAGTAGGGTGCACGACATAAGTCTCTGGTTGGATAAGAGATATCCAATCCATGTTGAAGACATCCATCAACTTACTGGACTGTCCTTCGAAGAAGAAGATATGTCAAAAGGATTCCAGGGTATTAGTAAGCATGACAAAAAGAAAGGAGAGCTCAACCTGTATGAAAAATTCAACGCAAAGAGGGGGGGATGCACAACAGTAATCAACCGTATATTACAAGAGATAGTCAGGACTGGTTGTTACATCATAGCCAGTAATGTTATGAGATCATACTACAAGGGCGAATGCACACTATATGCATTATCAGTAGCATACTTTTGTGCCAACGACATTGTGTTCAATTAGTGTAGTTACCTGTTGGAGGAACTACTAGTGGCATACAAGGAAGCGCAAGAGAAGGGAGGAACCTTCATTTATGGATATCTGCTGATGGAATTCACAATGTTTAAATGGAAGCCACCTATATGAAGGATGTTGACGCTACGAGATAAGGGGCACATGGCGAAGATGTTCGAGCCATGGAAGTCAAGGCCAGATTTGGAGAATGCAGCCTTCAACACCGCAACATTTGCTAAGTGGTACAACAAACTGATAGACGCAACACAAAGGCTGTGTATTCCACAGGAGCTCCTCAACTGCAACACAAGAAACATTTCCTTCAACATGAACCGACACCATACATTTGTATGGCCAAGACATGTTAGCAGGGAATATTTCCATACAAGGATGTTGTTGTTCTATTTGGACGGGGAGACCTTCAAGGAAGTAATTTCGTGGCCAGGAGTCAAACACAACCCACGCAAGTCAGGGATGCATTATATTTTTCCTACGGAGATGCTGAAGAAGAAAGACAAAGAAGAAGGAGAAGGACCGAGCTCAAGCCCATAACCACAGAAGCAAGAAGCTCCAACACAATCAGACTTTGAGGAGGAAGACGAGACACAACCATTGGAGTGTAAGAAAATAATGCTACCGGTCCTCCATCGACTGCTAGCTAATGTCGTGTTGTCAGGTGAGGATGTCAAACATATTCTGAGTGTTGTGTTCTTTAATGAACCAATGGTGAAGAATCTCAGAACCAGGGTTTCGCCGAATAAACCTCTGAACCCCCAACCCCTTACATCAACCATCCCCCGCACCTGCTCAGAGGTCAAAGAAAGCCCCATCATTCACATTCAAGACAAACCTGAGCCTGATACATTTCCATCCACAATTGTCACTGAGAACCCTCTGTCATCACAATAACCCCAGTCACCCACCCCAGAAACCACCAGTCCACCCCAGACCACAAACCCAGAATCAATGCAACTCGATCAGCGAGAGAAAGCAGAGCGAGAACTCCCAGGAATAACCCAAGAGTTGTAAAATCCGAGACTAGAAGTTTCTGGTCCAAACCCCAAAGAACCAGAGCAGAGCATGAAGCTGACTGGTCCGAACCCAGATATCTAGGAACAACATACTGAGCCTTCGACGCAAGAAAAAGACACCCAAATTGTGGAGGAGTCGCAAGCCCAAAGCAACCAACAAATCACCTCATCGGCCAAGGGTGAGGGTGTCCAATAAAGAACAATGCATGGAGCAGATGCAACAAAAGATCAGGAGATACCAGAGGCTCAGAAGGAACCAAAAGCAACACCTGGGTAGAGCGCGATATCCGAGTGTGAATACATGGAGAGGGTTCTCCAGAACCCTCAACAATGCGCATAATTGATGAAACTATTCATAGCCATAATAGAGGTTCTGAATCTCTTGCCCTCAGTGCTAAGTTTGAGTATCGTGCCAGGACCATCAAGAGAGGAGGAGGTACATACCCACTCAAAGCATTCAATGGCCAGTGGACTTCCACTACAAACACGAGAACCCATAGACGTAGCCCCTTCATCCGCTGACTTGGTACAGTGGCCATCGAAGCACTTATTTGGACTGATCAGAGAATCAAATGATCAATTAGAGCAAAGGCTCCAAGAGGCCGAGAGGTCTATCGAGGTCGTAAGGAAGGAAGCGCTCCTCATGAAAACATATAGGACACAGGAAGCGCACAACAAAATCCATGTTGAGTGCAAACTGGAAAGAGTGCAGGAAAGACTTGTTGAATCCTGGTCGGAGATTCAGAAGGTTGCACCTGAACTACCTAAAGCTAGTGATGCAGGTGAGCCAGAGCACCAAATTGAGCTTCTACAAGGAGCATGGACTCAACTAGCCACTCGCGTCGAGCATCTATAAGAACATTTACGACATACTCAACAAGAAGCAGGGAAACAACCTTAGAAGCTGCAAGAGAAGATGCAGAATATAGTACTACAAGGAAATGATGCCCGAGAAACACTACACAAGTACACAACGGAGTGCACAAAGATTTTTAGGGAATTCATCAATTGGATGATCATCATCGCTCGACGCAACCACGTCTTGGAGGAGGTGCGCACCAAGATCCAGGTGGTGAATGAAGAAGTTATGGCCATGATGGATCTGATGGAGAAACAACAAAATTTCGACCAAATCCAACAGGTGGAAAATGAACTACATGCCCTCTTTAAGGCATAGTCCGTAGCAAATAAAGAGCTACGCGAATTTCGACCTGTCATTCAGGTAGTATACATGCAGATGCATCAAGTTGATGCAACAAAATATTTCGAGTGGAACTTGTTGGTCAAGTCCAGGCCAAAGGAGTGTAGTAAAGAGGTGACCCAATAGTTTGTTGCAGAGGCATCACTCGTCACCAGGAAGTGGCAGGATAAAGTTGGAAACTTTCAAGGAGTGAAGGGGCGAGCCTTAGAATTGGTCCCAGAGTTGGGCCCTTCATTTGAAGAGGCAAAAGAAGAGAAAGCACAAATAAAAGAGCAGAAGGAAGAAGAAAAGGAGGACAAGGGAAAAGAGCAGATTCTCCTGGAATCTACGAAAGAACCAAGCACTTAAATCGAGGGCGAGTCAAGGGTTGTGGTCGGAGCCTGTTGGGCCCTTCGTTTTTTGGATAAGGAATCGTGCAAGTTTTAACTGAGCATGAGTTGCGCAAGCTTTAGAAGAAGTTGGAAAATAAAGAAAGAAAGAGCAACATAAAGCAATTGTGAAAGACAATGCAACACCAGTTAAGCAACAAACAGTTGCAACAAAATAAGGAAGCATGCAAGCCGAGATGAAAGACACAACCTAGATATATATAAGGATGAGAATGATTGTAAAAGGGTTGGTTGGTTGGTTGTGTGTAGCTTGGTTAGTTAGCTAGTGATTCGACTAGATTGTGATTAAGCTCAGTCTAATCTTTCCCTCTTGGTGAGGTTGTTGTCTGTCAAGTCAAAAAATTCATGAGTCTATAAGGTAACCGATGTATCAGTCTGAGAATTGGAGTTTTGTGACATGAGTCCAGAGCCAAGAGTCTGTACAAAGCACTACTGAGTATTTTTGAGTCTGTAATTAAAGAAATATTCTGGAGCTAATATGAAGAAGGACCTGAATTTTCAAAATATGATGTGTCTTTGTGCGTTTTACTTATGAATTACAATACTTATTTATGGTTTATAAGTTCTACTTGATGTTTATATATTTAAATGCTTGTTTGCAACATAAGTAGGTTCGATTCTTGCACACATAAGATTTAGACCTGTTCATGTATTTTGCGCAAGATCAGGATGAGTCTTGAAGGTTCTGTGAATCCTCCTAAGTCTTTTCCTTACCCTTCCCTATCTATTTGTCTCAGCAGTGCTTCAGGTGAGACTTCTTCTCTTCGGAGGATATGAAAATTCCAGCGCTCTAGACTACTCAATACCTTTTGTTGGTAACCTGAGAAGGACCCTGGTCTGATCAAACTTGCGCCAACAATGTGGATAATCTCAAACTCTAAGAGCCTTCCATGTTGGATCAGGAGGAGGAGCAGGTCCTACCTTCCATAGAGGATAGAGATCCAGATGACCAGGAAGAGTTGGAAGAGGACACAATTTTTTAGAAGTGGTCTATAACTATAAGACGAGAGTAGCATGACCTTTGGAATATTGGGTATAAAGGAAAACTTCCAGGTAAAGAAAAGTGGTACTCCAGGGAGAAGGTAGAGGAAAAGTTTCCTCACCTCATTTAGTAAATATTTTGGGGACCAAAATCCTCCCTAAATGAGGAGGTATGATCTATATTGGATCATTATATTATTTTTCATCTATCTTGATGGTTTATGGGTAAAAAAATTGGAGGAATCAACTTGCAGAGCCATTTTAGTGACTAGTCCCAATTTGGAAATTTGGGTCCAACAAATTATCTGAAATATTACAGATCCATTTTGAGGCATAAAATGACACTTTTTATGGTCCAAACCTTACTATGGACCAAACTAATATATTCTACGCACAAATACCTTTCCAACAGTGCAATAATCTCCTCAGTCAAAGTTCTTATGTGAACATTATGCCTTTCGCAAGTTGACCTACCGTATTGATCATCATGGTGCAAGTGGATGCCATGTCATCCCCTATTACTTAAATGTGTGGGGCTAGACACATAGTGGAGTTTCTAGAACATTCTAGAATTTACAAACCTAATCACTAATTGAGGGTTGGGGAATTCAATACCCTAACCCTAGATGGCTACCAGGCTATGTTAAATATGGATTCATTAGGAGGAGAAGGGGTTCCATTATTTTGCATTGTATATTGTTCCATGAATGAGAAAAACATATGAGAGTGGTACTTTGTGATCGTAATAGAAGAGGAGAGATTATGTAGAAGCCATAAAAGCCACAATATCCAAGTCAACTCCACAGAGAGTGACTCTTTCTTTGTACTTGTATTTGAAGAAAAGAGAGCAGAGTGGCCTCACCTTCTAGCTGGGTTTTCTCCCATGTTGGGTTTTCCGGGTCATATCTTGTGTTTATTTGTGGATGGTGCGCGAGAATTTATTTATGTTCTCTATTTTTCCAATTTTGGATATTTCATAAATTTTAAGCAAAAATCAGTAATTAAAGAATCTAATATCTAAAGGAAATTAGTCTTCACATTAACGATTTCAATATTTTATTAGATATGTTGTGACGAATTGCCCAGTTGAATATCCACAAAAGTTTACAGATCAATTTTTGTCCTGAATGTTTGCCAATACATCTTCATATGACATGGCTCCCTAAAATATGATATCTACGGCCTTAGGATCATGATTATAAGCAGGGGTCAATATTACAGTTTTGATATGTCCTTCTACAACACATCTTGGGTCATGTTTCCTAGCAAATTTTGTACACAAACTGAGCTCTTTGAGAGCTCCAACTTATTTCTTGGCATGAGGAGAATTCAATAATGATAAATTTCC
>ML782415.1:541280-560902 GCA_009831015.1 Picea engelmannii
TGAAAGAGTAACTTATATTTGTTTTTCCTTCTATTGGAAATATTGTTGTCATTGATTTCAAAGATAAAGGGATCTTACAAATGTCCAAGATAAATATTACAAGCCTACAAATGTCCAAGATAAATATTGGAAGATGGAGATTGTTGAAAGTTTTACTTTTGTATTTTTGATGGTCAGTTTGGATACCCTATTTTTGAAGGAATATTCACCCTACATACCTATCTAAAATAGTATCACAACTTATATGGTTGAAAATCTTATTCTGAGACATTTCCAATGGTATATGGAATTCCCTCTAACTCCTTAGGAATGAGAAGATATGAATTTTTTCATCCGACAATCCAGCCAAAAAATTGAGGTCAACTCAACCAGTATCTACAGGTCGGCCCAAAAAGTGGGGAAAAAATACTATAAATACAATATAAATGTGTGAATTTTTAGAGTAACCAAGCAAGAGATCAATTTTGAGGTGCGCTAAAGGTGTTGGGGTGTCTTTCTGAGATCTAAAGGTGTGCAAGAGAAGTCCAAGAGATTTTCTTAGGGTCTTTCTTGTTCTCAAGTTAGGCTATGAAGGACTAAAGGTTTGTGATGTTTTCGTTTGCGCTATTATTAGGTTGTGATGTTGTTATCAAGGATAGTATTATGGGAATGATGCTATGTGGCTCGCTAGGACATGAATGATACATGTGACTAAGGTTTGAAGTATTGTTCATGGAATGAAACTGGCAAGTGAAGTCAAAAGTACTTTATCTTGGATTGGTGTCTACAAATATCTTGTTGAGTTGGTGCTCATATGAGGGGATTGGTGTCTCCAATAGGTTGGTTCCTGCAAATATTATAATAGTAGGTTGGTTCCTACAAGCGTTGTTGGGTTGGTGCTCAGTTGAGCAGATTGGTGTCTCCAATAGGGTGGTACCTACATCTTGATGAGTTGGTGCTCAATTGAGGAGATTTGTGTCTCCAGTAGGTTGGTGCCTACACCTTAATGAGTCGATACTCAGTTAAGGAGATTGGTGTATCTAATAGGTTGGTTCCTACAATCTTTGTAATAGTAGGTTTGTGCCTACATGAATTTATAAAGATAATTTTTATGGTTTTCTCCCGATTAGGTTTCCATGTTAAACTCTATGCATTGTGATTTGAGTTTATATGTGATTATTTTTTCTCAGTTAATGAATGATTGATGAATGGTTAAATAAAGTAAAAAGTATATTATATTGATCCACCTCCCCCCCTCTCAGTATAATCATAAGTTCAACAATTGGTATTAGAGAAGGTTCCTTTGGAAACATTCTAATCGCTGGAAGGTAGATCGCGGGAGCACACATGGTCGGTCGAGGAGAATTCCTCTCCATATCCATGGATATGAATTCTACTGGTAAATAAAATGAAGACAATCATAAAGAATAATCATATTAAGAAGAAGAAGACATTTATGGGGAAGTGAATCTTGAAGAATAACTCGTTATTGCCTTAGAAGAAATAGATAGACTTGAAGGAAAGAATAAAAAGGATAAAGATAAATTGAAAAAATATGAAAATAAGGATCATGATCTTGAAGAAACAGAGAAAATAGTTATTATCTTGAATACTCAACTAGAAGAGGCAAAGAGGATTGAAGAAGTGGTGAGAAGCCAACTGAAAGAAAAGGAAGAAAAGTGCGAGAAGCTAGAAGTTGAAATAGTTTCCTTAAGAAAGGAACTAGAGAAAACAAATGATCAGTTGATTAAAAGATTGAAGTTTGGAAAGAGTGTTGAAATATTAGATAATTCTCAATTTCCAAAGGTCACGATTCATCAAGACAGGTCTCAGATACGACGATAAACAAAATACCATCGAGGGAGATGAAAGAAATAAAGTCACAAAGCCATCATAAAAAGAAATGAAGAAAAGCTTGAAATATATGCTAATATTCTCAAAGGCTCCACCAATAATGAAAACAGTAGCAGGAAAGGAGATGATGACCAACAGAAATCTGATTCTTCTAATAATAACAATAAGAATGAGTTCAGAAGAGTTGTTTAGCCATGAAGACCTTTCACAAACTGGTACTAAAATCTCTTTCTTGGCTATTGTTTTTCTTGAAATAATTTTGGTTATAAAGTAATAGATTGTGGATATTATGAAATAAGTGATCATGCGAGAGATATAAATAGACGTTCTTAAAAAACCTCAAAGGATGATTATGTGAACAACAAAACCAGAAGTTCTCATGGGTTTTCTAATAGAAACTACAATTCATTTTCTCCTCTACTTAATATTGAATGTTATAAGTGCAATAATTGTGGGCACATAACATGTAATTGTAGAAGTAGCATGATAAATTCTCCTAAACAAAACAGGGAAGAAGATTTCCTTACCAAGAATAGAGAAGAATACACTGAGGTGTGGAAAATGAAGCAAGGAGAATCGAAGAAGGAAGAATGCAGACTTGCAATTTATGCTCAAAATGAAGGGAACCAGTGGTACATTGAAAGTGGATGTTCAAAACACATGACAAGGGACTAGACCAATTTTCTCACCTTGAAGGAAGAAAAAGAAGGCAGTGTTACTTTTGGAGATAAGGCTTCTGCAAGGATAGTTGGAAAATGTATTGTTAGTCTTGATAATGGAAAGAATAAGACATAGAATGTATTATATGTTGAAGGGTTAAAGAATAATATTATAAGTGTCAGTCAAATGCGTGATCAAGGATACAACCTTGCATTTCATTCTAAATGGTGTGAGATAAGAAAAGTAGCTTCAAGAAGAATAATGGAAAATGCAAAAAGAACCTCGAGAGATGTATACATACTCAATAAAGTCAAAGGAGAAAAATGTTGTATGGGAGTGATATATCTCCCATCTTATCAGTAAAGGGAAGCACAATCTCAGGGGGAGCATCACTTTATCATTGATGTTAAAAGGGGAAAATTTGCAGATAGAGGAAGAATTGCATACACAAGGAAAGTTGCAAATAGGGGGGGCATCATAATTGACTCAGGGTTTCCATCAATGACAAAGAAGGATATTGTTGGAAATATTTTTTCATTGATTTCAAAGATAGGGGGAGCCTACATATGTCCATGATAAATATTACAAGCCTACATATGTCCAAGATAAATGTTGCAAGATGGATATTATTGAAAGTATTACTTTTGGATTTTTGATGGTTAGTTTGGATACCCTAATTTTGAAGGAATTTTTTCCCTACATGCCTAACTCAAATTGGATCACGTGTTATATGGTTGGAAATATTATTCTGATACCTTTTAAATGGTATATGTAATTCCTTATAACTCCCTAGGAATGAGTAGATATGATTTTTTTGTCCAACAAACCAACCAGAAAATTGAGGTCGACTCATCTAGTCTTTAAAAGTCGTCCTAGAAAGTGGGGAAAAAATTATGATAAATACATGATATACATGCACATTTTTAGAGTAACCAAGCAAGAGATCAAGTTTTAGGTGAGCATAAGTGATATGAGGTGTGCTAAATGTGTCGGGGTGTCGTTTTGGGATCTAAAGGTGTGCAAGAGAATTGTAAGGGATTTTCTTGGGATCTTTCTTGTTCTCAAGGTACGCTATGAAGGAATAAAGGTATGTGATGCTTCCGTGTGCACTATTCTGAGGTTGTGATGTTTCCATCATGGATCATATTCTGGGAATGATGCTATGAGGCTCGCCAGGGCATGAAGGCTACATGTGAATAGGGTTTGAAGGATTGTTTGTGGAATGTAGGAGGAAGATGAAGTTAGAAGTACTCTATCTTGGATTGGTGTATACACATATCTTGTTGAGTTGGTGCTCAAGTGAGGGGATTGATGTCTCCAGTAGGTTGGTGCCTGCAAATATTGTAACAATAGGTTGGTTCCTACATGTGTTGTTGGGTTGGTGCTCAGTTGAGGAGATTGATGTCTCTAGTAGGTTGGTTCCTACATCTTGTTGAGTTGGTGCTCAGTTGAGGAGATTGGTGTCTCTAGTAAGTCAGTGCCTACATCTTGATGATTTGGTGCTCAATTGAGGAGATCAGTTTCTCCAGTAGGTTGGTGCCTACATCTTGTTGAGTTGATGCTCATTTAAGGATATTTGTGTCTCCATTAGGTTAGTGCCTACAATATTTGTAACAGTAGGTTGGTGCCTACATGAATTTATAAAGATAAGTCTTATGGTTTTCTCCTGTTTGGGTTTCCATGTTAAACTTTGTGCATTCTGATTTGAGTTTATATGTGATTATTGTTTCTCAGTTAATGAATGATTGATGAATGGTTAAATAAAGTAAAAATTATATTATACTAATTCACCGCCCCCCCACCCCGATCAGTATAAGCATATGTTCAACACCTTCTTTATACCATACCCTCCAACCTATTTCATAGTTTGCAAAATTTCTCATTAGTCTTCTACAACATTGTGTGTCTCTAATTCTTCCCAAGAGTGTGTATGTCTATATGCTCAAGAATTGTTTTCACAATATTATGTATCTCAAATCTACGAAACCATCCTATTTTACCTTGTTATAGGTTGAGACATTTATTTTGTGTGAGACTACTGCAGGATGTCACCTTAGTCAATCTGTGCTATTTTTAGAATTTCTTACACTAATTCTCAACCCTACTCTCTCTATTTTTATTTCTATCACCATTCTCCAATCAAATGAATAATCTCATGTTGTTGTAAGGAATTAAAAAAATTGTAGACTTGGGACAAGTGTTTCAAGATTTTTCCAACCCCACTCACTTAATATCCCTACATCACTTTGGGATCTATGCCTAAAATTTTAACCCATGCCAAACGAAACACCATCTCAGGCACTCTACAAGCATAACTGTTTAACATAAGTTGATATCATTCACCTCATAGTCCCATGTTCCAATAGTCATAGTCTTATATCCTTCACTCTAATTTTCCTTAACACAAGAACCTAAAGAAGGCCAAGCGTTATTTGTTTCATATTTTTTTAAATTTTAGAGCCAAGTGAAGCTACCCTACACCTAACTCTACCAGTCCACACAAAGCATCCCTTATGAGTAAACCATGGGAGGAGGCTTCAATAGAAGAGATCCCACTGACACCTCTTGGGTATATATAAACCCTAATATGGTTTAAATATATCAACAATCCAATTGGCTAGTGTATTTTCACAAACTTTGGGGATATGATGATAAAGTGTCCCTTGATTTTGCACTCAATTTTCATAATATAATGGATTTGGAGTATGTTATAGCAACCAAATAGAATTGAAATTAAATTAATCTAGTATCAATAGAGTATCAATATTTCCCATGGGTTTACCCTAGGATGAATATGAGAGATATCCAACATTAGATGGTAATAATTTGTTCTTATTATGTTATGGAGAACCTAGGGAGAATAAAAATTGGGTAAGAAGAGCAATTCTCCCAAACCCATGAGATGCGGTGGTCTATCACCTCCTCAAGTATATCACCTATGAGATTAGGTTTAGTATGAAATATGCATACCACTTTAAGTTCTTGCACCAACTTAGGCACATATTCCATCATAGACCTGAAGAAAACCTAAGCATTCCTTACTTTCTTCTACAATCCTTAAACGAAATGAGCACAAAAGTTAATAAAGAAAAGGAGTATTTTTCCCACCATGGCCTCGTCAATTTTTTTGTATGAGAAGCCTTGGAGAGACAAGTTATTAGGGCACCATGGGATGAATTCTTGAGCATGGATAGGTAGAACTACCTAGCTTCCTAGTAGCCTACCCAAGAGCCAAGCCCTAAAAGGGATGTAAGAAGGAAAAATAAGTATGGGAAGCTTGATACCTCCAAAAGGAAGCAAAATCAAAAGAATATAAAGGTGGAAGAATTATACAAGGAGGCAGAAGATGCCCTCATCAAGATGGGGACCCCTAAGAAAATCAAACAAAAGAGCCCATCTTAAGAGAGAATTGGACATACATATAGGAGAGTAAGGACTAGGTCCCAAATAATTACTAAGATAATAACACCAATATCCTCCTCTATAGTACACTTGAATGACTCTTTCAGTCCTACAAAGAGCCCATAAGGGGAAGAAAAGGAAGAAAAGGAAGAAAAAGTAGCAAAACCACCAATAGATTCTATTCTGCAACTCACTTTGAGTGAGATAGAGTTAGCAAGGGTTGAAGCTCTCATATGAAAAATCTTAGAAATGGCTAAAATGAGAAAGAAATAAAAATCACAGGGTAGTAAAGAAGATGTCAAGTAGCAACTTCATCATCTATAGGAAAATTTTCATATTATGAGAATGTAAGGAATTGACTGTAAGAAATAACTTGAAATTGAAAACAAAACCTTAAAACAAGACTTGGCTAGAACCAGGAAAGAATTATATAGCCAAACTAAGAAAGTAGAGGTGATGAAGGTATCTATGTCCAAAATTACCCAATTACTAGAAGACATGATGATTTGTAGATAGTCACCAAAGGTATATAGTCTCTTCCTCAAGGAGAAATGGTATAGATTTCAAATGCACAATATAGGACAATAATTTCTCTTCAGAAGAGATAGACCCAAATCATTTGTGGATGTATGCCAACAAGGAAATGAGGAAGAAAGAGCTCAGTTGTGTGAATTTTATTTGCACAACCTTTCCCTACCATGTCGCTACAAATGGAATCCAAATCCATATGTATGGGAAGTCTGACTAAGGGCTTTATCCTCCTGGATCCATCATGAAGAATTGAGGGACAATGAGGTCTCTAAGCCAAAATATCTCATGGCCAACCATGGAACTCTCACATAAAAAAATGTAGAGTTGGTTCCCATCCTAGATGAGAAACAAAGGAGGTAAATTTCCCAATTTGAAGACAATATATTACTTTTAGGTGAAGAGGAGGCCCACACTTTCCAAAGGATATGGAAACCCTTCACATGGTCTCTAGAAAACAAAGCCTCACTTACCTAGTAAACCACAAGCTACCCTGTTTAAGTCTCAACTATGCAAGGAACCCTTGAGAGGGATTAGCTTGAAATGGGTTGGGCTGAGGCTCAACCCATGTCTCTTATTACAACCTTCACCACCACTAGCACTAAATGAGGAAAAAGAAAGGGAGGAATGGAATGAAATTGAAAAGAATGAAGGATATTATGGTCAGGGTTCCATCACTAGCATGTGATTTAGGGAAATGGTATATGGATTAGTATAAATAATTAAAAAAAATAGGATGGAGCAATAGTACCTTCATCATTTTTTGTTGCAAAAGGGTGTGCAAGACTCTAAACTGGCAGGTGATGATGGGACTTCCTGTGGTAGTATCATGAGGCCCATATTTGATACATTTTGGCCATATTTTTACCTTATAAACCCTCTTTGACCTTGATTAATATAAATATATGGTTTTGTGTAATTAATTTATTAATGGAATGTGTTGAAAGATGAAGTGTGTGTTTTATTTTATTTTAGCTATGGTTTTCATGGCTTTATGGATATTTACATGCTACACTAACCCATTCTCCAGTCAGTTTGAATCAAGGGAGGGTTCCTAATCCAACATGGAATGAGGAAAAAGGGGGATTGTGTCCCCTCATCCACCCCCAAGGGTTGTCAATCCTTCAAGACACCACATCCATCCTAATCCACTTAAACTATTGATTCAAGGAAGGCAATCTGTCAAGGGATTTTATTCATAGAACTTAGGACCCTAATTCTAGGGATCCTAGAGACACAAGCCCTTCAATCAAAAAGGTATTGAAGAGATGATTGATGTAACCTATTAGTATAAGTAAAATATAGGGGCTTTCCTTTGGGAGTTATTTATTCTTGTTAAGAAATTTCTATTTTAGGAGAACGCAAACTTCCTTGACATGTATTTATGTTTTTGAGATAGTATGATAATGAAGAATTTGCACTTTTAGATTTGCTACCATCATTAGTTTTTAAGGTTCTTTGTAGAATATTTTAGTAGGGACCACTCAAGGCTACACAAAGTACCTCTATAATTGTATTTCATTTCCTTTGCTTTCAGCATTGTCTAGTTCATTTTACTCATAGGTTATGTTGTGCAAGATTTCTATATTTCTTGTAGCAATAATTTACTTCTTATATCAACATTCCATTTCCTATAGTAGAATTTATTGGTTTTGTTTCCTTCATTTTTAGTCTTATTTAGTCCATTATACTTACATCATATGTTAAGCATACATGTTTTCATTTCCTATAGTAGTATTTCAATTCCTATAGTAATATTTTACTTCATGTAGTAGCACTTTATTTCCTGTAGCATAATTTCTAGCACATGTTTCTAACATAATTTCTAGCACATGTTTTGTCATCATTGAGAGAGTTATGTTATCCATGGATTTCTTCAGCCTTATTTTAGAAGGGATTAGTTTGTTTTTCTATGCTTTATTTTAGTCCTTTCAATAGAATAGTGTATTGTAGGATTTGTTATGTTTTCATTAGAACAACTTAGGTAAATGCAACTCTATCTTTCAACAAGTTATTTCTCTATTTTGGATCAACAACCTAAATCAACTCACTTGGATTTGTAGCTTTACATTCTTCTTCTTGTAGTATTGTACCCTAGTTTTCCTTGTTGTTAGGATAAGTAGGGCTTGTTCACTAGGTTACATGATCCATTTAATTTTGTTTCACAACCTTCCTTTCAAGTAGTTTTCAACTTTCTCTTTGGTTTAGTTTTAGCTTTCCTTTCAATAATATTGCATTCCTTATTAGTCATTTTCCCCTAATGAAGTAACCCCTATAGTCCTAGGAATAAACATATTTCATTTTCTTATATAGATGCTTGTGTATGGAGTTTGCACATATAGTGCATAGTACCTCTCAAATTTGTACGAAAGCTAAGTTGACATTTAAAGTCGTAATTTAAGGAGGAAATATTGTTGTTTTTATTCTTTGATCCATCGTCTAGTTTAGTCTATTGTTTCTTTATCATTTCAAGTTGTTGACCCACTTAAGATACCAAAAACATCTTAATATTCCCTTTGTTCTACTTCACACACTACAAAATATGCATAAAATCGTTCAATGCAACACCAAAGACACTGCAAAGAGTTTGAGTCACCATGGCCTTGTTAAGCTTATTATTGTTGATGCCCTAGAGCAGAGGGGACAAACTTGGACCACATTTATTTCCTAGCGATTTCCTCAGGATGAAGAAGAAGAGTAGGAAGTAAACATTGGTATTAGGGGGACATGGAAGATGAACCAAGGCCTAGAAGCCCAATTGTTGAAGACTCTAATGAATCCATTATTATTCTTACTACTCCAAGAACTAAAAAATGTACAGGGAACAAAGTTCCTCTGCCTGCAAGTACTAAACACTAAAGAACGAGAGCCATGCATGTTGCAAAAGTTGTTGCAGTTGTTACATCATAAGGAGATGCTAATTTTAGTATCCTAGCTACGAATCTCAATAAGAACCTTCTAATACAACTACAAAATCTCCATAGGAATCAAACCATTCTAGTCTGGATGTGCAAGATCTACAGAAAATAGATTTTTTAGGTGTGATGTAACAAGTTGTTAGAAAAACAGGACTGCGGAGCAATAAAATAAAACAAATGCGAAAACAAAACACAAAAGATACACAATACAAGAGAGACACAGATTTACGTGGTTCACCCAATGTGGGCTACGTCCACCAGAGAAATTTCCAGGTCCTTCATTTATTATTATCCAACAAATGAAGGGATACAATCTACAACAAAACCCGTTGTAACTTCCTCTTCTTTCTCTCACTGTCTCCTCTCTCAGAATACAATATTCACCATAACCATAGCCGTAATACATTTCCCTCATAAAAGAGGGTTGGCTTCTAGGGAAAAAAACCCTAACATAATCTCTACCGTTAGATCTGCGACCTTATAATGAACGGTCGAGACTTACAATGAAATTACAATATACATTTACAAGGCAATTTTTCCTTTGGGGGCTTCGCCCTCGAACCCCCGTTGGGGGCCCGCTTGCCCCTAGACCCCCCATCCGGGGGGATAGCCCCCTCAGACCCCGCAGAGGGGGTACCCCCCCTCTACACTCCCCCGCATGGAAGAGTGTACATACTTCTGGGGTGTAAATACTTCATGGGGTATAAACACGGTTGAAAACAAGTACCTCTGAATCAGGAAGATAATCAGGCTCCACAACCAACACAAGTTGCTAAAGCTAGTTCACCTGTCAAAACAATCAAGAGGTTAAATCATCTATTAGTGATCCCTTCTTCCAATAGAAACCATTTTATTCTGATTTATTGAGGATGAATCAACAACTACATAGGGTAAACAAGGGCTTATACCAAGATTGATTTTTTAAAAATAAAAGTTAAGGAAATTCAAGGAAATGTCCAAACCGAAATTTTTAATTGATGAAAGTGAAGAAATTGAGAGACTACCTTCCACTTAGTGTGAAGGTGGTGTTCATCACGGTTCACCCAAAGCTACAAAGCTTGTTACTTTTGACATTCCTATGGCTGATCCTACTACTTAAGCATTGGATCTTAATGATTCTTTAGGAATCAATGTTGCTACCATTCATGTAGATTCACAGATTGAATTCCCCACTGATACAAAAAAGAATTCCAGTCCCATGATAAATACCTTAGATAATGTAAAGGTTTCCCTCGACACTAAGAACATGATTTTATTACAAGATGAGGTAGCCAAGTGGAAGAAAGTTGTTGAATCTTTTGATTCAGACATGATTTCCCTATAAGAGAATAATAATATCATTCATAATATGAGGGAACAATGAGACATATTCTATATGGAGACAAAATAAATATGGAAAACTTTATGGACTAACCGAAAGGAAAGTAATACAAATAGACAGTTGGTGCAAAAGTTACAAGAAGAGAAACAATAATTATGCATTTTGGAACATGTATCCTTGGCTTGCAAGTGTCCACGTCTAGCACATGCATTTTTGTTGAAGGAACAAATGATACCATTTCAAATTAGGTCTCTGATTGTAGGTAATCCTTCTAACATTTTATCCTGCATAGTTCTTGGAAGCTTATACTAGTAGTAATGAACAAGACCAAAACCTCATGTGTTATCTATATCAACATTACTTAATCCTTAGTTATAATAGAGATTGGAACCTTAACCCTTTTGGCGGGGATTTCCAACTTAGATATTTTGATTATTTTCTTAGACATTAGTTGCAATGGAGTACTACTCTTTCCCAAATTGAGCATGATGAAGTATAGGAAAATTTATGGGTGAGGAGAGTGTAATGTCCCCAACCAACAATAGGTTGGGCAAAGCCACCACTCAGACACTTCACTTAGCTATGATACCAATTTGTAACACCACTACGCGGAACATACACAAATATATAACATGCATTTTAATGAATTTAACACAATTAACATGGAGTTACTGCTACCATACAAACTTAAATGGAATTGACAGTAAAGTCCACATGCAATGGAACACATGATAACATTTCAAGAAACACAGACATGCATAACATACATAATTAAGCACATAATGATACTTATCTTTTAACTGGAGTAAAACCACCAACTGTGTGCAGACCTTCCACGAACCTCCCAGCCTTAGACCATGCTACTCATCACGCTTAGCAGTGGGTCACCCCCGAGCTGGGACTAAGCTCCACCCAAGGTAAGGGAATCCTAGACTAGGTTGAGGTTACATGAAACTGCACAGTACCACTGGAAGGCTTCTCTCTAGAAGCCTTCTTATGCCCATTACTCATAGACTCCCAATCCCCACATGCATGTTCCACCCTAGGAAGATTCACCTTCACTATTCCACAGTCCATCGGCTGCTCCACTTCCCCTTCCAGGGTCTTGGCAACAGGCTGGATCAAGAATTCTCAGAGCTCCGTAGCTGGTGTTGGACTCTCTCTAGGAGAAAAACACTTCCTAGCAAACTCCCTCACATGGAGAGAGTTGCTCACAGGCCTGACAACCTGCCTCTTCAACTACGAGCCTGACAACCCGCTTCTTCAACAAATACCACTCAGTTCCAGCAAAATGAGAACAAGAACAACGGTTCAATACGAGTCAGGAAAAAGGAAGGCAACAACCCAAAAATGGTTAAGGTACGAACTCAGTTTTGGCTAGTGTAGACATGCTGGTACATGATAACACAGGTCGACTTCCCCCCCCCCAGTGGGTGGTTTCTCAGATGTATGTGGATATGCAGAGGTCGATCATAGAGGTCCCCCAATAGGTTAGACGACATATGGGATATGGAAATTGAACCCCCAACACAATTTGACTCTTTGGTTCTAACTGCATGCGCCCAGGTTGACACCTGTCTTCCTGGAGCTGCATGCACTCCATTTAGCATGCGTTCCCTTTCCAAGAAATTAGTATAAGACTGCTCATTTCCACCTTAGCCCTTAGGAATTAATAATAAAATATTATTCCTTTAGAGGTAAGCTACCTAGCTTAGCCTCTAGGCCCAAATACCTATCCTCCTCCCTTACCCTACCTAGTGGAAGCTTAGTCCCCCATCACTCTTTATTCGTGGTCGGTCTGCATGCAACGATGCTTATATTTTATTAATGATCTTCATAATTACATATACAAAATCAGGCTCATGGCCTTAAGCATCTAGGCTCTCCGGCCTAATAAACATATAAGTCTTCAACTTATAAACACTTGGCTCACCAGCCTATAAACATAATTACAATTCAACAATATAAATGGGGCTCATCCTTAGGGATATTACAATACCCTCCCCTTATTTTTGCACTGTCCTCAGTGCAACCTCTTTACACAACATCAACAAGATTTTAAAATCTTCAAAAAGATGCGGGTATTCTGCCCCCATAACATCCTCATGCTCCCATGTCGCGTCCTCAGGACCGTACTAGGTCCACTGGACCTTTACAATCCCTACGACTCGGTTCTGGAGCTGTTTTCTTTTCCGATCCAATATGCACACTAGATGCACCTGCAAGATGCCTTCTTGGTCCACCTGAATCACATTCCAATCAATTACGTGATTAACATCAGGTATATATTTATTAAGTAATGAAATATGAAACACATTATGCACAATCATGGATGCAAGAAATGCAAAAATATATGCAACTGGCCAATCCTTTCTAGGATTTCAAATGGCCCACAATATCTGGATGCTAACTTGGAATAGTTTCCCAGCTTTAGGGAACTTCAGTTGGCTTTTACTTTCAAGAAAACATGATCACCCACTTTAAACTCCCTGTGGGTTTTGTTCTTATCAGCATAACTCTTCTTCCTGTCTTGGGCAACTTTCAAATTCTACTTAATCTTCAACATTTTCTCTTCCATTTCCTTGAGAAACTCTAGTCCGACCACTGCCCTATCAACTGGGTTATCCCAGCTTACTGGGGCGTTTCACTTTCTACCATAAAGTGCTTCAAACGGGCTCATCTTCAGTGATGCTTTATACCCATTGTTGTAGGCAAATTCTACCAAGTGTAGATACTCTTCCCATTTAGATGGTTTGTCCATCACATACATCCTTAACATATCTTATATCACTTGGTTCACCCTCTCTGTCTGCCCATCAGACTCAGGATGATAAGCAGTGCTGAAGCTTAGATTCATTCTGAACCCTTTGAATAACCCTTTCCATAACTTTAAGGTAAATTCTGAATCTCTGTCAGACACAATTGTCTTGAGGATACCTTGCAATTGTGCTACTTCCCTCATATAGATATCAATGACATTAGATGCCTTGTGAGTAGTCTTTAGTGGAATAAAATGGGCAACTTTCATAAGCTTATCCACCACCACCAGGATTGAATCACGTTTCTTGCCGGTTCTGGGCAATCATGTGATGAAATCCATTGTCACTACCTCCCACTTCCACTTAGGAATGGGTAAGGGTTGTAGAAACCCTGTTGGATGCCTATGCTCATCTTTGACCTTCTGGCACTCCATACATCTAACGATGTATTCTGCAATTTCCTTATTCATGCTTGGCCAAATGTAATGGCTCTTGACTATTGCCACAGTTTTTTGATATCCAGGGTGCCCAACATAAGGCACATTATGCATTTCTTTCAAAATCATAATTTTCAATTCCTGGACATTAGGTACATAAACTCTACATTTGTACAAGAGTGTTCCATCAGCTTCCAATTTATATCTTCCACTCTATGTAGCATCTTACCTTGTTATAGCTTTGCTACCAATTCCATGTACTACAAATCTGCATTTTCACCTTCTGAAATTCTGCCTTTAATATTTGTTTGATATATGCTAATGGGTAGTTCATGTATTCTCCTGCTGAGTGCATCAATCACTTTGTTCTCCTTTCCTTTGATATGATTGATATCAAAGTCTCACTCACAAAGGAATTCCAACCATCTACTCTGCCCAACATTCAAGGTTGGTTGATCAAACAAATAATTCAGACCATTATGGTTTGTCCTTAGTTCAAACCTCCTTCCCATGAGGTAGTGCCTCCATTTCTTTAGGGCGTGTACTATGGATGCTAACTCCAATTCATGAGTCGCATAGTTCCTTTCATGCTCTTTCAATTTCTTGTATTCATAACATATTACAAACCCATTCTAACTGAGGACTCCTCCCAGTCCTTCTTTGCATGCATCTGTACACACTACAAAATATTCATTCGGATCTACAATCCTCAAGATTGGAGAACTGGTTAACAATTTCTTCAATTGATGGAAGTTTCTCTCGCATTCATCTATCCATTGAAATTTCTTCTCCTTCCTTTGCAAGGAAGTGATGGGGTGAACTATCCTTGAGAACCCTGCAATGAACCTTCTGTAATAGCTAGCTAGACCCATAAAGGATCTGACTTCTGACACATTCTTTGAAACTGACCATTTTCTAATGGCTTCTATCTTCTTAGGATCCACAACTATCCCATCCTTTGAAATGATATTCCCCAAGTAATGGATATGATTTTGATAAAATGAGCACTTTCTCAATTTGGCATACCGTTGGTGCTCTCTTAGCACCTGCAACACCATCTTCAAATGATGTTCATGCTCTTCCTCCGACTTGGAATACACTAGGATGTCATCCAAAAAGACTATGACAAACTTGTCTAGATATTCCCTGAATACGCCATTTATTAGGCACATGAAAACATTGGGTGCATTTGATAATCCAAATGGTACCACTATGAATTCATAATGACCATACCTTGTTCTAAAGATGGTCTTATTGATTTCTTCATCCTTTATCCTTACCTGGTGATACCCTGACCTGAGATCTATTTTTGAAAATATCTTATCATCCTTCAACTGATCAAAGAGATCATCGATCCTTGGAAAATGATATTTGTTCTTAATAGTCACTTTGTTCAACTGTCTGAAATTGATGGACAATCTCAAAGTCCCATTCTTCTTCTTCACAAATAGGATCGGGGCAACCCAAGGTGACACACTCGGGCATATATACCCCTTCTTTAGAAGCTCTTCAAGCTGCATATGTAGCTCTTTCATCTCCGGTGTACTCATTCTATAAGGAGTTTTTGACACTGGAGATGCTCCAGGCATCCGGTTTATAGAAAAGTCAATATCTCTCTTCGGGGGTAGTCCTAGTACCTCCTGGAATACATCTTCAAAATATTTTAATATTGCATGGTCTTCAATCTTTGACACCTTATCCTTAGGTGTTTCCTCTATATGGGCTGCAAATATTTGACAACCTTTCCTGTAGCACTTCTTTAGCTGCATTGCTCAGATTTCTCTAACAGTAACTTCCCTTGGGATTCCTTGCACTTTCCTTGGATTTTCTCCCTCATCCAGGCAAGTGAATTCCTTGTTACGACAGTCTAAGATGGCATGGTGCTGGTCCAACCAATCCATCCTAATTAGACATTCATAGGAACCTAAAGGTAAGATGTTTAATTATGCCCTTGTGATCAGTCCATTCATGTCCAATGGACAGGACTTAACCAACTCAACAACCTTTCTCTTGGATCCTGTAGCCAACTGCACTAACCAAGATTTTCCATGCTTGCTTCTTGGAAAATTCAAACTTTCCACCATTATAGGATCTATATAACTATGACTAGCCCCTGAAATAGTAAATGTATGGTTATGGATCATACCTTCAAATTCAATCATGTGTGATTGAAAGTCAACTTGTTTGTTGTCCAGGGATGCATAGATCCTTGGGATTCTATTGCCCATTCCCTCCACTGTTTCAGCTTGCTGAGCGTTGTGGACATCTCTCACTTTTCCATTTTTGTGGGGGAAATCTCTGTACTTGTGGTTTCCCTGATAGCCCCAACATTGAATGGGCGTCTGCCTTGGCCTTTTTCCCCCTACTTCAGCCATTCTCTTCTCTCCAAAAGATGGCTGTCCTTGAGGAATGTTTCTGAAAAAGGGAGGTTTGTTTCCCTTCTGCCTCTTCTCTTTCTTTAAATTCCTCTTGTCATCCCAAGCCTTTTGAAAAGTGGGCTTTTCTCTTTGTTGCTCATATAAGATTTTTTCTCTCCTTATAGTTTCTTCCATAGTTTTAGGATCATCATACTAGACATTGTCACCGATGGAAGGTGGCAGTCCACTCAGATACCTTTGAATTTTGACAGTCTCATCTTTGATGAATGGAACATGCTTTAGCAATTCCAAAAACTTTCGTTTGTATTCATCAATGGTCATGCTGCCCAGCTTGAGTTCAAATAACTCTTTCATCTTTCTGTCATAGCATCTCTTAGTCAAGTATTTATTTTTGAAATACTTCTTAAATTATTTCCAAGTAATATCTTTCTCTTTAATGTGTTGCACCTACACAAGTTGATCCCACCTCATGGATGCCTTTCCTTTCAGTTGATACATTGCAATTCTTCCTTCTGCATGAGAGGAATAATTCTATAGTTGGAAATATTTCCTCATGCCAAGCAGCCATGTTTCGACATATTCCTTCTTCTTGTGTTCTCCATCAAATGTTGGAGGCTTAATCTTGTTCATTTCACCCTTCATTTCATCCACTCTAGATATCCTATGTTTTCTAGTAGGATATGGGCTTGAACTACTGTGTGCTTCCTTATTGGAATGTTTTGGGGAGTGACGATGGTGCCTTCTAACACTTCTTGATCTTCTTTTCTTCTCAGGGGTCTTGCGACTCCCTGTTTTTCTTGAGTCACTCTCCTTATCCAACTTCTTTTTGATTCTCTCCAGAATCTGCATCAACTTTAAGTTGAATTCTCCTTGTTGATCCCTGGATTTCATGAGCTTTTTGTTATCTGTTCAGTGAGTTTGGGTATATCTCTACAATCGCTCAATTATTTTCATCATTTGCCCTTCCTTATATATCTCTTCTCCATGCCCATTGGAGTTCGATCCTTCCACTCCCAAATCGACATCCATTCTTTTTACTTCATTCTCTAAACTGGAAGCATTCTGTGCCTCCTCCATTTCTCTGCACTCAGTGGAAATTCACTTTGGTTCTGACACTCGTTAAACTCTACAACACAATGTGTAGTCAATCAAAATTTCTCAGGCCATTAGTCCTTAACGATTGACACAATGTTCATAAACCAATATGATTCACGAAAACTTTCAATTTCATTTTTTTTTGTGTGTGTGCTCTCCTCTGCTATAAATTTTCGGGTACTAGCCTCTTTTTTGAGCCCTTAACCCATGCGATCATGGGTCGTGACCCAATGCTAGATCCATAGGTGCTTACTCAGGACTTTGGCTTCATAAGTTTTCAAAGCACGCACAATAATCTCTCGGATTTTTGGGTTACCGAACTCGCGAAGTAGAGTAGATCAACAGTCTATGTCTACCCAGCATCCAAGGACTGACACTCACTATGGAACCTCAGGTGTCTGAGTTATGGGACTTCGAATATTTTCATGCTTGCCTCCTTCCAATCTCCCAAATTCTGACTTTCCGACCTTACGAACTCCTTTACCCCCCCCTGGCCCACATAGTACAATTGTCACCAACTAGGGCGGTGGCACGTGACATGCCTAGGAAGTTATACGTCACTCCTGGAAACGTCCGCATGCCTCGCCATGTTTGCTCTTTTTCTTTGGGACTTTGGGTTTCAGAAGTTTTTGCATTAGCACATCCTACTTTTTCTGATCTCCGCACTCTGAAAATATGATCTTCCATGAGATATAACGATAAGGCTTCTTCCCATATATATGGTGTAGATCTCTCCTCGGGGCTTCAGAGTTTCGGGCTTCGACCTCTCTCTTAGATTTTGCATCAAACTCCACCAACGTCGTGATGTTCAAAGGGATTATAAGTTAACCCTTCTACACCTTCTCTAGATCTGACGGTCGTAAAGGGTTTCCCCTCCTTTTGAACAGATCCTATGACCCCAACACCACAAGTGTTGTGATCTCTCTCTCTGTGGCCAAATACCACGTCTGTCATGATTTTATAATACCACTACACCTTCCGAGCTTCGTAACATGGCCAAAGTAATCTCTTGGCACTCAGGAATGTTCTGAGGTTCAAAATTGGTTCCTCAAGACACAATTTCCACTTGAAACCTTAGGTCCAATGACCACTTATCCAACCCATCTAGGCTCAGTGCGCGAACCTTGGCTCTGAACTTGAATTTTGTCCATTTCGACAAAAATTATTTTTCAAAACTTTTTCTTCAAATTCCACTAACTTGGCCCATCCAGGATCAGTATTGAAACCATGGCTCTGATACCACTTTGTAATGTCCCTAGCCACCAATAGGTTGGAAAACTCCACCACTCAGACACTTCACTTAGCTCTGATACCAATTTGTAACACCACTAAGTGGAACATACACATATATATAATATGCATTTTAATGAATTTAACACAATTAACACAGAGTTACTGCTACCATACAGACTTAAATGGAATTGACAGTAAATTCCACATATAATGGAATACATGATGACATTTCAAGAAACATAGACATGCATAACATACATAATTATGCACAAAATGATACTTATCTTTTAACTGGAGTAAAACCACCAACTGTGTGCATACCTTCCACGAACCTCTCAGCCTTAGACCATGTTGCTCATCACGCTCAACAGTGGGTCACCCCCAAGTTGGGACTAAGCTCCACCCAAGGCAAGGGAATCCTAGACTAGGTTGAGGTTACAGGAAATTGCACAATACCACTGGAAGGATTCTCTCCAGGAGCCTTCTTACACCCACTACTCACAAAATCTCATTCCCCACATGCATGTTCCACCCTGGGAATATGCACCTTCATTGTTCCACAGTCCATCGACTGCTCCACTTTCCCTCTCAGGGTCTCGACAACAAGACGGATCAGGAATTCTCAGAGCTCTGTAGCTGGTGCTGGACTCTCTCTAGGAGAAAAACACTTCCCAACAAACTCCCTCACCTGGAGAGAGATGCTCACAGGCCTGACAACCTGCCTCTTTAACCATGGGCCTGAAAACCCGCTTCTTTAACAACTTCCACTCAGTTCCAGCAAAATGATAACAACAACAATGGTTCAATACAAATCAGGAAAAAGGAAGGCAACAACCCAAAAATTGATCTAAAAATGAAGAAGACTTGAAAAACTTGAAAAACTTATTGCAAGTGAAATGTTATGTGTTTAAAGCAACAGGATCAATTTGCAACACATAAATTAAGGATTACTTATGCAAGATACACATAGACAGCAACATAAACATTGAACATAAACACATGTGCACAACAATTGATAAAGGAGTTCACCCCTCTTATGGGCTACATCTCCTGGTCCA
>ML782415.1:591458-604165 GCA_009831015.1 Picea engelmannii
TAATGAAGTAACCCCTATAGTCCTAGGAATAAACATATTTCATTTTCTTATATAGATGCTTGTGTATGGAGTTTGCACATATAGTGCATAGTACCTCTCAAATTTGTACGAAAGCTAAGTTGACATTTAAAGTCGTAATTTAAAGAGGAAATATTGTTGTTTTTATTCTTTGACCCATCGTCTAGTTTAGTCTATTGTTTCTTTATCATTTCAAGTTGTTGACCCACTTAAGATACCAACAACATCTTAATATTCCCTTTGTTCTACTTCACACACTACAAAATATGCATAAAATCGTTCAACGCAACACCAAAGACACTGCAAAGAGTTTGAGTCACCATGGCCTTATTAAGCTTATTATTGTTGATGCCCTAGAGCAGAGGGGACAAACTTGGACCACATTTATTTCCTAGCGATTTCCTCAGGATGAAGAAGAAGAGCAAGAAGTAAACATTGGTATTAGGGGGACATGGAAGATGAACCAAGGCCTAGAAGCCCAATTGTTGAAGACTCTAATGAATCCATTATTATTCTTACTACTCCAAGAACTGAAAAATGTACAGGGAACAAAGTTCCTCTACCTGCAAGTACTAAACATTAAAGAACGAGAGACATGTTGTTGCAAAAGTTGTTGCAGTTGTTACATCATAAGGAGATGCTAATTTTAGTATCCTAGCTACGAATCTCCATAAGAACCTTCTAATACAACTACAAAATCTCCATAGGAATCAAACCATTCTAGTCTGGATGTGCAAGATCTACAAGAAATAGATTTTTTAGGTGTGATGTAACAAGTTGTTAGAAAAACAGGACCGCAGAGCAATAAAATAAAACAAATGCGAAAACAAAACACAGAAGATACACAATACAAGAGAGACACAGATTTACATGGTTCACCCAGTGTGGGCTACGTCCACTAGAGAAATTTCCAGGTCCTTCCTTTATTATTATCCAACAAATGAAGGGATACAACCTACAACAAAACCCATTGTAAATTCCTCTTCTTTCTTTCACTATCTCCTCTCTCAGAACACAATATTCACCATAACCATAGCCGTAATACATTTCCCTCATAAAAGAGGGTTGGCTTCTAGGGCAAAAAACCCTAACATAATCTCTATCGTTAGATCTGCGACCTTATAATGAACGGTCGAGACTTACAATGAAATTACAATATACATTTACAAGGCAATTTTTCCTTCGGGAGCTTTGCCCTCGAACCCCCGTTGTGGGCCCGCTTGCCCCTAGACCCCCCATCCGAGGGGATAGCCCCCTCGGACCCCGCAGAGGGGGTACCCCCCCTCTACACTCCCCCGCATGGAAGAGTGTACATACTTCTGGGGTGTAAATACTTCATGGGGTATAAACACGGTTGAAAAAAGTACCTCTGAATCAGGAAGATAATCAGGCTCCACAACCAACACAAGTTGCTAAAGCTAGTTCACCTGTCAAAACAATCAAGAGGTTAAATCATCTATTAGTGATCCCTTCTTCCAATAGAAACCATTTTATTCTACTTTATTGAGGATGAATCAACAACTACATAGGGTAAACAAGGGCTTATACCAAGATTGATTTTTTTTAAATAAAAGTTAAGGAAATTCAAGGAAATGTCCAAACTGAACTTTTTAATTGATGACAGTGAAGAAATTGAGAGACTACCTTCCACTTAGTGTGAAGGTGGTGTTCATCACAGTTCACCCAAAGCTACAAATCTTATTACTTTTGACATTCCTATGGCTAATCCTACTACTTAAGCATTGGATCTTAATGATTCTTTAGGAATCAATGTTGCTATCATTCATGTAGATTCACAGATTGAATTCCCCACTAATACAAAAAAGAATTCCAGTCCCATGATAAATACTTTAGATAATGTAAAGGTTTCCCTCGACACTAAGAACATAATTTTATTACAAGATGAGGTAGCCAAGTGGAAGAAAGTTGTTGAATCTTTTGATTCGGACATGATTTCCCTATAAGAGAATAATAATATCATTCATAATATGAGGGAACAATGAGACATATTCTATATGGAGACAAAAGAAATATGGAAAAATTTATGGACTAACCGAAAGGAAAGTAATACAAATAGACAGTTGGTGCAAAAGTTACAAGAAGAGAAACAATAATTATGCATTTTGGAACATGTATCCTTGGCTTGCAAGTGTCCACCTCTAGCACATGCATTTTTGGTTAAGGAACAAATGATACCATTTCAAATTAGGTCTCTGATTGTAGGTAATCCTTCTAACATTTTATACTGCATAGTTCTTGGAAGCTTATACTAGTAGTAATGAACAAGACCAAAACCTCATGTGTTATCTATATCAACATTACTTAATCCTTAGTTATAATAGAGATTGGAACCTTAACCCTTTTGGCGGGGATTTCCAACTTAGATATTTTGATTATTTTCTTAGACATTAGTTGCAATGGAGTACTACTCTTTCCCAAATTGAGCATGATGAAGTATAGGAAAATTTATGGGTGAGGAGAGTGTAATGTCCCCAACCAACAATAGGTTGGGCAAAGCCACCACTCAGACACTTCACTTAGCTATGATACCAATTTGTAACACCACTACGCGGAACATACACAAATATATAACATGCATTTTAATGAATTTAACACAATTAACATGGAGTTACTGCTACCATACAAACTTAAATGGAATTGACAGTAAAGTCCACATGCAATGGAACACATGATAACATTTCAAGAAACACAGACATGCATAACATACATAATTAAGCACATAATGATACTTATCTTTTAACTGGAGTAAAACCACCAACTGTGTGCAGACCTTCCACGAACCTCCCAGCCTTAGACCATGCTACTCATCACGCTTAGCAGTGGGTCACCCCCGAGCTGGGACTAAGCTCCACCCAAGGTAAGGGAATCCTAGACTAGGTTGAGGTTACATGAAACTGCACAGTACCACTGGAAGGCTTCTCTCTAGAAGCCTTCTTATGCCCATTACTCATAGACTCCCAATCCCCACATGCATGTTCCACCCTAGGAAGATTCACCTTCACTATTCCACAGTCCATCGGCTGCTCCACTTCCCCTTCCAGGGTCTTGGCAACAGGCTGGATCAAGAATTCTCAGAGCTCCGTAGCTGGTGTTGGACTCTCTCTAGGAGAAAAACACTTCCTAGCAAACTCCCTCACATGGAGAGAGTTGCTCACAGGCCTGACAACCTGCCTCTTCAACTACGAGCCTGACAACCCGCTTCTTCAACAAATACCACTCAGTTCCAGCAAAATGAGAACAAGAACAACGGTTCAATACGAGTCAGGAAAAAGGAAGGCAACAACCCAAAAATGGTTAAGGTACGAACTCAGTTTTGGCTAGTGTAGACATGCTGGTACATGATAACACAGGTCGACTTCCCCCCCCCCAGTGGGTGGTTTCTCAGATGTATGTGGATATGCAGAGGTCGATCATAGAGGTCCCCCAATAGGTTAGACGACATATGGGATATGGAAATTGAACCCCCAACACAATTTGACTCTTTGGTTCTAACTGCATGCGCCCAGGTTGACACCTGTCTTCCTGGAGCTGCATGCACTCCATTTAGCATGCGTTCCCTTTCCAAGAAATTAGTATAAGACTGCTCATTTCCACCTTAGCCCTTAGGAATTAATAATAAAATATTATTCCTTTAGAGGTAAGCTACCTAGCTTAGCCTCTAGGCCCAAATACCTATCCTCCTCCCTTACCCTACCTAGTGGAAGCTTAGTCCCCCATCACTCTTTATTCGTGGTCGGTCTGCATGCAACGATGCTTATATTTTATTAATGATCTTCATAATTACATATACAAAATCAGGCTCATGGCCTTAAGCATCTAGGCTCTCCGGCCTAATAAACATATAAGTCTTCAACTTATAAACACTTGGCTCACCAGCCTATAAACATAATTACAATTCAACAATATAAATGGGGCTCATCCTTAGGGATATTACAATACCCTCCCCTTATTTTTGCACTGTCCTCAGTGCAACCTCTTTACACAACATCAACAAGATTTTAAAATCTTCAAAAAGATGCGGGTATTCTGCCCCCATAACATCCTCATGCTCCCATGTCGCGTCCTCAGGACCGTACTAGGTCCACTGGACCTTTACAATCCCTACGACTCGGTTCTGGAGCTGTTTTCTTTTCCGATCCAATATGCACACTAGATGCACCTGCAAGATGCCTTCTTGGTCCACCTGAATCACATTCCAATCAATTACGTGATTAACATCAGGTATATATTTATTAAGTAATGAAATATGAAACACATTATGCACAATCATGGATGCAAGAAATGCAAAAATATATGCAACTGGCCAATCCTTTCTAGGATTTCAAATGGCCCACAATATCTGGATGCTAACTTGGAATAGTTTCCCAGCTTTAGGGAACTTCAGTTGGCTTTTACTTTCAAGAAAACATGATCACCCACTTTAAACTCCCTGTGGGTTTTGTTCTTATCAGCATAACTCTTCTTCCTGTCTTGGGCAACTTTCAAATTCTACTTAATCTTCAACATTTTCTCTTCCATTTCCTTGAGAAACTCTAGTCCGACCACTGCCCTATCAACTGGGTTATCCCAGCTTACTGGGGCGTTTCACTTTCTACCATAAAGTGCTTCAAACGGGCTCATCTTCAGTGATGCTTTATACCCATTGTTGTAGGCAAATTCTACCAAGTGTAGATACTCTTCCCATTTAGATGGTTTGTCCATCACATACATCCTTAACATATCTTATATCACTTGGTTCACCCTCTCTGTCTGCCCATCAGACTCAGGATGATAAGCAGTGCTGAAGCTTAGATTCATTCTGAACCCTTTGAATAACCCTTTCCATAACTTTAAGGTAAATTCTGAATCTCTGTCAGACACAATTGTCTTGAGGATACCTTGCAATTGTGCTAC
This sequence comes from Picea engelmannii, assembly GCA_009831015.1. Lineage (NCBI taxonomy): Eukaryota > Viridiplantae > Streptophyta > Pinopsida > Pinales > Pinaceae > Picea > Picea engelmannii. The sequence continues at coordinate 596,391 of ML782415.1, forward strand.
TTCCCTCATATAGATATCAATGACATTAGATGCCTTGTGAGTAGTCTTTAGTGGAATAAAATGGGCAACTTTCATAAGCTTATCCACCACCACCAGGATTGAATCACGTTTCTTGCCGGTTCTGGGCAATCATGTGATGAAATCCATTGTCACTACCTCCCACTTCCACTTAGGAATGGGTAAGGGTTGTAGAAACCCTGTTGGATGCCTATGCTCATCTTTGACCTTCTGGCACTCCATACATCTAACGATGTATTCTGCAATTTCCTTATTCATGCTTGGCCAAATGTAATGGCTCTTGACTATTGCCACAGTTTTTTGATATCCAGGGTGCCCAACATAAGGCACATTATGCATTTCTTTCAAAATCATAATTTTCAATTCCTGGACATTAGGTACATAAACTCTACATTTGTACAAGAGTGTTCCATCAGCTTCCAATTTATATCTTCCACTCTATGTAGCATCTTACCTTGTTATAGCTTTGCTACCAATTCCATGTACTACAAATCTGCATTTTCACCTTCTGAAATTCTGCCTTTAATATTTGTTTGATATATGCTAATGGGTAGTTCATGTATTCTCCTGCTGAGTGCATCAATCACTTTGTTCTCCTTTCCTTTGATATGATTGATATCAAAGTCTCACTCACAAAGGAATTCCAACCATCTACTCTGCCCAACATTCAAGGTTGGTTGATCAAACAAATAATTCAGACCATTATGGTTTGTCCTTAGTTCAAACCTCCTTCCCATGAGGTAGTGCCTCCATTTCTTTAGGGCGTGTACTATGGATGCTAACTCCAATTCATGAGTCGCATAGTTCCTTTCATGCTCTTTCAATTTCTTGTATTCATAACATATTACAAACCCATTCTAACTGAGGACTCCTCCCAGTCCTTCTTTGCATGCATCTGTACACACTACAAAATATTCATTCGGATCTACAATCCTCAAGATTGGAGAACTGGTTAACAATTTCTTCAATTGATGGAAGTTTCTCTCGCATTCATCTATCCATTGAAATTTCTTCTCCTTCCTTTGCAAGGAAGTGATGGGGTGAACTATCCTTGAGAACCCTGCAATGAACCTTCTGTAATAGCTAGCTAGACCCATAAAGGATCTGACTTCTGACACATTCTTTGAAACTGACCATTTTCTAATGGCTTCTATCTTCTTAGGATCCACAACTATCCCATCCTTTGAAATGATATTCCCCAAGTAATGGATATGATTTTGATAAAATGAGCACTTTCTCAATTTGGCATACCGTTGGTGCTCTCTTAGCACCTGCAACACCATCTTCAAATGATGTTCATGCTCTTCCTCCGACTTGGAATACACTAGGATGTCATCCAAAAAGACTATGACAAACTTGTCTAGATATTCCCTGAATACGCCATTTATTAGGCACATGAAAACATTGGGTGCATTTGATAATCCAAATGGTACCACTATGAATTCATAATGACCATACCTTGTTCTAAAGATGGTCTTATTGATTTCTTCATCCTTTATCCTTACCTGGTGATACCCTGACCTGAGATCTATTTTTGAAAATATCTTATCATCCTTCAACTGATCAAAGAGATCATCGATCCTTGGAAAATGATATTTGTTCTTAATAGTCACTTTGTTCAACTGTCTGAAATTGATGGACAATCTCAAAGTCCCATTCTTCTTCTTCACAAATAGGATCGGGGCAACCCAAGGTGACACACTCGGGCATATATACCCCTTCTTTAGAAGCTCTTCAAGCTGCATATGTAGCTCTTTCATCTCCGGTGTACTCATTCTATAAGGAGTTTTTGACACTGGAGATGCTCCAGGCATCCGGTTTATAGAAAAGTCAATATCTCTCTTCGGGGGTAGTCCTAGTACCTCCTGGAATACATCTTCAAAATATTTTAATATTGCATGGTCTTCAATCTTTGACACCTTATCCTTAGGTGTTTCCTCTATATGGGCTGCAAATATTTGACAACCTTTCCTGTAGCACTTCTTTAGCTGCATTGCTCAGATTTCTCTAACAGTAACTTCCCTTGGGATTCCTTGCACTTTCCTTGGATTTTCTCCCTCATCCAGGCAAGTGAATTCCTTGTTACGACAGTCTAAGATGGCATGGTGCTGGTCCAACCAATCCATCCTAATTAGACATTCATAGGAACCTAAAGGTAAGATGTTTAATTATGCCCTTGTGATCAGTCCATTCATGTCCAATGGACAGGACTTAACCAACTCAACAACCTTTCTCTTGGATCCTGTAGCCAACTGCACTAACCAAGATTTTCCATGCTTGCTTCTTGGAAAATTCAAACTTTCCACCATTATAGGATCTATATAACTATGACTAGCCCCTGAAATAGTAAATGTATGGTTATGGATCATACCTTCAAATTCAATCATGTGTGATTGAAAGTCAACTTGTTTGTTGTCCAGGGATGCATAGATCCTTGGGATTCTACTGCCCATGCCCCCCACTATTTCAGCTTGCTGAGCGTTGTGGACATCTCTCACTTTTCCATTTTTGTGGGGGCAATATATGTACTTGTGGTTTCCCTGATAGCCCCAACATTGAATGGGAGTTTTCCTTGGCCTTTGTCCCCCTACTTCAACCATTCTCTTCTCTCCAAAAGATGGCTGTCCTTGAGGAATGTTTCTGAAAAAGGGAGGTTTGTTTCCCTTCTACCTCTTCTCTTTCTTGAAATTCCTCTTGTCATCCCAAGCCTTTTGAAAAGTGGGCTTTTCTCTTTGTTGCTCATATAAGAATTTTTCTCTCCTTATAGTTTCTTCCATAGTTTTAGGATCATCATACTAGATATTGTCATCGATGGAAGGTGGCAGTCCACTTAGATACCTTTGAATTTTGACAGTCTCATATTTGATGAATAGAACATGCTTTAGAATTTCCAAAAACCTTCGTTTGTATTCATCAATGGTCATGCTGCCCAGCTTGAGTTCAAATAACTCTTTCATCTTTCTGTCATAGCATCTCTTAGTCAAGTATTTATTTTTGAAATACTTCTTAAATTCTTTCCAATTAATATCTTTCTCTTTAATGTGTTGCACCTACACAAGCTGATTCCACCTCATGGATGCCTTTCCTTTCAGTTGATACATTGCAATTCTTCCTTCTGCATGAGAGGAATAATTCTGTAGTTGGAAATATTTCCTCATGCCAAGCAGCCATGTTTCGACATATTCCTTCTTCTTGTGTTCTCCATCAAATGTAGGAGGCTTAATCTTGTTCATTTCACCCTTCATTTCATCCACTCTAGATATCCTATGTTTTCTAGTAGGATATGGGCTTGAACTACCGTGTGCTTCCTTATTGGAATGTTTCGGGGAATGACGATGGTGCTTTCTAACACTTCTTGATCTTCTTTTCTTCTTAGGGGTCTTGCAACTCCCTTTTTTTCTTGAGTCACTCTCCTTATCCAACTTCTTTTTTATTCTCTCCAGACTCTGCATCAACTTTAAGTTGAATTCTCCTTGTTGATCCCTGACTTTCATGAGCTTTTTGTTATCTGCTCAGTGAGTCTGGGCATATCTTTGCAATCGCTCAATGATTTTCATTATGTGCCCTTCCTTATCTATCTCTTCTCCATGCCCATTGGAGTTCGATCCTTCCACTCCCAAATCGACATCCATTCTTTTTACTTCGTTCTCTGAACTGGAAGCATTCAATGCCTCCTCCATTTCTCTGCACTCAGTGGCAATTCACTTTGGTTCTGAAACTCGTTAAACTCTACAACACAATGTGTAGTCAACCGAAATTTGTCAGGCCATTAGTCCTTAACTATTCCCACAATGTTCATAAACCAATATGATTCACGAAAAATTTCAATTTCATTTTTTTTGTGTGTGTGCTCTCCTCTGCTATAAATTTTCGGGTACTAGCCTCTTTTTTGAGCCCTTAACCCATGCGATCATGGGTCATGACCCAACGCTATATCCATAGGTTCTTACTCAGGACTTTGGCTTCAGAATTTTTCAAAGCACGCACAATAATCTCTCGGATTTTTGGGTTACCGAACTCACGAAGTAGAGTGGATCAACAGTCCATGTCTACCCAGCATCCAACGAATGACACTCACTATGGAACCTCAGGCGTTTGAGTTCTGGGACTTCGGATATTTTCACGCTTGCCTCCTTCCAGTCTCCCGAATTCTGACTCTCCGACCTTACGAACTCCTTTACCGCCCCCGGGGCCCACATAGTACAACTGTCACCAACTAGGGCAGTGGCACGTGACATGCCTAGGAAGTTATATGTCACTCCTGGAAATGTCCTCGTGCCTCGCCATGTCTGCTCTTTTTCTTTGGGACTTTGGGTTTCAGAAGTTTTTGCATTACCACATCCTACTTTTTCTGATCTCCACACTCTGAAAATATGATATGCCGTGAGATGTAACGGTAAGGCTTCTTCCCATATATATGGTGTAGATCTCTCCTCGGGGCTTCAGAGTTTCGGGCTTCGACCTCTCTCTTAGATTTTGCATCAAACTCCACCAACGTCGCGATGTTCAAAGGGATTGTAAGTTAACCCTTCTGCACCTTCTCTATATCTGATGGTCGTAAAGGGTTCCCCCTCCTTTCGAACAAATCCTATGACCCCAACACCACAAGTGTTGTGATCTCTCTCTCTGTGGAAAAATACCACGTCTGTCGTGATTTTATAATACCGCTACACCTTTTGAGCTTCGTAACATGGCCAAAGTAATCTCTTAGCACTCAAGAATGTTATGACATTCAAAATTGGTTCCTCCAGACACAATTTCCACTTGAAACCTTAGGTCCAATGACCACTTATCCAACCCATCTAGGCTCAGTGCGCGAACCTTGGCTCTAAACTTGAATTTTGTCCATTTCGACAACAATTAGTTTTCAAAACTTTTTCTTCAAATTCCACTAACTTGGCCCATCCAGGATCAGTATTGAAATCATGGCTCTGATACCACTTTGTAATGTCCCTAGCCACCAATAGTTTGGAAAACTCCACCACTCAGACACTTCACTTAGCTCTGATACCAATTTGTAACACCACTACGTGGAACATACACATATATATAATATGCATTTTAATGAATTTAACACAATTAACACAGAGTTACTGCTACCATACAGACTTAAATGGAATTGACAGTAAAGTCCACATACAATGGAATACATGATGACATTTCAAGAAACACAGACATGCATAACATACATAATTATGCACAAAATGATACTTATCTTTTAACTAGAGTAAAACCACCAACTGTGTGCATACCTTCCACGAACCTCTCAGCCTTAGACCATGTTGCTCATCACGCTCAACAGTGGGTCACCCCCAAGTTGGGACTAAGCTCCACCCAAGGCAAGGGAATCCTAGACTAGGATGAGGTTATAGGAAACTGCACAGTACCACTGGAAGGATTCTCTCCAGGATCCTTCTTACACCCACTACTCACAAAATCTCATTCCCCACATGCATGTTCCACCTCGGGAATATGCACCTTCATTGTTCCACAGTCCATCGACTGCTCCACTTTCCCTCTCAGGGTCTCGACAACAAGACGGATCAGGAATTCTCAGAGATCTGTAGCTGGTGCTGGACTCTCTTTAGGAGAAAAACATTTCCCAACAAACTCCCTCACCTGGAGAGAGATGCTCACAGGCCTGACAACCTGCCTCTTTAACCATGGGCCTTAAAACCCGCTTCTTTAACAACTTCCACTCAGTTCCAGCAAAATGAGAACAACAACAACGGTTCAATACAAATCAGGAAAAAGGAAGGCAACAACCCAAAAATGGTTAAGGTACGAACTCGGTTTTGGCCAGTGCAAACATGCTAGTTTCATAGGATAACACATGTCGACTTCCCCCCCCCGAGTGAGTGGTTTCTCAGATGTGCGTGGATATGCAGAGGTCGATCGCAGAGGCCCCACAACATGTTAAACTATGGATGGGATATGGAAATCGAACCCCCAGCATGGTTTGACTCTTTGGTTTTAACTGCATGTGCCCAGGCCGACACCTATCTTCCTGTAGCTGCATGCACTCCATTTAGCATATGTTTCCTTTACATGAACTTAGGATAAGACTGCTCATGTCCACCTTAGCCTTTAGTAATTAATAATAAAATATTATTCCTTTAGAGGTAAGCCCCCTAGCTTAGCCCCTAGGCCCAAATACTTAGCCCTCTCCCTTACCCTACCTAGTGGAAGCTTATTCCCCCATCACTCTTTATTCGTGGTCGGTCTGCACACAACGATGTTTATATTTTATTAATGATCTGCATAATTACATATACAAAATCAGGCTCATGGCCTTAAGAATCTAGGCTCTCCAGCCTAATAAACATATAAGTATTCAACTTATAAACACTTGGCTCACCAGCCTATAAACATAATTACAATTCAATAATATAACTGGGGCTCATCCTTGGGGATATTACAGAGAGAATATTTTACTCCACACCAAGTACTTTAGGAGCATGATAATTTTACTCAAACAAATTCAATTCCTTCATCATATCCAATGAATCCATTGTACAAGTATTTCTTCATGCACTGACAAGATAACCCACATTCATGTAGAAGCCTTGTTCGCCTCATAGAGAAGATGGGACTACCTAACTATAGAACAAAATAAAAGGGAACCTTCAAGTTATCCAAATCTTAACTTTTCCATACTTAGATGTGACCATTATATCGTCTATTTAAATCAATGTGGGACACAATGGATTGGATTACATTTTTAGTTTCCTTTCATTCAATGTCCATCACCAAAATACAAATATTTTTTTTTTGGGGCAACTACATAAGAAGATGCATTTTGGGAAGCCATTGTCTAAAAGTGAGATTATTCAAAGTTAAGAGAAATAGTCCATGGTTCTTACGGCTAGAGAAATATTCATGAAATATACTCTTTCCATTTGTCCTCTAGTTCATATTCAAATGACTAAATCCATACAGATGTGCAATACCTTTAGCTTGGGGGAGATGACAAATCTTATTTTAACCATTTCAACTACCATTTTTCTTGGACATTTATCATTTTTTTTTTTATCTTATATATTGTTTTACACCCTTTTGATTCCCAAATCGTGGACTTAAGGCTCAAGGTAATTTTTTTCATAAATTCTAAAGTTTTCCTTTGATTTTTTATTAAATCATAGATTAAGGACTATTTACTCTATATTTATTTATGTTGAATAATCAATCAAGTTAGAGTTTCTAAAAAACAAGATCATTGTAGCAGGACACACTATAGGTCTATGCTACAGATCACTACATTGTTGTTATATATTGTATCATGATTTTCCATTCCATTGAGGGGTGTTGTGGATCTAATGCTACAAATTTGCATGTGGGTTTATGCTACGGTCATGTATGTAGAAGGATATCATTTTGAATTAATGTATGATTATTCTCAACCATTTGAATATTTGTTGTAGTAGAAATATAGTTGAAGGTGCACATTACAAACTACAAAACCATTACTTAGTATATACCTATTGTTGTAATCTTCTAGATTACACGACATGCAAGTAGAGACTACATTGGGAAGCACATCAAAAACACATACACGTACTCAAGAAGTATCTTTGGGAAGGCTAACCAACTACCTTTGTATTCCATATTCATAAGTATTTGTACAATAGAGATATGTTTGGAGTGGTTGTACCTGCTCCAATTAATCCTTTGTTAGATTGAATTTATCCTCTACGTGTATTTACTTACTTCATTACATGTATTCATACATTCTTATGCTAGTGTATAATGTATGATGG
>ML782415.1:608883-641179 GCA_009831015.1 Picea engelmannii
ATTCCATAATTAAGAAAAACAATCAAGCAGTTAGCTTTCCTTAGGAATGCATGCATGCATAATAGTGATGGTAAAAATAGAAAGTCTAAAACTAGAACTAGTCAATTAACTCCCAATGAACTAGTGTTACTCCCAATGAACTAGTGCGTCGAAAATAGAAATTTCTGCAACACCCCCCTGAACATCACTATGGAGTAAAAATGAGTTCCAGCTACTAGGCCATTTTAGGTACTCATGTACAACACAACTAATGAACACTGAATAAAAGTGAGGAAAGAGGGAAAACCACATGGGAACAAAACCCCCCCTCAAAAGATAATGTATCAAAAGAAGAAAATAACAGTTGTTATACAACTGCGTTCTTCACTGCAAGACGATCCCGCAAAGTCTGAATCTTCTGCTCATTGAAAGTCTCCGTAAAGATGTAGAAATTTTTATGGATCTGATGAAGTCCTTTGGCAACCTGTCGGGCCTTGTACTTCTTAATTCTGTGGACCCATCTGCACCTGAAAATATTCCTTTCTGGTGGACGTGGAACCAGATTCCAAGTCTGGTTCTGTAGGAGTGAGTCATACTCCTTCTGCATGGATGCTTTCCATAATGGATTTCCCACAACCATATTGTAGTTCTGTGGATCAATAGATTGAACCATATAACAATGCATGGGCATCGCAGGTTCTGAAGATGAAAATACATGAGAAGGCTCCTCATGCTGAGATCGAGTCCTCCTCAAATCCAATGGATTCCTTGCAAGGTTTCCTACTGCATGAAGTGTGGTATATGCCTTCTTGGGCATCTGCTGAAGCTTCGACGCTGGCTTCTTATCTGGATGTACTACCTTCTTATTTCCATGTACAAAATCTGAGTGTATGGAATCATCTTTGATGTCTGAAACTAATGGAAGAACAAGAGTATATGCATGTTGCACTGGAGGTGCATGCAAAGTACTCTCCTTATGTGTAAGTATAATAGAGGAGTCAACGTCAGAAAACTTAGTGAATTTATACAACCTTGACTTGTGATCCACCTCACCAATTGCAATGATGGAATTGTCATGCATGTCAATTACTAAAACTGAATATGATGTAAATTCGACCTTTTTACCTTTCTGAGCAATATGATAAACTGAGAGCAGATTCATATAAAGCTTTGGAACCTGTAAAACATTCTCAAAACTGCCATTGTGGAGTTCCACTCTCCCTTCTCCTGCTACTACTACTAGAGTATCATCCCCCATGAGAATAGGGGGTCTTGAGCATGGACTCAATGAAGAGAAAACTTTCTCTTTTGTTGCCATATGATGGGATGCACCAGAATCTATAATCCATGAATCAGATGAGGAATTAATTGTAACCAGAGCATGATGATTACCTTTCTTAGGAGCAAGATCTTCTTCCTTCTGCTTCTTGAATCCCTCTGGAATGAAGTTTCCAAGGTTGTTCTGCTGAAGTGCATGTGCCATAAGATCGATCTGTTTCTTCATGCATGTGGATTCTTCATGATTCGGTTTATTGCAGTAAGTGCATTGATTTCCCTTCTTGTTCTTCTTGGAATCTAAAGAGTCTTTGGAACCTGAAGTATCATTAAAGGATTTAGAATATCCCTCCTTCTTATTCTGTTTGAATGACCCTTTTCCATCCAGCATGGTGAGTGCATGTGCTTTGGGATCTTTCATGAGGCCCATATGTATGAGTTTTGTCTGCTCTTGTGTAATAGACTCAATGAACTGAGCCAACATAGGCATTTTCCAATTTGTTCCAAAAAGACATCTGCCAGAATGGAAATTGGAGACATATACAATGTATTCTGGTCCTAGCTTGGCCAATATTGTTAGAATAAGTTGTTTCTCTTGTGTAGACTTATCAATATGACATTCACCCAAGCTTAATAGCAAAGATTTAAATTTAGTAAAAAAATCTTGTATATTATCAAAACTTTTAGGGTCTAAGGTATTCAACTCTACCTCAAGTATATGACCTCGCATCTCATCCTACTTTTCAAAGAGTCCTTCCAAGGTGGTCTAGATCTCGTTTGGAGTCTTGCATGCGGCAACATGAAACCACAAATCACTGGAGATTAACTCAAGAAGTAGTCATGTGGCCTCATCCTTACGGTTCTCCCATCTCATATTCTCAATCGCTGATGTAGGTTTTGTTTCTGTTGCCATCGTCAAATTATACAATCCTTTCCTTCTGAGTTGGAATTCTGCCTTGGGCTTCCAATCAAAATAATTGTATGGTGTGAGGATTACCACCAAGTTTGACTGCATAATAGTTGTCATATTCGTCTCTCCCATTTCTAAGAAAACGGTGAGGAATCTCGCCAAACGGTTGAAAACCCACTTCCAAAATGGGCCGATTTACTTTCCTCGTGGGTCATTTCCTCAAAAATGTAATATTTTGGGAGTAATGAATGTGGAAAGGTACGACCATGAATTCGTATCAGTTTCAGGAGGCTATCTTGCGGCTCACTTTCTGAGCAAACGATAAAGAATCTCTCCAAATGGTTGAAAACCCACTTCCAAAATTGGTCGATTTACTTTCAACACGGGATGTTTCCTCAAAAACATAACATTTTGGCAGGAATAACTACTGAAATTTACGACCATGGATTTAGCTCGCCGAAACTCTGATTTTCCTTGTTCTTTGGCTTGTCTAGCTTGCTCCAAGCAACATAGCTCTGATACCATGTAAATGTGTTGAACCTGCACATAATAGATCTAGCTATAAAATACTACACACATTTGCAGAGAGAAATTGAGAAAGAAGAAGCAAGATAGAAAGAATGGAAGAATTCTCATTAACCGTATTCCACACTCAAAGAGTGAATAATTTACAATGTATATAGAATAAATGAGTAACTAATGAGCCATAGTGGTGGTCTAGATTGATCTGGACACACACCAACAGTTACAAGAGTAAACTGCCACCTAGTCTAGTCTCCCAGGCAGTTACGGGAGTGAACGACCACCTAGCTAAGTTAACTAGTCAACTAGTCTTCAATTAACTGACTGAACAAAGAGTAGTGAGTTTGTGATGATCCCAATGTTGTATGGTGACAAAACCAATGCAACATATAAACTCAACTCAACTAGTCAAACTGAAGTGTCAACTGAAAGAGAATATTCTCCAGGTGGAATATTCTCCCCTAAAATATAGGAGACTGGATAATGACTAATTATGACTAATAAACAAGGAATAACCTTAGGAAAAATAAATCATAATAATCAATCAATAGGGTTTGGACTCCCGTACTAGGGATAATGGTCCAGGTCATGAGGGCTCCCACACTAGAGATAATACCCTTCACTTATTAAGAATGCAATCAACTATAAATTTTATTTACTTGGGTCTGCTCAATTTTGTATTTGATTTTAGAGGAAGTAATTCTCATCTCTCTTATCTTCATCCTTTTGAGGTGGGTCTAGATCAATTGCAACGGTAGAAGCATATTGTCTTCCTTTCTTCCTGGTTGAACAATTTCTTGCATAGTGTCCATATTTGTCACCTCTGAAGCACTGAATCTCTGAAACATCTATTCTCTAATTATGACCTGAAGCTGATGGAGTCTTCTCATCTCTAAATGTTTGTCTGAAGTTTATTTTGAATCTTCCTCCTTTCTTTGTATGAAGTGCAAGAGCATGGTTGTCATCAGGGGAGTCTTCCACTCCTCTATTTCTAAGTTTAAGTTCTTCTTGAGTACGGTCTATCCACAAACGATCAAAATTTGGTAATTTTTCTCTTCCACTAATACTTTGAAGAAAAGGTTCCTATTGTTTTGGAAGATTGTTGAGAGTAGATAAGACAAGTTATCTTTCATACATGATTTCTCCAATGGCACCTAGTTGATCTTTGATCTCTGATATCTTCATAAAGAAGGTAGCAACTGTATCACCTTTTGTCATTTTGGTACTTTGAAGTTGGCCCTTTAAGGTAAGGGCTCTGAGGGTGTTTTCACTTTCAAACATATCTTTCAATGCTTCATACATTTTCATAAGTTGTCTTTAGGTTGGAAATATGAGGTAGGAGATGGTCTCTTACTGGGTAGATGATTATTTTCCTTGTCTTGACATCTTCTTCCCTTCTCTTCATCGATAGTTTTTTTCGGTAAAGTATTTTGTATCACAATCAAAAGATCATCTTCTTCAAGGGTGACCTGATTGATTCCAAGAGATGAAGTTGCTTGATCCATCAAGCATATCTTCCACTAATGTTTTGTTCTTCATATTTTCAAATTTCTTCACAAATTCTCGCCAACTAGACTTAGAAAACCTAATGGCTAGGTTAGACTAGGAACCTTAGGTTTTGTTGGGATTATGACTACCAAAAATAAGCCTTAAGAATGTCACAGGAATATTGGTGAGTTGAAAAGGCTCCTTCAATGATATGTAGAAACCCTAAAGCCAAAATTCTGCAAAAAATTGTGAAATCCTAGAAACCCTAGGGCCAAAATTTCAAAATGATCGAAATTTTACTCTGAGAGTCTCTGGAAGTGTGATGAAGAAGGTTGTACTCTCCTACACCAAAATTTTCCTCAATGTCCAAGTTTTAGGGGCTAAAACACTCTAGAAAAGGAGGGTCATACATAATTGTAGCAAACCCTAAAGGTCGTATGGATTTGCAGAATAGAAGGACAACTTGGCTTCAAATGCTTGTGCAAGGGTTCTTCAAGACCTATGCTCTGAAACCATGTTGATTTTTCAATAATATAGGCTTAGGCATGAATTTCATTCCATTTTATCATTTTACTTAAACCATAAACAATTTTTTGCAACAACCAAGATCACAATAAGAAACACCATGCACAAGTACACAAGAAGTATCCTGGGAAACCCTTCTCAACAAGGGAAGAAAACCCATCCAATCCTTTGCTATATTCTTCAAGAGAAATAACTCCACCACCACAAATACCTAACACACAAGAGGGTGCTCACAAACCCTAGAAGACTAGCACCCAAGAGAGGTGCACATTTTTCCCAAGAACCAGTGTTTGCTGAAATTTCCAAACTCACACTTATGATATGATTCCTTAGTGGGGAATTTACCTTTATTTATATTAGACTGAACATGTTAATAGTAGTGTCTATTAGCACAACATGGCTGACCTCAATAACTTAAAATATAATTAATAATTACCATATTAATTATCTTTCACTTTATGGTGGGGCTGACATGTACCCTTTACATTAAAAATAGGGTTACAGGTAAGCTTGACTCTTGAACAATATAGCAAGGGATCTCATACACCCACTAGTGATTAGCCACTAGGGGCACATCCATCTGTTCTTAGCCATAGGGATGTCCACATCTCTATCTCACTGTGTCTCACATGAGAACCACACTCACTAGTGCTCAACCACTAGGATCACGTTCACCTGTGCTCAACCACAAGCACATCCAACTCAACAAATATTCTTTCTCACTGTGTTACACAGGGTAATCATCTGGAGTATCACATCATCTCAACTCTTTTCTCATAGGAAGCTAATACATTGTTTCATCTCTGTCTCATAATCATGCACCCAACTCATGGGATTTTCCACACGTTCACATGTGCTCAGCCACAGGCACTCCCAACTCAACAGATCTTCTTTCTCACTGCGTTGCATAGAAGAATCATCTGGAGTATCATATCAACTCTTTGCATAGAGGAGGCTAGAACAACATTCCATTTCTATCTCATATAGGAACTACACACCCATATCATGGGCACACCCAACTCATGGGCTTCCTCACCCCACATAGGGGCACAAAACGTTCCTTCTTTGTCTCAGAGAGGAAACACAAACCCAACTCATGGGCACACCCAACTCATGGGATTTCTCTCAGGCTGAATCACTCTGTCTATGACCTGGAGGATGTCTCATGTAGTTGTAATCATCAACATAGTCATGAATTTACTTCCATTATGTTATTATGAAATTTTCATGTCATTCAAGATAAATTACAGGGTTCTCTTGTTCATATGTGTAATACACAAAAATTCCATTGCATTACTCAATCATCTAAGTATTAAGGCTTCCCAATGGAACAAAATCAACCCATCAACTAGGCATACACATTTACAACACAACTGCAAGCATCGATCCTTTGTTTCCATTCAATTGTACAAAGTAAAAGAACACTTATCTTTTTCATGAATTGTAGCCAGCCAACTAACTGTGGGTGTACGCCTTTCCACCCAACCATAGTCTTTGTTCACTCAGTGACTTTGGTAGCAGGCCACCCCCATGCCAAGCCATGATACGAACATGGAATCTCTCTCAAGTTCTCAAAAATATTGGAATGTGAAGGTCACTCTCCTTCACACCACCACCAGTAGTGAATTCCTCACCCCTCTTAGCTCAAGCCTCTTCAAGGTTTATCATATGATTTATAGCATCAATATTGTGACCTCTTATCTCAGGTTGGGTTTCTAGACTCTCTAATGAGTCCTGCAACCATATCCTTCTTTTGAGACTCGTGTCTCTCTGCCCTTGCATGGACTTCCTCTACTCTACACAGCCGTTTTCTTCTACTCCATGGATTTTCCTTTTGAGCCAACACTCTTTCTCTCTATATGTTCTCTTTTAAGACCCTAACTATTTTTTCTTGAGTTATCTCTTCAACCAGAACCGCCCTTCCAGTTTTGTATATTTTTCCAGCATGCACCCGTTCATGCCCTTTTGCCTCCTTGACTGAATTTCTCCTCATTTCCCCTCGTGTGTCTCTTGTGCGTTATCACTTGGGAAGGTTCTCAACCCGTCCTCTCATTTTCTTCTATCATAAGAAAAATCATGGGTCAATCATGGGGACTCATGATTATCTTTCCTATTTTCCTCTCTCTGACATCTTTCATGTCACTTCGGTCATCCCTCCATACTTTTATTCATTGAGGGTGGTTGGATGTTCAACCACCAATCCCCCCTCATTAATTGATTTTCCTTGAAATCATAACTAAGGAAAATAATATGAATATTTCAAGATAATACTTTGGCAAGGTGATTTGGGGTCCTTTAGCTTAATAGACCCTCCTCTCATTCATCTAGTGGTATCATGGCCAATACTTTTAAGGATTCACTCCACATTTAGTTGTTGTCATTTTTAATCAACCAATAATACATTTACAATGTGTATATGTCATTGCATGGAAATCATCAATCATGATTAATTACATGCTGGGGGAAACAGGGGTATTACAATCCCCTCCCCCTTAAAGGAACATCACCCTTGATGTTCTTTGTGTCTCATAAACATCTGCCATGACTTCATCTTTCAGCTACTTCAACAATGTTGTTCCTCTCCTAGGTTTGGTCCTTTCCGAGACACTTGAAATTTAGCACATTCCTACAACAATTTCAAACAACACACATGTTAATCCAAATTTTATACAAAGACATTTTATTGTTGTTCATAATTCAATAGGAAAATTTATGTATCGGTACAATAATTATTTGTGCAACGCATGGATCCATGTCCATATGGATGTCACATTTACTTGGCTCATTGTTTTCCCTTAACATACCCACTTTTATCATGATCCCAATCATCAATTTACAAGAGTCATCGAATTCTCCTCTTCCTTGTAGTCACTCACCCTCCAGGCTCAGGACCATGCATTCCCTTCTCTACCATATAGCCCCTCAGGCAATCCATCTTTCCTACCAAGGATTTCTCCCACAAGAAGAGTTTATGAGACTTCACCCAATCTTACATCCAAGGAGTCCTTATGAATTGCTCTATCGAGACATCCCTCCATCTCATGTTACCACAACATGACATTCTCTATGTCGATCATGGCATATCATAGGGTTCTCATGTCACAACAATAGCCTTTTTCCACACTTTCCAATCTTGAAAGCCATCATCTATCCCTCCAAGACAATCTTGTTATATCAATTGTATCACATGCATATAGTAACCATGAGATACTATCATTAATGAAATCAAAATTCCTTCAAATTTGTTGCCCACAGATTTCCATTTTCATATATGTTCCATACAAGAACCAGATTCCATAAGCCTGGGACTTCCTCCTCATGGCAGTTTGGATCTTTCATAACCAACATGCATTTCTCTTACTTATGGAATTATAGCACTTCCATATCCAAGACCCTTCTTCCTGCATTCCATTCTTCACACAGCTAAACAAAACATCATTTCTCATGCGCATTACATTTTCATTGCACACTTGCAGTGGCTCACAAATAATTTCAAAATTGTGCATATTGTTAGTCCTTAAGCCTATCTCTACCTTTTTGTTCCAAAATTTTAGCCTATCCTATCAAAAATATTTCCTAAAACCCATTTTTCTTGTTTGTTGCACCTTTTATACTTTAATTTTCATTTTTGGTGTGATTTGTCTTTGTTTAATTTCATCTTCACTTTCTTTTTATAAGATATGTTTGAAATATTTGCATAAATAAGATGTGTCACATCATATTTTTTATTCACATTTCCAATGAAATGACATTTTCCAAGGTTTAACGAATAAGCAAGGTCGCTACAAGAATGTTGTCATTCTTGTAGAACATAAAAAAAATCATTACTTCAAGTGTGCTTCAAATCCAAAGATTATGATAGCAATCCCAAAATCATGCTGGAGATCGTGCAAATGATTGTTGTATTTAATTGTGTCATATCTAAATGATTAGTATATCCTTATGCACGAATTAATGAGCATGGATTATAATCTATTTGTACTTCCATCAAACTCAGGTGTCGGGCCATGTTTTCAAAACACTAAAAATCATGATTTAAATTTTTTTAAAGGAGTTTTGAAATAATGAGAAATGCGGCTTAATGTCGTATGAAACTAGAAACCCTTATGTGTTAGTTGTTTTGTGCATGAATATTTAAAATCTCAAGTGAGGTGAAACCCTAATACTCGTAGGTGTAACAAAGATCATAGTCAACAATATGTCTCCCAAGAAAGGTGGTTGAATTCTTCAATTAGAACTAGAGAGGATTGAATTATTAGAAGCATGCCCTGAAATTATGCAGAAATTTGTCCAGGGAGAATGGTTCAACTTTTGTTGTGCTTTTCAAGGGAATCATGAACAAAATTTCAATGTTATTTTCTAAGAACTTCAATGGGTTTCAAACTCAAGTGGGATATGTGATTATTCATGTCATAGAACATTTGATTGCAACAACATGTCGTTTTCCTATAAAAGGTGAAAGGTGGTGGAAGAAGAGAAAACTCCCTGCAGACTTGTGCAACCAATTCTTACTAGAAGAGCATCACAATCTATATTGGAGTCAAGGCATCCAAAATAAATGGTTGAAGAAAGAATGGAAGAGTATCTTAACATTGGTACATAAATATATAACCTGTGAAGGTATGTTTTCTACCATTCATTGCTATCACATACGAATTTTGATGCATTTAAATGGAGATAAGGAAATGAATCTGCCATTTTATCTTTTGAAATGTTTGAAAAATATGGCAAAGAGAATACAGATCCATCCTATAAATGATCTTCATATTTTTTTTCATCTAGGTCTTATCAAAATTCTGGTTATGTATGCATTAAGTGAAGTACAAGTGTCATAGGAACAATTGTTGTCCTCTTTAGGGTTTCAAGAATAGGTTTTAAAAACACAGTAAACAACTCTTGTCATGAAAAATGGGGTTTCAAAAAGAATGGGAATCACATAAAAGAGTACAACAAAGGTACAGGAAGAATGTAACACCTTGTTTCCCCCAGTTTGTAAAAATAACTAGACTGGCCAAGAACTGTGGCAAACTTAGAAATATGAATGTGTGATGTGAAAGGACCTTGTGGAAAAGGTCGATGAATGTGAATAATATTATGAATATATATAGATATAGATATAGATATAGATATTGCAGGACTGCTGAGAGGGGATATGCTGAAAAAGAGACCACGATGGCTGGAGAAAGGCGGTGGAAGGCACCTAGAATGGTGGCGTTAACTTCCATCGAGAACAATACCGTATTTGGACTTCACTGGCTTGGAGAACCAAGAGCGGCTCATTAGCCCCGAATTAAATGTCTTGCAAGTTGGTAGGTAGATGGCTCCTCAGGAATTAATGAGGGATGGGGGGGTGAACCACTCATCCGTAGAGCCATTAGGCCTGACCTGTGAAAGAGAAATTGCGCCACACGCAACCTCGCAAGAGGATAAGGCGTGAGGGAGAAGCGATTGGGGGCAGACGCGAGGGGAGGAAGAGAACTCTGGAGATACACAGAGTGAGTGATAGCAGAGAAGGGGGAGAGTAACCCTTGTTCTCGGTCACTGGCAAACCGAGACACAGTCTCGCAGCATCATGGTCTCAGCTCGGGGGTGGCTAGTTGTAAATCCTATCGGAATAGCTGAGCCTATGGTTGGGTGGAAACGAGCACCCCACTTAGCAGTTGCACTCACTTCTGGTGTTATTTCTGATAAGTGTTTTACATCTTGCATATTGAAATTCATATGCTAACATATATGCTCATAAACTATGAAATTGTGAATGATTACAGTATAAAGACTGTCTGTGTAGTGTTTTGATAAGAAAGGGTAGATGTATGTTTGTAATAGAAAAACCACGCATGGCTTATGTTGATAGATAAATTTAATTATGAGAAAGTTGAACCGAATTAGACCTCCAGTTCATTCTTGGGAATTTGTTTCCCCTTATCTATCTCCAAGAATGCCCCGGATTAGAACTCTCCATAGAGAGATACCCTTCTTGGAAAATTTTACCAAGAGCCTGGAAAAAGGACCTGAATGTGCAAGTCTTAGCAACCTTGTACGAGGAAGAATGATCCTCTTGAAATCCCGAAGTAGTAGCGTAGGGATAAGTATCGATCGATGGACGAGATCCCGTTGGAAGATCTGCGGTCATTCACTACCGTTGTATTGGCGGAAGAAACAATGGTGTTACATGCCTTACCCCTTTTCTTTTATCTTCGTGAGTAGCGAGGAAATCGGGACCGTAGATCCCCAAGGTCTATGGGAGTATCTGGACCATTGGTTTTTCCACATGTAGAGAGCAGTGGGAGAGTGCACAATGTAGGAAAGGTCTGAACCGTCGGATCTTAGCTAAAAAACCCGATAGTCGTTGGATCTGTTAGGAGATGTAGTAGGGTTAAGCCCTCGTGAACAGGGGCAAAGGTCCCGAAAGAGGAGTCGGGACACGATGTGGGACAGATATGAGTCGTCATATCTTACCTAGAAAACCCGATAGCCATTGTATCTACTAGGAGATGCATGAGGGTTAAGCCCTCGTGAACAAGGGCGAAAGTCCTGAGAGAGGAGTCAGTATCAGGGATTTGGAGTTCAAGATTTCGGGAGTCCTGATGACAAGAGATCGAGACACTCCATGGTGAAAATCCTGATATAGATCTAGACCATCCATTCGTGAAGGACACGTGGCAGAGATCGAGAGACCATCGATATTTCGGATACTGAGGATTCAAGTTGACAAAGGATTTGCGTCACTGGGGGTCGCAAGTCGCGAAATCGTGAAACAACGAGGATCGTCCATCTGAGGGAGGATACGTGGCAGTAATCTAGGATCTCGAGAGAATCCCAAAAGAAACATCTCATCAGGATTTCACAAATCGGGAGTTCGAGAGTCTCGTTGACAAGAGGTCGGACTCTCATGATTGATAAGTCCCTAAACTTCGACTGGTGAACTCCAAAAAGGTTATCATATGTTTAAGTCTCGATTAACGGATGAGGTCATCTCGGAGGATCCAAGGTCCATAACAACCGTTGGATGTGGGGAAGGAACGTGGATGATAGTTCCTCGACCCCTCTCCGCCTTTGCAAGTAATGCATGAACATGATCCATTCGGAGGATCCAAGGTCTGTAATGACCGTTAGATTTGAGGAAGATACGCAGGCATTAATGGCACGACCTTTTTTTCCCTTGCAAGAAATGAAGGAATCGGGACCATAGACCCCATGTTCCATGGAAGTACCTGGACCGTCCATCTATAGAGTAAACGTGGCTGTTGGTAAGCGCTTTGGCATTTCGGTACCCGGGAAACCAAAAGGGAAAGAAACCTTATCTTCGCAAGTGGCGAAATCCCGATCACCGAAACCCAAAAATGGCGTGAGGTGTGAATGAGATTAAGGAAAGTCGGGATTTGATCGTGACCGTTGATCATCCCAAAAATCTCACAACCATTTATCTTGGCTGAAGGTCGTCGCCTTCCATTGAAAGAACACATGGCTTCCGGTCAGCGTTTTAGCGTTTCGACATCCGGGAAACTAAAGGGAAAGAAACCTTGCCTTCGCAAATCGTGAAATCCCGATAACCGAAATCCCGACGTGCTTGGTAATAGAAAAGAGAAGTACCGAAATAATATGGACCGTCCATCAGAGGAGACATGTGGTGAGCGGTCAGAGTTTTGGGAGAAGTCCCGAAATCCCGTGGACCATTGGATCCACACTCTTAAGAGCCATCGATCTCTTACACGAATTTCCATAACAGGATTCAAAGATTTAAATGACAAGAAGTCATGCATCATGAATTCCTGAATCATGAAAGGCCGGTAAGGGTTTTGTTGGTTTGAGCACGTAGTCACGGAATGTGGTCACGAGGATGAGATCCAAACAGGAAACTTGTACTCGCCAGCCCTTTTGAGGTTCAACGCTTCGTTGTGTCGGGGTTTACAGAGTCGAAAGACTCGACGCTCTATTAGCGCTGAGTTGCGAAGAAAGAAAGTATGCCATATCTGTTCGACCTGTGGTCATGACCCGCAATCCTATGGGAACAGACGAGGAAAGAGATAGCTTACACTAGACCTCCATAGACGTTTCGGGGGTCAGATCGTTGAGAAATCGACGAAAAATTTGATTCCCATAGTGGTTATGTGACAAATTGGTATCAGAGCATGGTTAGAACACTCGACCTGCTTGGGCTCATGAACGAGTTGCAAAGAAGCTTCATTCGAAACACTCTTAAAAAGAGTAACCCTCTATCTTAACCCTCTTAATTCAAAAAGGTCAAAGTCTGAAATGAAAACCCGACTATGTATGAATGTGAAAGAAATATGAATTTTGCACGGGTTATAAAAATGTATCTAACTATTGACTAACAACCAGTGTTTTTATTTGCACACAAGTGGAAGATCAACCACGAGAAATTATCAACACATAGTATGGTGACTCACCATGAAGTGGGAGAGGGCTCCCACAATAGAGACGAAGAGTCTGACGAAAGAAGGGCAGTAGGGACCCCTCCAGATCTAGCCGAGACTGTGAGGAGTCTCATGGTCGAATTACAAAGCTGCAAGGCTGACAATGAAAGGATGATGAAAGAACAAGAAAAACAAACATAAATTAACGCAGTTTTACTGTAGATTTTATCCGATCTACAAAGACAAATGCAGCATGAACCTGAAACTCAAAAACATGGTTATATCAGTGGCCACACTGAGAGGAGCACCTCAAAAAAGGTCCACCCCAGAGGTAAAGTACAAGTGTCAGATGATTCCTCTAAGAAGGAAGCTGGCGATTCAGAGGGCTCTTCTAGCAGTAGAACCAGTTCCTATCCCCGAAGAAAACAGAAGAAGAAAAAGTCTTCCAAAGGTTGAAAATTCGAAGAATTCAGAAAGGCCAAACCACCCTTCTTCGATGGTGAAATAAAGAAGGGAGAGGAAGCAGAGGCCTAGCTGCTTGGACTAAAGAAGTATTTCAGAGTCCATGACTTTTCAGAAAATATGAAGGCCCGAGTGGCCACCTTCAACTTGAACGGAAAAGCTTCCATTTGGTGGGAATACCTTTAGAATGTGAAAGGGGTTCACGAAGAGGACCTATCTTGGAAACGATTTGAGAAGTACTTTCAGAAGAAGTATCTGTTGGAAAAATATTTCGACGAAAAGACTAAAGAGTTTTATGAACTCAAACTGGGACAACTTACTATAGAAGAATATGTTAACAGATTCCTCGACTTGTTGAGGTATGTACCTTATATAAAAGAAGAAAAGGCAAAGGTGCAACACTTCATCAGTTGGCTACCCAAGGAATATCAGAACATAATTGAATTTGATGAGCCAAAGACCCTAGAAGGCACCATTCGAAAGGCAACCTACTGTCATGAATAGTTTGGGCATCGAGCAGAACCTTGTGAAGGGTGGAAACCAAAGAATAGTTCAAGATTTCATAAAAAGGGGATCAAATCTCTAGGATTTAAGAACTACAAGAAGAACCCAAGAATGAACTTTCCATCCCGGAGTGTACACCAGCAGAACTTTCCCTCATCGAGCGGAAATAAAACTTCTGGACCTATACCAGTGAAGGTGGATAACACTAAGAGAGAACCTCTAAAATGTTGGGGTTGCAGAGAGGAACATCTCCTGAGAGACTATCAACACCGACAATAGAATAGTCAGAGGATTTATAACATCCATGAAACTACTATTGTCAATGATGTGGCCAGGAGTGTGCCACAAATTTATGCAGCCTTGGATGATAACCAAGCTGACCATCAAGCTTCAGTAGTGGAAATAGAAGGTATGATTTTCAACCATCTAGTGTCTGTTTTGATTGACCCTGGTTCAAATTTGAGTTATATGGCCCCTAAAGTTGTTGATAAGTGTAAACTACAACCACAAAAACATACCAAGCCATGGTTGGTACAGTTAGCCATTGGCACCAAAAGGAAGATAACAGAGGTTATACCAGCCTGCCAATTAATGTTGGGTGAATTCCCCACCCAAGCAACCCTTAACATATTACCCCTGGGATCATATGATCTGTTGATCAGTATGGACTAGATAGCTGCCCATAAATCCAGACTGGACTATTACCATAAAACCTTAGAGTGTGTAAGTAAAGAAGAGAGAATAATAACCCTTCAAGGGGTCTGAAAACCCGTCTCGATGAGACAAATATCAGCCTTGCAAATGAGAAAGTATTTCTGAAAGGGATGTCCCCTATATGCAATACAGGTGTTGAAAACAATCGAAGGTGATAAACCAAGCCCTAGCGATCATCCTATCCTGAGAGAATACAAAGATGTGTTTCCGGAAGTGGTACCGGGTCTACCTCCGAG
This sequence comes from Picea engelmannii, assembly GCA_009831015.1. Taxonomy (NCBI): domain Eukaryota; kingdom Viridiplantae; phylum Streptophyta; class Pinopsida; order Pinales; family Pinaceae; genus Picea; species Picea engelmannii. The sequence continues at coordinate 623,877 of ML782415.1, forward strand.
AAGGGACATAGACTTCTCAATAGAACTTGCACCAAGAGAAGTGTCAGTGTCTAGGACACCCTACCGAATGAGCACACCTGAGTTAGTTGAACTCAAATTGCAATTAAAAGAAATGATGGCTAAATGCTATATTCGACCCAGCGTGTCTCCATGGGGAGCACCCGTCCTATTTGTGAAAAAGAAGGACGACACCCTTAGACTGTGTATAGATTATAGACAACTCAATAAGGTAACCATAAAGAACAAGTACCCTTTGCCCAGAATCGATGATTTATTCGATCAATTGGGAGGCACGTCTATTTTCTCAAAGATCGACTTGAGGTCGGGATACCATCAAGTCTGAATCAAGGATGAAGACATCCATAAAACTGCCTTTCGGACACGGTATGGTCACTATGAGTTTGTGGTAGTTCCATTTGGTTTAACCAATGCCCCTGCCACTTTTATGTGCTTGATGAACAATGTACTCAGTAAATTTCTAGATAAATTTGTGCTAGTTTTTATTGATGACATATTAATCTACTCTAAGAATAGAGAAGAGCAGGAAGAGCATATTAGACTTGTGCTGCAAGTGCTAAGAGAACATCAGCTCTATGCCAAATTCAACAAATGTGAATTCTTCGAGAAGGAAATACATTATTTAGGCCATGTTCTCTCCAAAGAAGGAGTAGCGGTAGACCCTGACAAAATTAGGCCTATCATGGAATGACCTACCCTGAGGGATGTTTCCGACATCAGATCCTTTATGGGATTAGCAAGATACTATAGGAGATTTATAAAATGATTCTCCAAGATTGGTTGTCCAATCACTACCCTCCAGAAGAAGGGGAAAAAATTCCTGTGGACACAAAAATGTGAAGAAAGATTTCAAACCCTGAAACATCTACTGACCCATGCACCCATACTAAAGATCATCGATCCAGAATCTAACTTCCTCATGTGCACAGATGCCTGTAAGGAAGGGCTCGGAGGAGTCCTTATGTAGGAAGGAAGTGTGATCTGCTATGAATCCTAAAAATTGAATGAGCATGAAGTCAACTATATGACCCATGATCTATAACTGGCTGCCATAGTGCATGCCTTGAAAATGTGGAGGCATTACCTCTTGGGTAGAAAATTTGTACTTATGACAGATCATTGTGGATTGTGATACCTGTTTGATCAACCAAAGCTCAATGCTAGCCAAGCTAGGTGGATGGCCCTCCTTAGTGAGTTTGATTTCGAAATCAAACACATTAAAGGAAAGGAAAATAAGGTGGTTGAATCCCTTAGCAGAAGTATGAAAACAATTCACCTGGCAGCGGTGAGCACCTGTGAAACAGAAGTCAAGGAAAGAATCAGAAATGCATAAGAAACAGATCCCCTCGTCCAGACCGTGGCCATGTACCTACAACAATAAACCACCAGAGTAAAATATGAAGGCTACCGGATGACAAGGTCTGCTCACTTACAGAAATAGACTGTATATTCCAAATTGTGATGACTTGAAGAGGTTCATACTAGATGAACTACATAAAAGACCCTATTCTGGTCATCCAGGATACCAGAAAATGATCACTGCCACCAGGAGACAATTTTATTGGCCTGGAATGAAGAAAGACATAGTTGAGTACTTAGCCAAATGCATAGAGTGCCAGCAAGTTAAAGCAGAACATCGACACCCAGCAGGATTATTGCAACCTTTACCAATCCTAGAATGGAAATGGGAAACCATCTCCATGGATTTCATCACTGGATTACCAACCTCAACCAAACAGAATGATGCCATTATGGTAGTGGTGGATAGATTGAGCAAGTCTGCTCATTTCATCCCTGTCAAATCAACCTGCAAAGAAATCGATATCGCCCAGGTGTTCATGAAGGAGATATTCAGACTGCATGGTATGCCGAAAGAGATCGTGTTTGACAGAGACACAAAATTTACCTCTAACTTTTGGAAATCATTGATGGCTAGTTTAGAGACCAAATTGTTGTTTAGAACCACCTATCACCCTCGAACCGACGGATAGACGGAAAGAGTGAATCAAGTACTTGAAGACGTGCTAATAATTCATGTAATGCATCAACCCAAGAAGTGGGAAGACTACCTGCCGCTGGTAGAATTAGCCTATAACAATGGCTACCAAGCATCCTTAAAGATGCATCCCTTCAAAGTCCTCTATGGTAGATCGTGTAATACTCCAGTCAGCTGGAGTAATCCTGTAAACAGGATTTTTTTTGGACCCAACATGTTGAAAGAAATGGAACAACAAGTGACACAGATAAAACAAAACCTGAAGGTCTCTCAAAACCGACAGAAAAGTTATGCCGACCAAAAGAGAACTCCAAGAGAGTTCAAAGCGGGAGATCATGTATATCTCAGAGTTAGGCCCAGGAAGAGTTCCCTGAAAATGGGAGCTTGTGCCAAGTTGGCACCTCGATATTGTGGACCCTTTGAGGTTCTAGATAGAGTGGGACCTGTAGCCTATAGGCTAACACTTCCTCCCATAGTAAAAGCACATAATGTTTTCCATGTTTCATTATTGAAGAAATATGTACATGATGTTAACCATATAATTGACTGGTCTATGATCCAGGTGGAACCGGAGGGAGAATTTCTACTGGAACTCCAATGCATACTGGACAGAAAAGAAACCCCGCTCTGGAACCGAACCATTGCACAGGTCAAGGTGCAGTGGAAACGTTTTGGCCAGATGAGGCTACATGGGAAATGGAGGATGCCATGAAATAAGCATATCCAATTTTGTTTACTTTTGTACATTCATTTCATGTTAATAGATAAGAACATCGAGGACGATGTTCCTTTAAGTGGGAGGGAATTGTAACACCCCGTTTCCCCCAGTTTGTAAAAATAACTAGACTGGCCAAGAACTGTGGCAAACTCAGAAATATGAATGTGTGATGTGAATGGACCTTGTGGAAAAGGTCGATGAATGTGAATAATATTATCAATATATGTATATATACATATTGCAGGACTTCTGAGAGGGGATATGCTAAAAAAGAGACCACGATGGCTAGAGAAAGGCGGTGGAAGTCACCTAGAATGGTGGCATTAACTTCCACCGAGAACAATACCATATTTGGACTTCACTGGCCCGGAGAACCAAGAGCGGCTCGCTGGCCCCGAATTAAATGTCTCACAAGATGGTAGGTAGATGGCTCCTTAGGAATTAATGAGGGATGGGGGGGTGAACCGCCCATCCGTAGAGCCATCAGGTCTGACATGTGTGAGATAAATCACGCCACACACAACCTCGCAAGAGGATAAGGCGTGAGGGAGAAGCGATTGGGGGCAGACACGAGGGGAGGAAGAGAACTCTGGAGATACGCAGAGTGAGTGATAGCAGAGAAGGGGGAGAGTAACCCTTCTTCTCAGTCACTGGAAAACCAAGACATAGTCTCACAACATCATGGTCTCAGCTCGGGGGTGGCTAGTTGTAAATCCTATCGGAATAGCTGAGCCTACGGTTGGGTGGAAACGAGCACCCCTCTCAGCAGTTGCACTCACTTCTGGTGTTATTTCTGATAAGTGTTTTACATCTTGCATATTTAAATTCATATGCTGACATATATTCTCATAAACTATGAAATTGTGAATGATTACAGTATAAAGACTGTCTGTGCAGTGTTTTGATAAGAAAGGGTAGATGTATTCTTGTAACAGAAAACCACGCATGGCTTATGTTGATAGATAAATTTAATTATGCAAAAGTTGAACCGAATTAGACCTCCAGTCCATTCTCGAGAATTTGTTTCCCCTTATCTGTCTCCAGGAATGCCCCAGAATAGAACTCTCCACAGAGATACCCTTCTTGGAAAATTTTATCAAGAGCCTAGAAAAAGGACCTGAATGCGCAAGTCTTAGCAACCCTGTACGAGGAAGAATGATCCTCTTGAAATCTCGAAGTAGCAGCCTAGGGATAAGTATCGATCGATGGACGAGATCCGGTCGAAAGATCTGCGGTCATTCACAACCGTTAGATTGGCAGAAGAAACAAAGGCATTACATGCCTTACCCCTTTTCTTCTATCTTCATGAGTAGTGAGGAAATCGAGATCGTAGATCCCCAAGGTCTGTGGGAGTATCTAGATCGTTGGTTTTTCCATGTTCATAGAGTAGTGGGAGAGTGCACGACGTAGGACAGGTCTGAACCGTCGGATCTTAGCTAGAAAACCCTATAGTCGTTGGATCTTTTAGGAGATGTAGGAGGGTTAATCCCTCGTGAACAGGGGCGAAGGTCCCGAAAGAGGAGTCAGGACATGGCGTGGGACAGATCTGAGTCGTCATATCTTATCGATCTTATCTAGAAAACTCGATAGCCATTGGATCTGCTAGAAGATGCATGAGGGTTAAGCCCTCGTGAACAAGGGCGAAAGTCCCGAGAGAGGAGTCGGTATCGGGGATTCAAAGTTTGAGATTTCGGGAGTCCTAATGACAAGAGATCGGGACACTCCATGGTGAAAATCTCGATATAGATCTAGACCGTCCATTTGTGAAGGACACATGGCGGAGATCGAGAGACCATTGGTATTTCGGATACTGGGGATTCGAGTTGACAAAGGATTTGCATCACTGGGGGTCGCAAGTCATGAAATTGCGAAACAACGGGGACCGTCCATCTGAGGGAGGATACATGGCAGTAATCCAGGATCTCGGGAGAATCCCAAAAGAAAGAGCCCATCGGGATTTCGCAAATTGGGAGTTCAGGAGTCCTGTTGACAAGAGGTCGGACTCTCGTGATTGATAAGTCCTGAAACTTCGACTAGTGAACTCCCAAAAGGTTAGCATATGTTTAAGTCTCGATTAACAAACGAGGTCCTCTCGGAGGATCCAAGGTCCGTAACAACTGTTGGATGTGGGGAAGGAATGTGGATGATAGTTCCTAGACCCCTCTCCGCCTTTGCAAGCAATGCACAAACATGATCCCTTCAGAGGATCCAAGGTCTGTAATGACCGTTAGATTTGAGGAAGAGACGCAGGCATTAATGCCATGACCTTTTTTTCCCTTGCAAGAAATGAAGGAATCGAGACCGTAGACCCCATGGTCCATGGAAGTACTTGGACTATCCATCTATAGAGTATACATGGCTTTTGGTAATCACTTCAGAATTTCGGCACCTGGGAAACCAAAAGGGAAAGAACCCTTGTCCTCGCGAGTCACGAAATCCCGATCACCGAAACCCCGAAATGGCGTGAGGTGTGAATGAGATTAAGGAAAGCTGGGATTTAATCATGACCATTGATCATCCCAAAAATCTCACAACCGTTGACCTTGGTTGAAGGTTTTCTCCGTCCATCGAAAGGACACGTGGCTGTCGGTCGACGTTTCGGCGTTTTGGCATCCGGGAAACCAAAGGGAAAGAAACCTTGCCTTCACAAATCGCGAAATCCTGATACCCAAAATCCCGACATGCTTGGTAATAGAAAAGAGAAGTATCGAAATAATCTGGACTATCCATCAGAGGAGACGTGTGGTGAGCGGTCAGAGTTTTGTGAGAAGTCCCGAAATATCATGGATCATTGGATCCACACTCTTAAGAGTCGTCGATCTCTTACACGAATTTCCATAATGGGATTCAGAGATTTACATGACAAGAAGTCATGCATCGTGAATTCTCGAATCGTGAAAGGACGGTAAGGGATTTGTTGGTTTAAGCATGTAGTCACGGAATGTGTTCACGAGAACGAGATCTAAACAGGAAACTTGTACTCACCAGCCCTTTCGGGCTTCGGCGCTTCGCTGTGTCGGGGTTTGCAAAGTCGAAAGAGTTGATTCTCTGTTAGCGCTGAGTCACGAAGAGAAAAAGGATGCCATATCTGTTCGACCTGTGGTCGTGACCCGCGATCCTATGGGAACAAACGAGGGAAGAGCTAGCTTACGCTAGACCTCCATAGATGTTTCGGGGGTCAGATCGTTGAGAAATCGACGAAAAATTTGATTCCCATAGTGGGTATGTGACAAAGAAGCTTCCCCAGTTGCAAGAGAGACCATATAGAGAAAGAGAAAGCTCACTTTACAACAGGAAGAAGCAGCCAAGCAAAAATATGAATTATCTGCATCAAAACATGAGTTTGTGGGTTGTGACAGATTTTTTACCAGGAGGAGGACCAGGCAAATGACACAAGAACTTCAAAGGATAAAAATTGAGCCTGAATTATAAATTCATGATATACCAGTCAAGGAGTCTCCAAAGGTAATACATAGCAAAAAGAATAAAGGAAAAAAACATGTAAATTGTCCCAGCAGACCCAAAACTAGACCTACAAATAAGTTGAGACTCAAATCTAAGGCTCTATTCAAATCTTCTCTGAAGATAGAAAAAATGATTTTCATAGATGATGACATCCCATAGAAAACTCCTAAGATTAACAAGAAAGAAAAGATGGCTATTGTAACTCTAAACAAAATTCCAATAGGGAATGCCAGGAAGGAGAAAAAGTAGCAGCCAGTGTCTAAAGTTGAAACTTCTCAATAAGATGATGGAACAAAGAAATATCCCACCTACAGTCCAGAGATGCAAGAATTCTCAGAATCTTATATTGAAGAAACATATAGCTTATCTAAACCTATGAAAAAGGAGATTATTGAAGAAACATCCTCAAAGGAACATAAGTATGAAAGAAAGCCTAGAAAACCTAAATGATCAATTGATCTAAATAGACTTGCATTAGAAGAGGAACAAGATCAAGATAGGGAAAAAAAGAGGATGCACGAATACAACAGGGGTCAGAGGAAAACAAGACAATCATTGAATATTTGAGGCAAAAAAATCGAAGGCTTGAGGTGTGGAATGCTAAGCTACAGGAGAAAGTCCAAAATTTAAAAGAAAAGTACAAAAAGAAGCATGAGTTTTTCAAATGAAATAAAAAAGAAGCATGTCAAAATATATTGGAGTAATGTGGTGTTCAAAACCAAACTAAAATAGGAAATATCTAAAGGTCAAACTTATTCTCAAGGATGAAAGGTCTCACAGGCTTTATCAATACACATGTTATCTCTAATTTTGGGTTCAACATCATGGATGAAAATTATCTAGTACAAGATTAAGGTCAAGTCTTCAACGTATTTATTCCTGGAACAATTGTCACAGATCCTATTTGTAAGGGTCAAAGATATATTAGGAGTTATAATATGGTCCTATGATAGAATATATTTTCCCTAAGATCCAAGATTGTGTTTCTTACGCATTGAATAAAATAGAATGTAATCTCTAGTTAATAGCCATATATGTCGAAACTATAACTAGGTTTTAGGATATGAGATCCAAATGGAAACAAACTCTGTGTATAAAAAGGAAATTAGATGACAAAGTTAGGGGTTCAAATTTTGTGGAATTCAAGGAACATATTGATCAAAAAATTGTAAAGTTGGAATCTGCAACATTTTGCACTCAATTGAAAAACATTTTGATGGTTAGACTATCTTTTTCTATGCCTCTTATTTCTTTTGTCTTATTTGAATGCATCTGAAACTTTTTGCAAAGCATTGGTTTATCCTTCTATGTCTCGAATTTTAGTAAAATATTTTTGTTGTTAAAATCATCTTTTCAGGAGTTGCATTTGAATGATTCTTTCATGTTTCTGAATATTATTTGGAAATTTGAAATTTCTTCTTTACAAATGAACATATTGTAACTTGTAGTTTCTTTTTCACCATCCTTTACTTTATTCATCTAACTAGACAGAATGAATGCCTTTGACTAAGTTGAATGTTGTGGAAACCTGATTCAAAAGTGTAACTTGATCAATTGTTTTCCAACCTATCCACTACCTGATCCACAAACTAATCTATAAACTCAATTTGATTTATGAATATAAACCATTGCAATAACTGAGGTGTCCTAGATTGCCCCTTAGTTGTTAGGGACAACTTTAGATATAACACATACTAACAATCAAATCACATCTGTCTATTCAGTGAGATAAAATAAAATGAATTACCATTCCTTACACATGCATCATTATGTCATAACAAGCCTTTCAAAATGCAACCATTCATTAAATGGATTTAATTCAAAGTTCCAATATCCATAGCCACATTCTCATCCAATGCATCCTTGCATTAATTTTAGATTGTTATTACTTTTCATATTAGGCACTCTTGTCATTGTGTGTTGGGACTCATCCAACCTCTCACCACATGGATTATCTATCCACATTCATTATTACAACAAGATTATTCTCCCTGCTTTGAGACGATCATAGCCTTGAATCAATACACATGAAACTAAAAGTTTCACATGAAGGAATTCAAGCATTATTTCTTCACTATTAACCAGGGTGTCAACACTCATGGCCACCCAATTCCTTTCTTTACCATTGTTACAACTATGGTAGGATATTGGAAGGTTATCCTTCCATACTAGGAAATACATTACCTTCCCTCTCTTGTCAACATGCACTCTCTCAATGCATTCAATCTATGTGTTTTTTATGAGCACTCTTGTTCCCAATCATTCTTGATTAGTCAAAGTATTAATGACACATTTGTTCACAAAATTTGTTGCAAGGATCTCAATCATCCTTGATTTTCATAGACTCGTACCTCCATCATTCAGACTATTTTTCTTCTTGAAACATACCTTGCTTGGGTATCAATGGCATATGACAACCACTAAAAATCATATACATATCATTTAGTTAATAAAATATTTCAGAAGGGATTCTTACCCAATCCCTTTCGATTCTCATGTGACATGGGCATGAAATATTTATACATGGTCTCACTGCCAGCAACCTTTATGATATTACCTTATTAGTGATGCTTCATGGGAACTCCCAAATTCCCTTTATCAATTTTTCAATAGAATCCCTCTTGTATTTACCCTCTTAATGAGGTTGTCCACCATTGGAAATTGTCTTCCCCAAAAAACCCAATCTCTTTCTACATATACATACATCATCATAGTCACAATATATTAGTTGTCATGTTAAATAAAAATGCATGTACCATAACATCCAGATCAACAAAACATTGTCATATATGTCCTAGCATATCTGCATGCACTCTATCACATTACTCCTCAATGTGTTTACTAGTGCAATCACAATAAAATTTAATTTGTTTTAGTATCCTCCAACCATCATCATTCTCATGTCTTAAGAATTCATGCTCAACCGCATATCAGTTTTCTCCTCCCATAGAAATACAACAAGAAATAAGAAAGGAGTTAAGGGACTCTTCCTTTTTTCCAACTCCTTTACACAATCAGAAATTTTTAGTTATACCGAACTATTTCCAAGGCTTCATTGCCTTTGCATTACTTGTCTTTTAACCAAAGTCATTATTTTAAATATATTAAATTGTTTATTTTATTTTGCTTTCACAATAGTACTTTTTAAGGTTTACAACTATGCTAAGAAAGATAGAGTTTTCAAAGTGAGGAAAGTGTTCCTCCTTTCCTCCTCCTTTGCTTAAGCATTTTTTTCCTCTTGGGGTTTTTCTGCTCTATTCCTTGAGCAATTGCAACCAAGTTTCATCTTGACTTTCCCTGGATAAATCAACATGCTATAGCAACAAGATTTTAGTTCACAAATCAATCATGAACCAGTGCACTCTACACAATTAGCAAATAGAAATATGACCGATCACCTTTTATTGATATATCATTTATTCATACCTTATATTTAAAATGCAATCTAGGATTTTACACAAATAGGCCTCACATCCCACTGCCTAACTCTTAGCAGTCATTAATGTTATGGATTTGTTCCCCTGACAACATATTTATACAGTTCCTCCATAGGGAAATTCTTCAACATGCAACCTTCTTGTTGCATATCCATCGTTTTCTGAATTGACCTCAATCTGGAGTCAGCTTCAACTTCATTATTTTATAGATTCACCCAATATTCCTTAAGGAACATCATCATGCATTCTTATTATGCATTCACACATGCACATTACTCTATTAGTTTGTATTCAAATTGTTTTTTTCTACACTTAACCACATACGTCAACATATTGTGTGTCTACCATGGGAACACTTTTACAACTCCACATGCATATTTATTTAAAAATCATTATATTCTTGCTTGTTCACAATCATATTCATGCAGTTTTCAAAGGCATATTCATAATTATGTTCCCCTCTCTACATGGCAACAACCAACAAGAAAAACTTGCTTTCCCTTCTATTACTAAAGCATTACATAATTCAGAAAAACATAAGCATGTAATTACAACACTGCCTAAGGTAGCAAGATGACAATTCCAGTCTCTCTTCATGCCTCAATTCACTTTTTGTCAATAGATATTTTATCAAGGGAATCATTTCCTAGATTCCCTCTCATTATTACTTGAGTATACCCAGCCATACCTGTATGGCTATCATCCACCTCTGGATGTCAATCTGACCCATTGGTCATCTAGAAATGCTCTTGCACTATCTTTATTAGACTTTATATTGATCTTTCATTAATCATTACAACCTTATCTTCATAAGGCAATAAGCAGTAGAATTATTAACATTTCATTCATACTGTTGATTCTCCTGCTAACGTCAGGTCATATTGATCAAATTGGTTCATCAACAGACCGTACTTTACAACCCACCACAGGTTATAATATGTCTATTTGCATGTTACATACATTCTTACTCATTACCATATGCATCACAACATATCCACATCTTGCATTTTCATGCATAAATAAGTACTCGGGTCAATAGGCATGTACACATTTTTTTTTGTACAACCATGAGCTCATAAACTGACTCATATGTTCATGTTGCTTCACCTCTTTTATGAGGATTATAAACATCCCAAAGGACTCATTTTTATTTTTTTAACTAGGTTATTCCATATACAATTTCCAACCATTTTAAGTCAAGTAACTGGCCTTACAATTTTCTATCAGTCCTCTGATCATGACGAATTTCACGTACATGGTTTAGTCTTTTTGTTTAAGCAGTAAATTAATACTGCCAAAGATTCTATCAATCCATATCAAGTTCCTTTAATCATAAGGAATTTTCCATAAGGGTCTTAACCCTTACATAAATAGTCATCACAAATGTAAGAGGCTTTGTCTATCCAAGTGGATAGACAACACTGCACTTGAACAAAACAACTCAGCTCATCCATTCTCTTGAATCATGCAGCTCTATAACATATTTTTTCCACCTCTACCATTCACATTCAAGTCTTACTATGAATGTCTATCAACATATTCCCACTCCTGTAGGAGTAGATATAATTCTTACCAAGGAAAAAATGCAATTCTTATGTTGTATATCGACATGCAAATTCTGTTGCAAGAAATTTTGAAACGAAAACTCAATCTGATATCTTCTTTCTCAAGGAGATTTTGCAGATATTAAAAAAAAAAATTAATGCAGAGAAGCTCATTCTAATAGGCTCATCTTGGCCTTGTTATACCAGTCCTATGACTAATTTATGGCCCATCCATACCTAGTGTTTGAACTCTGCTTTGATACCACTTTGTAAGACACTTGACCCCCTAAACCTTAATTAGGTTGATGGGGTGTTAAAATTTCCTCTTTTCCTACTCAATTTGTTTCTATAAGTAAGACTCATAGATGGAATCTGCTCATCGAGAGATTTCCAATGGCTATAAGCATGCCCAATTCATATCTTGGAAGCAAAAGTTACAACCTCTCAAAGTTTATAGACCTTCATTGGCCAGCAACCACCTCCTTGCCATTCATGACATCCGATGTGGCACTGACCTAGCACCGATGTGGAATCTTCCACCTGGCTCATCGAGCCATATTGATCATCGACCCCATTTACTTAGGCCAACCTTCATCGTTGTCAGGGTTCTTCTCTTACGGAGTATGAGTAACCCCAACTACCAAGCTCTGATGACGAACTCTAATGGGCTCATTCCCCTGATCTGATGACTCTCGGGATCTGGAAATCAATGACTTATACCTTTTCATCACCTCCATCGTGCATGGAGATTAATGCCCATCCCTTAACCTCTTCTTATGTGTTTATGTGGGATCCACGAAGAATCGACGGTTGTCATTCCTTCCTCATCTGCCTGTCGATCAACATCTATCGTTGATCCTCAAACCTTCGTCGTTGGCGACACTTTGGATTCTACACCCCAACTTTACCAGCTACCCACTCCCGATGACGATGTTCCCAGGATCGATTGTTGTCGTTACAACGCACCCGCTCACCGATCAACAGTCTAGATCCTCCATTCTAGTTTTCATCAAATCAACGACCCTTATATCCTCAGGTCTTCCTTAACCAAAAGGATCCTAACAAATCCAATGGTGGAGATGAGTCCTCCAATAGATTTGAGGCCCAAAACCTCTCATCATCCACTCAACTATCACCTCTGCCAATGTTTCCATCGTGGAAGTGCACACCATCCTTATACCATGCTAGCTGGCATGTGGCACTCATATTGCATCATGAATTGCTTCCTTGAAATTACAAATCGCCATGAAACATGGCACAATCAATACTTTCCACATGGACCACCTACGGTATGACACGTCACCACTGGGCATATGGTCTCTCCACTCAGGTGTTGACACCTATCCAGGACACATTGGTTGGATTTATTCATATGACTCCATCCTCCCCACTCACAGGTTAACAAGGGAAGGTTGGAATCCTTCCCAAAACTTTGACACATCGGTGTACCGAGACATCGACCCACTGAGCCACCAGGACATGAGAACCCCTCATGAGCTTGGTCCATGGGATTGATGACTAAGATCTCTTGGCCCATAGATCCAATGGCTAGGATATAAAGGGGCTAGATCTAATGTTTTGTGCATCCAATAACGATCATACGGTTGTCGATCAACCTCCTAGCCGATCTTATGGTTGTTGTTCCCCAAGTCTTCATCGTCGTCGACACTCTTGGCCAACATGCAACCTTACCAACTTTCTAGGCTCTGACGATGACACATCTGGATATGACAGTCCAGATCTCATCGTTATTACCTCCAGTGAATTGATGACCCTCATTCTTTCTTGAAACCCCTATCGTCATCAACACTATGGGCCATCACTCACTTTACCAATCATCTACTCATGACGACGACACTTTCCCCAATGAAGGGTTGAGATCTATCGGCCTATAGATCTGACAACCAGGGTTTAAAGTTGATGACCTAAGGACCATTCTGCCCAACTGGGCCCACACTCGATCCATTGACCAATTCAAATGCCAACATGCATCATCTCAAGGGACATGCTAACTCCCACACCGACAGTCCTCATCAGCATGACATCACCTTCCCCATTTCTCATTGGAATGAAACCTATGACAAATCTATGGTTGAGATTAAGTCTTTCCTCAACATCAATCGATGTTTCTTTTTAACCCCCAAACCCCTATCTTCGTCGACACTCTCTAGACCAACATTCAACTTCTCCAACCTCCTACTTCCAATGATGATGCCACTGGAATCAATGGTCCAAATCTCATCGGGATCACTCCCAATTGATCGACAATCATTGTTTTATCTCAACATCTTCTTCCTTGTCGTTGTTAGACTTCACATGAGTCTCAACACTTGTTCATTCCCGACAACAATTCCTTTCCTGACGAAGGGTCAGGATCTACTCACAATGTCAATCCACCGACTGTATATCCTCATGACTCAAGCACAGAGTCTTCTTACAGGAAAACAATATGATCTTGGACTTAACTAATTTCATGGATTTCCTCAAGGATTTACAAGACTGTTAAGGGATCCTCCTTTCTCTGATACCACTAAGGAATTCTCTCTTCACCACTTAGGTGGAGATTTTCACTCTGTGAACCATCCATACCATGGTAGGGAATTTCTCCACAAGAGATTAAGGCTCTATGAAATACACAAAGACCTCTCTCGAGCCACTGTTATGGATTAGTGTATCCTCCTTTCGAGGAGAAAGGTTATATCACTTCATTTCCCTTAGGATTTATCCTTTGTTTCTTATCTTATAGAGTTTGGTCCTTCTCGTAGGAAACACATTACAATAATATATTATTTTGCATGGTAGAAGCACAGAGACATGCTTATCTAGCTCCTTCCAATTTCATGCCTTTAGTCATGAATTTACTTCCATTATGTTATTATGAAATAGTCATGTCATTCAAGATAAATTACAGGATTATCCTATTCAGATGTGTAATACACAAGCAATTACATTCCATTACTCAATCATCTAAGTATTAATGCTTCCTAATGGAACAACATCAACCCGTTAACTAGGCATACACATTTACAACACAACTACAAGCCTCAATCCTTTGTTTCCATTCAATTACACCGAGTAAAATAACACTCATATATTTCATGAGTTGTATCTAGCCAACTAATTGTGGGTGTATGTATTTCCATGCAACCATAGGCTCTACTCGCTCAGTGACTTCAGTAGCAGGATCTCTCCCATGTTCTCAAGAAGATTGGCATGTGGAGGTCTCTCTCCTTCACACCACCATTGGTATAATTCCTCACCCCTCCTAGCTCAAGCCTCTTCGATGTTTATCAGATTCCTTCCAGCATCAATCTCACAACCTCTTAGATCAGGTTGGGTTTTTGGACTCTCCGATGAGTGTTGCAACCAGATCCTTCCTATGAGAATCGCATCTCCCTGCCCATGCATGGGATTCCTCTACTCTGCATAGGTATTTTCTTCTAATGCATGAGTTTTCCTCTCATGACAACACCCTTTCTCTCTATGTCTTCTCTTCTGAGACCATAACTCTTTTTTTTTTAGTTATCTCTTCAACCAGAACCACCCTTCTAGTTTTGTATCTTTTTCCATCATGCACTTGTGCATGCCCTTCTATCTCTCCGACCAACTTTTTCCTTGTCTCCCCTCATACATCTCTTGCACGTTATCACTTGCGAAGGTTCTTGACCCATTCTCTTGTTGTCTTCTATCATAAGGAAACTCGTGGATCAATCATGGGGACTCGTGGTGATATTTATTGTTGTCCTTTGGCTGACATATTTCCTATCACTTCGGTCATCCCTCCATACTTCCATTTATTGAGGATGGTTAGTTGTTCAACCACCAATCCCCCCTCATTAACCGATTTTCCTTGAAATGAGGGCTAAGGGAAATAATATGAATATTTCAAGATAATACTTCATCAAGGTGGCTCGGGGTCCTTTAGCTTAATAGACCCTCCCCTCATTCCTCTAGTGGTATCATGGCTAGTACTTTAAAGGATTCACCCAAAGTTAGTTGTTGGCATTTTTAATCAACCAATAATACCTCTACAATGTTTATATGTCATTTCATGGAAATCATCAATCATGATTAATTACAAGATGGAAAAAACATGGATATTATAGAAAACCAATGGATCTATTATACGTTGAATTAAAAATAGAGTGAGTTTGGTTGATCTTCCATTCACTTCGATCAACAAATGTGCCTTAGTACAGTTCGACCAACATTACTTTTGTAATGGTTTGTTGGTCGACAATTTACAAAATCACAACACAATGTAATCCTATAATTTGGTTCCCCCACGTGGTCGACTAGTGGTCAATAGTGGGGTTCTCTTCAAATGCTTCCACCAATTCCTGCCACCCACTACTACTCAGCTTAGCTAAGTCGAGTGAATCCACAAACATGCATTCCAATGGATTGATCTTCCATTTCTCTAGTTAGTGACTAGCAATATTTGCTTGCACTGCCATCGATTATATTTCTAGAAACGCTACATCTTAGTCGAAAACTTGTCCAAATTTGTAAGTTGAAAATGTTATCGAATTGGAAATTATTCATGCTTCCCTCATTAAATGCTAACATTCTTGGGCATCAAGATATTTCAGCATCCCGGTCATTCTGCTAAAAAACTGGTGTTCCCAAAAACCTCTGATGAAACAAAGAGATTGGTTGTGCCATGGTCCCATAGAAAAAATTCCTCAAGCCCACCAGAAGCAACAAGGGTGCACCATCCTCAACACAGGATTGAACCTGAATAGCATCTGATGGCCCAATAAATGTGGTTGGATGGTTCAATTTCTCTTTTTTTTTAAGGCATGTGGAAATCGGTAACATGTAGGGATTATTTGGATGGTTCAGATTCAAATCCGTCCGTTACAAGGTGGAAGTCTATGCGAGAGATAGGGATTACTTGGATGGTTCAGATTCAAATCCGTGGGGTACAAGGTAGAAGTCTATCTGAGAGATGGCCTACCCTTTGAGCCTTATCACAACTGACCAAAGTCTTAATGGAAATTAATCCCTGGTAGACTGGGTGAAATTTACTGTCACCCACTAACCAATAAATAGGCTAAATTTCTCTCTTAACCCATCGACTTATTCATGCCCAAGAACTACGGGTATCTTTATCAAAAAGTATTCAGGTCAACAGACAAAGAAAATTCCACTAATTTTGATGGAAGTCAACTATTGTCATAAGAGTGGGAACGCATTATATAATAATAATAATAATAATTTATTTTTAAGATCACAGCCAAGCTAGCACACCAAATTGGTGTATGAGACCCCCTTGTTTGTGGGAAAAGGGACCCCTCTCCGCCCAGGGATTTGACTGGTAAAGTCTACGAAGGTATATATAGTGATCTAAGTGGCACCATTATTTTTTGCAACAAGATCACTGGCCCTCCAGTGAATATGTCATCTTCTTTCCATGAGCATACTCAATGGCACGATCATCTTCAACCCAAGCTCCACTAACATACTCAATAGCAAATCAATGGCACGATCCTCTTCAACCCAAGCTCGTTCACGTTTCGGCTCAAGTTTTATCTTTCATATTCATTATTGTTTCACGTGCACAACATCTTCAAGATCAACTCTTCTCCATACATTCTTCTTGTCTTTTATGTGCAGGATTGTGAGCAACATAACAATGAATTCTTTCGTGCAACATCTACATTTCGCGAGCATGTACAATATATAGAAGCTTCTTATGAACACATCTTCAAATCACAAATTCTTCATCTCTTTCTTATTTTCTTCTTTTGCAGATTCGAACTACCCCCATCTGTTGTTGTTGTCAGCCAGTGGTGCCACCACTATGCACCACTATTGTAGTTTTTTAAATTACACCACATTCAAGGAGACATTACATTGGGAAGAACATTAAGAACACACTTAGTCAAGAAGTATTTGTGGGAAGGTTAATTAATCTCTTTGTATTCCATGTTCATGAGTATTTGTACAATAAATTTATGGTTAAAGCACTTGTACCCACTCTGTAAGGTAGCTAGAGAGGTAGTGGGGGGGCCCAGAGGGCCCATAGTGATAATAGTGGAGGTCATTCAATGTAAGGTGGACTAGGTCCACTATATTATTAAATAAGGCTCACTATGGTAGTTAGATATAATAAATGTAAG
>ML782415.1:643864-676809 GCA_009831015.1 Picea engelmannii
CTGTCAACTTAGGAATCTATGTTTAAAGTTGTTGGAATGGCTTACATTCATCAAAAATCTATTTTGTAATTTTGTTATAAAAATGGATATTCACTTAGGAATCTATGTTTAAAGTTGTTGGAATGGCTTACATTCATAAAAATCTATTTTGTAATTTTGTTATAAAAATGGATATTCATTCTTACTTGAGAATAGGATACAATATAGAATATAGAACCTATACAATATGACAAGGGAAAATAAATTTATTTCTATGATGTATAAACTCTATCTTGAAAAGAAATTTATTTCTATGATGTATAAGCTCTATCTTGATTGAAATATAAAGTCTATTGAAGTTTCTGTATCTGTGATTTTAAGTTAGCTCTTCTTTTCACAAAGACAAGGCCCACTTTGCAAGTGAGAAGTTGTTTATACAAATTATCATTGTTTCTTTATTTATTTGAAATTATGCAATTTCAATTACAATTGTTTCATGTTATAGAGCGGTAACTTAACTCAGTTCCTTAGCTTGGCTATTTAATATTGAATGCATAAGCTATGTGATTAAGGGATTGAGTATAATGAATAATTTGTTTCTCATCTCGCATTCATGATTTCTGTAGATCAAAATATAAAGAGTGGAATAAAATGTTTTTTTGTGAATGGAGTTGATTTTTGCACAAATAGGAATCAAGTAGATTTTAGAAGTTACTTCTCACTTTCCATCATTTGGGAATCATATACAAAGAAGATATTTGCATTATGCACATAGTGTATGGTATCTCACAAATTTAAAGACCCTTGGTTTGACATATTAAGTGTACAAGTAGAATAGCATCATTGCTACTATATCAAGGAGTTCAATTCACTTGTCACTTAATGAACTCAAACCGGCCTCATGAAGCTCGTCTATCCTCCTATGATGCTCACAATTCCTTGTGTAGTAGTTTCATATTAGAGCATGATTCAGGAATAGTATCAAATTTGAAAAGAATACATAAGCCATAAACAACACTTGATTTTTCCTAAAGTGTGAAAAACACAAGACCACCCTTGTATTTCTTATTACTTCATATAGTGTTTGTTTAGGGTTTTCCTATATTTTAGATCGAACAAATATTTAGTTTTAAGAGTATCTTTTTTTGCAATGACTATTATAGAGTTTTTTTTGCAATGGCTGTGTGTGTGAGAGAGAGAGAATTGGAAGAAGGGACTCCAAGGATGGAGGTGAATGGAGTAAATTATGTTGTTTATGTTTTTGGAGTTGAGGAGGCCCAAAGAGTTGGAATAAAAGTTTGTTTCCAATTTCAATGCCACAATTTATAGGAAGTAATAAAATACTTTGGTTTTAATTTGAAACCAAAAAATCACAAAAAGGAGGATGGGGTCTAGTTACTTTCTTGAATTGAGAAGAGAATCTCTTTATGGTACAACTATTGGATTTCAAGAGGAGGTCATTTGACACTAGTGAAATTTGTCTTGGAGGAAATTCTGATGGTTTGGCATACAATGACACATATCCCCAAAGGGATTCTTGAGAAGATGAGGAAACTATTCTTCAATTTCCCTTGGTAGGGTTGTAATGACTGTAAAGGTGTTCATTGGGTAGATTGGTGACCACTAACACTGCTAAAATCAATGGGAGGTCGGGGACTAAAAAACATACTTATTTTTTGTTTATCTTTGGAAACCAAATCTCTATGGAATGTTCTCACTAGAGAGGGTCTCTAGAAAAGAATCATGGTTGAAAAATATATGTCCCTTGACACTTGTATATACTAGATACAAAAAGACATAAAGAATATTCATCAAGTTTCCAATTAGTGGAAAAAACTTACACTTTCCTTTCTTATAGTCGGTTCTTTTATGGCCTTGTGGGTTGGCAATGGTTCACTTGTACATATATAGGATGACACCATCTTAGGTTGTAGTAGGTACACCCTCTTACTAGAAAATATGATTCATCACTTATAGGTAATTGGCGGACTGACCTTGAATAAATTCTCAAACCCAGTGAAGCCAACACTTTGGAGATAAGAATGGTTTAATGCAACAAATCTTGGTTTTGTAGGAGAACAGGATTAGTTGTGGAACAATCTCATAATAGATTTAAATAGATTACATATCATATTAGGGAATGATAAGGATGAGTTGATTTTGATTATGAATGGTGCTCACAGACACTACTCTCCTAGAATTGGGTATCAAGATTTGTCTAGTACTAGACATGTTAAGGTCAAGTGGTGGTGGAAGAAAATCAGAAAATTAAAATACCATCCAAAGACAATTATTTATTTGATTAGCACTCAATAATGAGGTGTTAACATGGGAGAATATTCAATGGTGAAATACACAAGGTACGTACATGTGTGTTTTATGTAGAGCCAATGATGAATCTTCTATTCACTTCTTTTTTTCCCAGAAAAAAAACATACCTTCTATTTTAGAAAAAAATGAAAGTACATTCCTTAGGTTCTAAGTGCATTCAGATAGTCATCAAAATCATCAGTCTCTTTGTGATTGACATATTACAAAAAAATTCATAATTGGAAACTTCAAATACATCAAGAACTGCCTTATAACCTATTATATACTAGATCATTACAATCATGAGAAAATGAGTTTCCATTAGATAGCTTCGACTCAACAGACTGGCCTGCTCATTTTAGCCAGATAGACAGGTTCCAGGTTGATGAAGAAGATGGAATAGAAAGAACCTACCTCCTTCTTTCAACCGCATGTGAAGCTCCAGGTGTAATGCAGGTGGACTTATCAAAACTATATCCTCTATTCGCAACCACTCATGAGGCTGGGGTTTTGATGTAGAATTCAATAGACCCAACCTTCACTTGCAACACTTGGGTTACAATGAAACCCAAAATGATCCCTCAAGTGTCGATATCATTATACTCAAGGATGTGAACATGCATGATCTGGACAATGAGTTCCATCTCAAAGTATGCCATAATCCACAACATTGACCAAAAGAGAACCTCGACGGTGCTCCAAATGAACGAGGTGGTGTTCGCCATGAAGGCCTTCTGAGATTCTCGACCACTCTAGAGTGCCACCAGGGGGTGAAACTCATATCGAGGTAGCAAACCCTCGCTAGAGAGAGATGAGTTGACTGTTAGGATTGCCCACGCGTATCTTTCCTTTCCAATCCAAAGTGTCTTCGGCCACTTTGAGAATGCCAAGGAAAGAAAGAAAGAAAGTGTTTTTAACGTCTACGAGGCTAAAAATAGCCTATGGGACAGATTGTTTTTCCATGTGGCTTTTGTATTCGGCCCTTTTCCTGTGAATTTTTACAATAACCACTCCCAACTTCTCGACAAACTCTTCACTGAATAGATTATCCCAAGAACTAGCTACCATAATACCTGCATAATTTTCCCTGCGATCTTTTAAGGCTTCACATTCTAAACCGAAATGTTTTTTTGTTTCCACTTATCCGGAAGAGCATAAAATACATACTCTTTCCTCCCACATTTCTTTTGGCCTTTTCCAATGCCATGTTTCACAACGGAGTTGATGAGAATTAGTCCATAATTGAGCAATATGAATTTTACATCTCCAATAAATATTGGCCCCTATGTACGCCTTTTGCTGATGGTTATGAGTGGGGTTAAACTCTTCAATGTAGTACTTCTTCTTTTTCCCTAGCTCTTTCTCCCAAGTATGTTTGTTGAACTTATCCATAACAAAAGTTTTTATCTCCTTACAATTTGTAGAACACATGCTCAAGGAAATGCCCCATTTACTAAACCATTTGTTATTTTGCCGCATCCAAGTCTTCTTTCTTTTGCACAATCTGACACTAAACACAACCTTAGGCCATCTACTCTCTTCCATTTGCTCATTTTTTTTCAAATACCTTATGACTCACACCATATCAATTGCTTCAATAGGATCAACCCCTATTTCACTTAACATGATAGCATAAGGGACTGCACTTTTAATTTTGAATTTGTTTGTAATCAAAAGCTTCTAAATTTTCTCAATTTGTTTCCACTGCATCTCGGTTGTGCTGGTGGCCCATAGTTCACAACCATAGAAAATCACCGGAATCACTAGAAGCCCAAAAAGAGTTAGAGTGGTTTTCCAGTCCCATAGCTTTGCCTCTCTACCCCTATTTTGAAAAGCATAAAATGCTTTCCAACCCCCTAAAGTTCTTTTCTTTCTACAACCATCCCAACTTAAATTTCTGTTGAAGTCAATTCTGAGGTATTTGTAGTCTGCAACTTCTTCCAGAATGTTTCCTTCAAAGTAGAATTTATGCTAGTTATGCTTTCTTTTGTTAGATAAAACCACTACTTTCGTTTTACTAATATTGACTTGCATCCCCACCCTTCTACAAAAATGCTCAAGGGAACATAAGTGCTCTTGCAAACCAAGAGCCAATTTAGCAATCAATATAAGGTCATTTGCATACAAAAGAATCCTTATAACGAACTTGCCCAAATGGATACCGTCACCCCCTTGCGAATTTAGCCACTCTTCAAGCTCGTCAATATATAACCCAAAAAGGGTAGGAGACAATGGGCAACCTTGCTTGACTCCGATATCGCTTCTAAAACTTTCAGAAATGTCTGTTGAAGTTCTAATTTTGACTTTCACCTCTTCATACAGCCTATGCATAGCTTCTCTCAAATGCCTGGGAACCCCGAGTTCCTCCATTTTGCCCCAAATATTATCCCTAGGAACCGTGTCAAAGGCTTTTCTAAAATCAACAAAGCAGCCAAAAACTTCTTCCTTTTTTTCCCAAACTTTTTCAATGATGTGCCTTAAAGTTATGCAATGATCAACTGTGGAGTGTTTAGGTCTAAAACCTGCTTGCCCTTTAGCACGTTTATCTCTTTCTTCTGCCCACTTGCTAATTTTATTTTCTAACATGCTGCCAAATAACTTTGCAAACAAGGGGCTTATCATTATGGTTCTATAATTGGAGGGATTATTGACGTCACCACTCTTGAAAAGAGGTATTGCCATACTAGTTGTCCAATCTATGGGGAACCCCTGCTGTATGATGTTGTTGAAAATTTTTGTGATGTGAGGTGGAAGAATTTTTAAGCCCCACTTTAGATACTCTTCTTGGAGTTCATCTAAGTCTTTTGATTTTCCAGCGCCCAACCTCTTGATACCCATCTCTACCTCTTGCACCATGAAGAGTTTTGTGTCTGTGTTGACCAAGGGAGGAGGGTCAACCTTGGAGTCCTACTCATACAATTGTCTTGCATAGTCGAACCATTTAGAAGTTGTAATGATGTTTTCAATTTGCACCTTTTTCGGTTGGAGTTCCTTCCAGAATAGTTTGGGGTTATTTTTCCCAAGGAATACTAGTTCTTCTCTCCTCGAAACCATGAAATCGGCCTTTTTCTTTCTTACTATCTGCTTGCAAGCTTTGAGCTTTATGTTATCCTTGTTTGATTCCTTCCACCTTCTCCTTGCCTTTTTGCATTCCTCGTCAAACCAAGCATTAAAGAGAAAACAATTTGTTTCAGACCTCTTATTTTTTGCTCTTTTTCACTCAACAAGTGCGCTTTGAATTAAATGTGTTAATCTATAACTATGAAGGCCATGAAATGAGATTTCCTCCTTCTCGAAGAGCCTCTCTAACGTTTTTTTGAAGGTATTACAATTCTCTGGAGTCAAAAGAATTATGCCATTTGGAGGATTTTGTTGGACACATTGAGTTTTTGATCCTATTTGCTTCTTTCCGATCCAAGAGAAACTTAAATATATTGGCTTGTGATCTGATTTTAAGTCTCAAACTTGATCTCCAATCAACACTTCCTCCATTTTCCCACACAAACTATGCGAGCAAATTGCATAATCTACTACACTTGCTCCATTGTAAGTATTGCAAGTGAAATTGTCGGGCTTTTCCCATCTAGTCAAACCATTACAAATGACTAAATTGAAAGCCCCACATAGTGTAAGCAATTGTTCTCCAAAGAGATTGCAGCCTTTATCCTCTGAAATTCGTTCCCACTGATGATTACTCTCTTCTGTAAGCCAGATAGGGTCACCATCTTCTTTGCAACAAAAAATGCTAGCTTGTTCACTTGTAGTTCTAGCATTGAAATCCCCCACTATAAGGACTTCACCTAGCTAAGAATATATTGCAATATATGTTTTTAGGGCTGCAAAGGGGTCTTTGTGGTCAAGCCCTCTACATTTGTAGATTTTTGAAACTTGCAACGCAAAATAGCATACTGCAATTCTGATGTGATTTCCATTTTCTGATATTTTAAGCCAGACAAATTGCTTATTTGGGTCTTCTTTTTCTAGCTGAATGAAACGACCTTATTTTTCTCTTACTAATACCATGATACCCCCGTGCCCTTTGCCATTCCCTGTTGCCTTGTTCCACATTGCTATCTTCCAATACCCTTCAAACAAAGGTGTCTTGCACCCTTCATGCTCATGTGTTTCTATGAGGCAAATTATGTCTCTATCTTCCGCAATAGGCCCTAACCCAGGTCCTCATCTCCATGGGTAACCCCTGCAGTTCCAACAAACTAATCTTAAGGAAACCTGGGTATGACTTGGTTGTTATTTGTTTTGACATGCAAGACAGTTGAGTCTTTGTCCTTGCTTGCCCATACTGACCTTGCTTCCTCATTTCTTGCTGAAGAGTTTGCTGCCTCTTTTTTGTTATCGTTTTGTTGCCTTGTTTTGGAAGGAGGTGCAAATTGCGCTATCACAACTTTACCTTTATAAATCCATGCTCTCTTTCCCTCATCTCTTGCTGACCTAACTTTTGTCATTTCGTCCCTCCTTTCCTCTTGTTGTCTTACAGTTAAGTCTTCTTCTATCTTGCATGTTGTCCACCTAAATGTTTGTTTCTCCTTCCCTCTTAGCAGAATTGCTAGTAACTTGAGCCCAGGTTTTGAAGAGTTTTGCGGAATCTCCTTTCCTCTCTTCTCTTGATGTCTCTTCATTGTTATTTATTTGGGCAACTACTTTCCCCTTATCCTAGGATGGTTTCGCATTCATCACCTCTATATTCTCCACGGAAAATTTCTTCATGTTTTGCACTTCCGCTTTCATGCGTTTCCATTCTGTTTTCCCTATTCAGAGAGCTTCCTGTAGCAATGACACTTGGTCCTTCAGAACTTTGTTGTTGGTTGCTAAAGCCTAGTTTTCAGCTATTCTTATATGGATTGTACAATCTATTTCCAGCTCTTTAGCTTCTACTACTTCCAACCTCTCTTTTACCTTTAACAGTTCTTTCACATAAAGATCAGATGACCAAGTGAAAGGTGTGGATGTGAGACTATATAAGGCATAATCATCAATGACTTTTCATTTTCCTTTGGGCTTGTTGCCACATGATTGCAAAAAGGACTTGTTTGAATGTTGTTTCTTGCGAAGGACCCGAGTACTTTTGCTTTGAGACCTTTTTTTCCTTGTCTACTCCCATTTTAGACGAGCTAGTCTCTGTTTTAAAATACCCCGATACTGTTTGACATTAACCCAAACCCACTTCCCAGTTGTGGTTGATGAGACAATTTTCACTTGCCCTATATCATTTGTTTCCACGGGTTCTAAAGTTTCTTGTCCCATTGTCATGATGATATTAAGGGAAATCAAAGTCTTTGCCCAAAACTGACCCTCTGTTTTATGATTAACCCTTCAATATCTGTTAGTCTGACCATTGAAAACTTGCTGCTCTGCCCTTGTTGCTCTGCCCACTGTCCCTGACCTCTGTTAAACCACTGTCCCTGATCTCTGTTAGCTCCCTGTCCCTGTCCTCTGTTAATGTTTTTGTCAAACAATTCACTAAAATTCCCTTGCTGGCCTGCTAATTGATTTAGGCTTTTTGTCAAACAGTTTGGCTGCAATGTGTTATGTTTGCTGTTGCTGTTTGCTGTGTCCCTGTTGTTGTATCCCTGTTGCTGTTTGTTGTATCCCTGTTTGTTGCATGCTGTATCCATGTATATAGCCTGTAGATCTGAAGCTGATTGATTGATGCCTTACAATGCTGCTCTTGGCTCTACAACGGCTCCAAAAATGTACCAGAAAATTGTATCCCTGTTGCTGTATGTTGTATCCATGTATATAGCCTGCAGATTTGAAGCTGATTGATTGATGCCTTACAAAGCTGCTGTACAAGACCCTCTGCAGCGCCTTTTCAATGAGATATAGCGTGAATGCAATCAATGCAATAAGACAATGCAATCAACTTTCTTTGCCACCTATTTTTTGAGCATTCAACTATCTTGATAAATTAATTTGCTGAAAGATTAGATTATCGTAACTGAACAGAAAGAATAAAAAGAAAAAGGAATTCCAGGCAGGCAACCGATGAGAACTCGCAGTGTAGCGTCTAAGCAGGGATTGGAATCCACTGAATCATCTCCAAATTTGCAAAATTGTGAACGTTGCCAGTATTTAAAGAGACAATTGGAATCGTAGAAGCGGTACCTGTGGGAAGATTACAGTTGAATATTAGCATTTGGAGATCAATGAAACCCTTGGGATGTACGCATAAGCATAGGGTTTCATCCCAATCCCAAATATTGTATTCACTTATTTTTACAATGTGAGTATTCCAATCATGTGTAGATGGATATAGAGAAAGCTCTAAATTTGGCCAATCTCTAATCAAAAGATGACCTGGCAGATTGCCTTCTACATTAATTTAATTTGACAGAACTGAAATCATTAAGGGCAGTCCCATTTATTTTCCTCTACGCTATTTAGCTTGCCTGAAATATGTTACACTTTGAAGAAAAATCATGTCCATCTTTTCATACTTTCGCACAAGTATCGGGTTTACTTCCATAGTTTAAAATATCAGTCAAACAGAAAATTCCTGGAGTATTGGAGGCTCTCCAGATTGACAAGACACGAGACTGGTGTTTTTTATGGAGCATGTTAGGGGATAAAATCATTATGTGTTTCGTATTTCATCCTTTACTTATATAATTCACATTAGTTTCAATTTAAATAAAATGCAAGTCAGGGCACCAATAATTTTAGGGAATTCAAAGCACTGTACTTTCTCTTGGAATTTTCTCTGAAGGAAAATATACTGAATATTCAATTTTTTGGTGAGTTTGGTACAGTTATCAACTAGATGAATGGAAGGATTTACATCAAAGAAAAAACCTTACTATCCATTGCTTTACATCTGAAGGATAATACTGGGAAATTTCAGTTGATATCGTTTTCTCATGTGTTTAGAGATCATAACCAATTTTTCGATCATCTTTCTAAAGAGGGGTTATCTCTCCCTATGTTACAAGTTTGTTTCTCTTTCTAAAGAGGGGTTATGTTTCCCTATGTTTCAAGCTTGTTTGCGGGAATTTGATGATGTAAAAGTCATCGATACTTATTCAATTTCTTTAGATTTTTTTTGAATTGGTTTCTCTATAAAATATCTTTGATGTAATATCAATAGATACCTCTGTTTGTTGGAACTCTCTGGACAATTCTCAACTTTGTAACAACATATTTATATATATATATATATATATATACTCGTTTGTATCGATTAGATTGAATATTTCAGGAACTTTTCATAGAAGTTCACAGTTTTTTTTATCATCCGTAAAGCACACTTGATGATTGTGTTTTGGATTCACCTTCAATTGAAATTACATTTTTTTTTCTCTGGGAAAAAAATGTGTGTGTATGTATATGTATATGTGTGTGTGTGTCCAAAGAAACAAACATATTTATATTCAAGGTGAAAATAAAGACATTTATCAGGGACATTAGCCCAATAAAAATTGATCATTCAAGTAGAGGAACTTATAGTAATCTATTCAGCTAGACCTATCAATCCTTCTAACAGTTTCTTCCTAGGGATACTCCTTGTATAGGAAAAGTCCAAAGCACTCCATACTAGAAGTTACAAAGACAAAGACTTTGCAATTAAAATTGACATATAACATAGTAATAATAGTACTAAAAGTCTTGAAGCATGAATTGACTATGAATCAGTGCTCGCCCATCATCAAATTCTAGTAGTATGATTTTATTTTTAGGTAATAGATTGCCTTCCTTAGAGATCATGTATGTTGTTTGGTTCAATTCCCTAAAGATATCGAAAAATTCAATGTGAACAAATAAGCTAATTATATCATGGATATGGTATTCAAATGGCATTAAGTTGATATTATGTAGATGGACATTGTCAGATACATGGTTGATGACTAATTTAGAATCTTAGTATACTTGAAGAGTATCATATCCCCGACATGGTGAGAACTTTAAAAGTAGGAAGAGATCCATAAACTCAATGAAATTATTAGTATCCCTCCCTACATTTTTTTGAGATGAATAGATGGTGATTTGTCAAATGTAGAAAAAAAAACCACATCCATGGATAGTATCCTGGAATGAACCATTGCATGGAATTGTCCACCTTGATCTCACCCACAAGACTTGGTGGATTTTGAACGATATCATTCTTATAATATGAGAGTGAACCTAGGACCTCAGAATAGGTTTTAAAATATGAACAAATCTTTTCTCAAACAAAATTGAGTTATGTGCCAACCAAATACCCCACAGGACTAGAAAAGGAAGTGCCATGGAAATGCTTCAAGTCTATGTTGGAGAACAATCCAATGAAGCATCCTTCTATAGTATCCCTATTCCATAATTTTGTGAGGCCCAAAGGACCTTCAAGGTCCCTCCAAATCTGCTGAGAAAATATACAAGAAATAAAAAGATGCACATTTGTTTCCTCACTACTCCTACTATTGTAACCTAGGTTTGCACCCCTGCCTCTCCTCTCTCATTTCCCTATGCCTTCATCAAATTTTTCCTCTTCTAGTCAGTCAAGTTAGTTTCACATTTGTTAAATGACTTGGTTTTCCTTATTGTCTTGCTTGATTGATTCTTTGCGCAGGATTATTTATGTTTTCCTTGAAAGATAATTGCATGTCTGGTTTGAGTTTGAAATGATTTTCATCATGTTTTCCATTGATTGAGCTCACAACAGGTTGACCGAGCCTTTTTGTATGCATAGGAAATGTTCATGAACAAAACACAACAATTAAGAATAGTCATTTTTGGGCATAGATTTTCAAAATGGACATGGTAACTTTCAATTGTAAAGATCCAACATACCAATCAGATTAACGACTCGCGTGCATTCGGAGTTTCAAAGTCATGCAAGGCTTAACGACCAGACATAATCCCCAAAGTGCCAAAGTGCTAAAGTGCCAGAGGCACTTGGCACTTATCCACCAAGGACACATGGCATTCATTTCAGGCCACCACGTCAGATTTGGAAAATCGTCCTTCGAGAGTTACATACACTTTGCATTCAAAAGCTCCCGAACTCCAAAGTGTCGAAGTGACGAGAGAATGCCACATCACTCCAGGAGAAAGTCACTTCGGGAGATATTCATGCTCCCCGTTCAAAAACTCCCGAGCTCCAATAAATTTTTTCCATCGTTAAATCAGATAGGGGAGTTCTAATATGACAAATGAAGAGAAATTTAGCAGGGGCGCTAAAGTAGTAGGGTCACACAAATTGCAGATCACAAACAAGATCAACAACTCACATTCATTGCAAGGACAGAAAATGCTCGAACGGTAACATCCTAGAGCAGTCCCACAATTGAAACCATCATATAGCTTGAGAGGTACATGGAAGTTGGTGGTCGATTGTGGGATTCTGAGTGATTTGGATCCAAACCACCCTCGAAAACTTCCGCAATCACGTGTTTAGATGATGTCAGGTCACCATGACATCACTATGAGAGATTTTCACGCTTCACATCCAGTCACCTCTAGTGGCCTCCAACAGCGTGCGTGCATTCCATGATCAATGTAGAACTTGACTCTGTCACTCCAAATTAGTTTCTGCCAAACTCTCAGTTCATTCCAGTGCATGCATCAGTCTGGTTTCATCACTAGTGGTTGTTTTTAATTATTTAGTTCAAGATTCTTTTTAGTTTAAAGCACAATAAGTGGTCTCCTGCGTGTGATAAGAACCACTCTTTTGATTAAGTCAAGTGTGAAGTATACATTGTTGTACTCTAGTTGTGTTTTAGTCAAGTTAATAAGTTGTTCTACAATTGTTAATGTAGAGTTAAGTCTTAGTCCCAGATGGACGAGAGCCTCTCCAACTCTGATAAATATGTAGTTTATGTATGTAAGGGGGGTTCAGTTTTTGGGGGAAAGGATAGCAATACAACAACTGGTTGGACCCGTTCGATGCACAGATTAAATCTCTCTACCTGGTGAACATACTCTTGATGACAATGTTTCGTTCAAATCATCATGTGTTTTTATCTTATCTTGAATACTATTTTTTATTTGTGCAAAGTACATTTCATTTCTTTCAGCTATTGTGTAACTTGTATTTATTGATATGCAACCTGTGAAAACAACTAATGCTTGGTGAAGACTTGTTTTTATCGCAACCTTAGGGATTAATTGTGTTTTTGATACATGTTTAATGTCTTGAAATTACATTTTAAGTATTAAACTTCTTGCAATAGATTACTCATTGAGTGGTTTGTTGTTTCCCTTTTTTTTATTATTTCACGTGTCTGTCATTTGTATGCCACCTTCCAAGGAGGACCCTCATCCGTATCATTTTTCCAACCCCAACCATGCTCTTGTATTGGTAGAACCAACCCTCTAAATAACCAACAAAATTAAAAAAGGAAACCAACCAGTCCAAACTTGAGGTGGCCTAGCTCTGCCCTTTAGCAGTCAAGTGCAGACTTTACGACCAACATATTTTGGCTTCATTGCCGAGGAACGGAGTAATGAAATATATTTCCCTAGGAGAACGACATTGAATATCTTTGAACTTTGATGGTGAACAAATATCAGATACAGACATACTGCCATCTTTCACTTGGCGACTCCAATGAGTAGAATTTACGAAATAAATATTGGCGCCCAGAAAAGGACTCAACAAGTGAAAATCTGAACAAATCAAATCCACCAAGACTCATCCTAACCCTGAGAAGGAAACTGTGTTCTCTGACCCAGAAAGGAAACTAAGAAAATCCACCGTAGCTCAGAGATATGCCTCCCCCCTCAAGGGTAAAGTTGTTCCCAAAGAACCTACTTCTCTTCATCATCACAAGCAGCTTGAATTTTCCATCCTGGAGAATCACAATTCCAAGGAACCTCAGACAGATTCAACTCCTGACTCCAAATATCTAAGATGAAATGGGAATCTAAAAAACCAAACATGGCTTTTCAAGGGGTTGGAAATAGAAATCCAAATCAGTTCAGAAGGCCTAATGATACACCTCAACTAATATAGAGAGAAAGGAGGAATGTTGATGATCAAAGGGTAGTGCCTCCTTTCTAAGACAATCATATTGAGGAGATAGATGTAGACAATGATGTTGTAGATGATAATGTTGTACTTTTTAATGAAACAAATTATTATACTAGTCACTTAACATAGCAAGAATATGAGGCAGCACAATTGTCAAATTATTTTGATAATCAAATAGAGGAAGAGGGAGTTATTTAAGGCCAACCCTAGAAAAAATATGATTTGAGGACAAGAGCAGGGGATCCCAAAGCCATTACCTCTGATAAAAAAAAAAGGTTGAAGTCCTTCCCAAGACAAAACCAAGGAAAGATATGTTATCCAAGGCTCAACAACTTCCCCCACCTAAACTTGCAATCCCTGAGATAAGGAAGTTGATAGGCCACCAACCTCTTTCAGCCTAGAACATGAGTTGAGCAAGATCAATATCCATGTGCCCTTCACAAAATTGATGAAGAATGAATCTTTCAAAAAATCTATCATGAAAGTTCTGCATCCAACTACTTCTATTGTATCTTCTGACGTAATTAGTCTGCAGGATGAGAACCCATCCATTACTATGGGTCCACACATTGAGGATGGCTTTGATGCTTCTCCACCATTGTATATATCTTTAAATTTCCATGATAAGATCCTGCATAACTGTCTTGTGTACTCAGGAGCCTCGTACAATGTTATGCCCAAAATTGTTAAGGAAGAACTAGGTTTGGAGATCACCAAACCCTATCGGGGCATGTACTCCTTTGATTCTAAGAAAGTAAAATGTATGGGACTGATAAAGGATATGGTGGTTTCTCTGGCATAGTTACCAATGAAGAGTGTAGTGATGGACATTGTTGTGGCTGACATTCCCCCAAAGTTTGGTATGCTCTTATCCATAACTTGGGCTAAGAATGTTGGAGGATCATTACAAATGGACCTCATTTATGCCACCATCCATGTGCTTAGAGGAGAACATAGGAGGCTATATAGAGAGGTAAGATTAACCTACATAGTCAGTGACCATCATAACCAAAGAAATCACCCAATTTATTTTTTTGAGGATGAGATCAACTCATCTATTTTTCATTTAAATGATGATGAACTGGAAATGTCAATTAGCCAACACAAAGATCAGCCACCGACAGATCAACAAAGAAAAGAATGGAAGATGTATTTCGATGGAACTTCATCGAAGGAAGGATATGGGGAAAGTATACTCCTCATTTCCCCTTCACTGGAGGTAATAACACTCTCCTATAAGCTGGAGTTTTAAACTACTAACAATATAGTTGAATATGAATCTCTGGTGTTGGGATTGAGGGTTGCCAAAGACATGGCCATTGATTGTTTAGCATTTTTTGGTGATTCTGAGTTAATCATCAATCAAGTTAAGAACATCTATCTAGCTAAACAACAGAGGCTCAAGCAATACAGAAATGAGGTATGGGACTGGATCGACCTTTTCTTTCTAGCATTTAATATATCCTTCATCCCCATAGAGGATAAACAGAAGGTCGATTCTATGGCCTTGGCTGCCAACACTTTTAAACCTCCCAATGGTCCAAATATTAAATATCAGGTGGAAATCAGACATAGGACAACCATACCAGAAAAAATAAAGCATTGGCAAGTCTTTAGTGATGATCTAGAGCTACAGAGGTTTCTACAAACCATTGATGAATTCTCCAATATCTCAATCGACCAATAAATCCAAGAGGGTGAAAATAATGAATTAGAAAATCATCAAACATCTCATCTACTAAAGACAATAGTTGGCCAGGATATTGTGGAGCTGAAAACCAATCACATTCCAAGAGGACTAGTGCCACTGGAGAGGTTGTTTGACAGTAATGATGTTTCCAGAGAACCTTCCATGAAGAATCAAGAAGAAGAGATAACAGATTGCAATATTGGGACCACTGAGAATACCAAGATCATCAAGTTGTCCAAAGCATTAGCTGCGGAAAAAAGAGACATGTATGTCAGTCTCATCAAAAGGTTTGTTGATACTTTTTCTTGGTCGTATGAGGATTTAAATACATTTGACACTGACATCATCCATCACAATATACCTCTGAAGGCTGGCTCCAATCCATTCAGACAAAATATTCGGCAATTTAATACCATGTTGATGTCCATAATCGAGAAAGAGCTGAAATGAATTTTGTATGCAAGGATTATTGCACCATTGAGGTACTCAAATTGGGTGGCCAACTTGGTACCTGTGAGAAAGAAAAACAGGGAGATACACTTGTGTGTCAATTTCTGGAATCTCAACAAGTGTTCTCTAAAGGACAATTACCCCCTCCCCAAGATGGATCATATTCTATAGAGGGTGGTAGGTGCCCACAAGATTTCCTTGTTAGATGGATACTTTGGTCATAACCAAATAGCGGTGTGTGAAGAGGAAAAAGAAAAACAACATTCACCACCCCATGGGGAACATTCATGTACGACAAGATGCCTTTTGGGATGATGAACGCAGGGGCAACTTTTCAGAGGGCCATGGACATAGATTTCATGGGGGGAAAAGAAAATTTTATGGTTATATATTTGGATGACATCACCATTTTCTCCAAGACTGAGGATGAACATTTGCAACATCTAGAGTGGGTTTTACAGAAATGCAAGAGATATAGAATATCTTTGAATCCTAGGAAGTCTCACTTTGCCAAGTCAGAAGGGAAGCTCCTGGGCCACATCATATCAGCAGGAGGTATAAAAATTGATTTGAAGTGAGTCGATGTCATTCAAGAGATCGGAATCCCCAGAAATAAAAAGGATATCCAGTCTTTCATTGGCAAGATAAACTTCCTAAGGCACTTTGTGCCAATTTTTTCCAAAATCCTTAAGCATATCACTAACATGTTGAAGAAGGACGTTGTGATAAAATGGTCACCAAAGGAAAAATCAACATTCCAAAGGATCAAGTAGGCTTTAGTTGAAGCCCCTGTATTAGCCAACCCTGACTATGCCAAATATTTCTTCATCTTCTCCTTCGTTTTGGAGGAAACCATTCTTTTTGTACCACTGCAACAAAATGGATAAGGGCATGAACAACCCATAGCCTTTCTTAGCAAATCCCTCTGAGATGTTGAGTTGAAGTATGATATATTAGAAAATCAGGCTTATTCATTATTCAAAGCACTCAAGGCCTTTAGGGTATATGTGTTATAGTCTAGCATAACAACCTTTGTTCCTAGCAGCAGTGTCAAAGAGATTATGGTCCAGCCAGATAGTGAGGGGAAAAGAGGGAATTGGATTTCCAAACTATTGGAGTATGACCTGCACATAAAACCCACCAATATGATCAAGGGACAAGGACTTTAAAGTTCTTATTAGAATCAAAATGTAAGGTGTTAGAATTACATCAAATCTTCACCCAATCAAATGCACCCATCATACGACATGGACTAGACAACATGCAGGTATTTTAAAATTACTCCTCTTCACCTTGGTATAGAAACGTCATTTATTTTATGCAACATATTGACTATCCACCATATCTAAAGAAGACAAAGGCCAAGTCCCTCAAATTGAAGGCTATCAAATTCTGCATCTCAAACCAAAACTTGTATTGGAGGGATCATGTTGGCATCTTGTTAAAATGCCTTGATGAAAATGAAGCCAAACAAGTAACAATATAAATTCATAGGGGAGTATGTGGAGAACAGCAACATTGGAAGGCCACAGCTCTCAAGATCCTAAGGGAAGGGTACTATTGGCTCACTCTTTTCTCTAATATATTTACTACTGTTAGGGCCTGCAAGGAATGTCAGAAATTTGCAGGAAAACATAAGTTATTATCACTACCCCTAAAACCTATCACTGTCAGTGGTCCATTTCAACAATGGGGGTTAGACATCATAGGTGAGATAAATCCATCCTCCAGTGGGTAGCACAAGTGGATTCTCATTGCCACTAACTATTTCACCAAGTGGATCGAGGTTGTGCCCACCAAGAATGCCACTGACAAGGTGATCATGAATTTCCTGGAAACCAATATTTTTTCCAGATTCAGCTGCCCCAGCAAGATTATAATAGAAAATGCCCAAGCATTCAATTCCAAAGCCATGATTGAATTTTGTGGCAGTCATAACATTTCCTTGACACATTCCATGCCCTATTACCCTTAGGGGAATGGTCTGGTAGAGTCATCAAACAAAACTCTCATCATGATTATCAAGAATTTGTTGACTGAAAACAAGAAATCTTAGGACTCTAAGATCAAGTATGTTTTGTGGGTCGACAGAATCAACACCAAGAAGTATTTGGGAACCTTGTTGTTTTAGCTTGTCTATGGTGTAGATGTTGTTTTTCCCACCCAGCTTGGTATACCAGTCCTAAAGTTCTTGCAGGAAGAGATTGAAGAGCCAAATGACATTCAAAGGAGAATCTTCTAGATTATAGAGGTTCAAAAAAAGAGAGAAGCACTATATCAGAGGACCGAAGCATACCATAGAAAGATCATATCATCCTTTGACAAGAAAACCAAGAAGGAGATCTTTCAAGAAGGTGACCTAGTCTTAAGGTGGGATGTCAGAAGGGATGACAAGTCCAAGCATGCTAAGTTCGATAACCTCTAGTTTGGCCCTTTTAAGGTGGTTGAGATTTTGGATAATAACACATTTATCTTGCACAATCTAGATGATACATATATTTTCAGAGGCTCAATAAATGGGCGCTTCTTGAAACACTATTTTGTTTAAGGATGAGGGATGGTCCCTCTTGTACCATATATGATTTCCTTTTGTTTTTGCATTTGATTAGTTAGTTGTGTGTGAATAAATACTCCATAGCCAAACAAAGGAATTGGGGTTTATATGTAGTTTCAAGTTTCAATAAAGACTCGATAGCCCAATAAAGGCACTGGAGTTAGCTTCAGCGTTAATTTTTAGAGATGCATGGCTGACAAACAAAAAAAAGGTAAGGAAAGGGAGGTGGGAGCAAGTTATTAAATTCAAGGGCATTGATATGTTTTTCTTATCACTTCATAGGGAAGTGCTATCCCTGATTGGAGCCAATGTTGTAACCTAGGTCTACACCCCTACCTCTCCTCTCTCATTTCCCTATGTCGTCATCAAATTTTTCCTCTTCTAGTCAGTCAAGTCAGTTTCACATTTGTTAAATGGCTTGGTTTTCCTTATTGTCTTGCTTGACTGATTCTTTTTGCAGGATTATTTTTGTTTTCCTTGAAAGATAATTACATGCCTGGTTTGAGTTTTAAATGCTTTTCATCATGTTTTTCATTGATTGAGCTCACAACAGGTCGACCAATCCTTTTTGTATGCACAGAAAATGCTCGTGAACAAAACGTAGTAATTAAGAGCAGTCATTTTTGGGCCTAGATTGTCAAAACGGACATGGTAACTTTCAACAATAAAGATCCAACATGACAATCAGATTAACAGCTCGTGTGCATTCATAGTTTCAAAGTCGTGCAAGGCTTAACGAACAGACAGAAGCCCCAAAGTGTCGAAGCACTGAAGTGTCGGAGGCACTTGGCACTTATCCGTCGAGGACACATGGCATTGATTTCATGCCACCATGTCAAATTCAGGAGATCGTCCTCCAGGAGTTACATACAATTTACAGTGAAAATCTCTCGAACTCTGAAGTGTTGAAGTGACGAGATACTTCCATGTCACTTCGGGAGAAAGTCACTTCAGGAGATATTCATGCTCCCCATTCAAAAACTTCCGAGCTCCAAGAAATTTTCTCCATCGCTAAATCAGATAGGGGAGTTCTCATATGGTAGATGGATAGAACTTAAGAAGGGGCATTAAAGTAGTAGTGTAACACCCTCGACTACCTAGGTTGGGCCATGCTAATTTAGAACACTCTCTGACACCATATTGTAACATCCCAACATCCAATTGGGCTATGACACGTAAAAAAAATTGAACTGTATGCAAATTAAATCATATACACACAAAAACTCTTGCATAAATTTATACATAAAACTTAAAACATACAAATACATTATGTAAATGCACAGATTCATACAGAAATAATAGTAAACATATACATGCAACATAGACAAGAAATTCCCATAAAAATAACACATACATAATAATGCAACATATAAATTAACACACAATTGACACTTATCTTGGTAAGAATATCACCAACTGTGTGCAGACCTTCCATGAACCTTCCATCCTTATACCACACTTCTCGTCACTCTCTGTAGTGGATCACTCCTGAGCTGGGACTAAACTCCACCTAGGTAAAGGGATTCCTAACCAAGATGATGTATCACAGACAACAGGAAAGACTCTATCACAAGTGCCAACTCAAACTAACAGCCCACAATCTCTCATTCCCCACATGCATGTCCCACCCCAGGAAGTGTGCCCCTTCTCTTCTCAACAGTCCTTCGGCTACCCCACTTCCCTTCCAGGGCTTCAACAACAAGCCAGACAGGAAGTCTCAGAGCCATGTAGTTGTAGTTCAACACCTTCAGGAAATCAATTCCCAACAATTCTCTCACCCAGAGATAAATTTCTCATGGGCCTGACAACCTGCGTCTTCAGTATCCCACAGTCCTGACAACCCGCTTCTTCAATCCAACTCCCAAGCTAACCAGGTATAAAAACAGGTATGGGTGCGGATATGGCACTGGTTCAGGTACAAATATAGGTACAGGAAGGTATGGAGGATAGCTCAATGAGCGTGTCCATGATGATCGAATGATTGACTGAATGTATGAATGATGGGAAAATGAACTAAGTCCAAATTGTATGTATGCATGTTCCCAACTTGACACTTGTCATGTTTGGAGCTACTTTGGCCCACTTGTCCCCATCCTTAGAACTTAGGATAAAATAATTATCCATACTTTATACTTAAGTAATATTAATATAATATTCCTTTTTGGCTTAAGCTCCCTAGCTTAGACCTTTTCCTTAACTTTTAACCCCCACTTTCCCTAACTAGTGGATTTTAGTCCCCCATACTATTTTTTTGTGGTCGGTCTGTGTGCAACAATGTATTTTATATTAATGATGAGACATATACAAAAATAGGCTCACTGGCCTTTAACATCTAGGTTGTCCAACCTAATCATCAGATAATCCTCCTAGCTTATAATAATTGGCTCACCAGCCTATAAAACACAACATGTACACAAAGGCTCCCCGGCCTCAAAATCATGTGCACATACGTTTGTTGTGCGTGATATCCTGGAATGTGCACACTTCATCATTTTACTGTGCAGTACATGTGCACACTATACCATGGAAGGTGCATACAAAAATGATGTCAAACAACTCACCATCTTACATACATTTGTATTTACATTTACAATTAGGTTCGTCCTAGGGGTATTACAATCCCCTCCCCTTATTTATGCATTGTCCTCAGTGCATTATGTACACATATATAACAAAAATTTTAAAAATCCTCAAAAAACAATGCGAGTATTCTGCCTGCATTGCATCCTCATGCTCTCAAGTAGCATCCTCGGGATCGTACCAGGTGCATTGGACCTTTACAAGCCTTATGGATCGATTCTAGAGCTGTTTGATTTTCCAGTCTAGAATTCATACTGAATGCACTTGGAAAGTGCCTTCTAGCTCCACCTGAATCACATTACAATCAATAACATGATTAGCATCAGGTACATATTTCTTGAGCAATGATACATGGAATACATTATGAACAGTTATAGATGCAGGAAATGCAATCATATAATCTACTGGACCAATCCTCTCTAGTATTTCAAATGGCCCACAATAGAGAGCTGCCAACTTTGAACAATTTCCCAACTTCAGTGAACTTTTGTTGGCCTTCACTTTCAAGAATACATGGTCCCCCACTTTAAATTCCCTGTGATTTCTGCCCTTATCAACATATCTTTTCTACTTGTCTTGGGAAGCCTTTAAGTTTTGTTTTATTTTCAACATTTTCTCCTCCATTTCCCTGAGTAAATATGGGCCAACCATTGCTCTATCCATTGGGTTATCCCATCTTACCGGTGTGTTTCACTTTCTACCATAGAGTGCCTCAAATTGGCTCATCTTTAGAGATGTTTGGTACCCATTGTTATAAGAAAACTCTATTAAGTGTAGGTAGTCTTCCCATTTTTATGGTTTATCCATCACATACATCCTGAACATATCCTCAATCACTTGATTCACCCTCTTTGTTTGTCCATCTGATTATGGATGATAAGTTGTGCTAAAATCCAAATTTGTTCCAAATCCATTAAATAATACGTTCCAAACATTTGAGGTAAATTTTGGATCTCTGTCAAACATAATTATCTTGGGTATACCATGTAATCGAGCAATTTCCTCATATAAATATCAGCAATGTTGGTTGCCTTGTGAGTGAGCTTTACTAGAATAAAATGGGCAGCTTTAGTAAGCTTATCCACCACTACCATGATATAATCATGTTGCTTGTTTATTTTGGGCAGTTTGGTGATGAAATCCATTGTTACAACTTCTCATTTCCACTCAGGAATGGGTAATGGTTGTAGCAAACCAGCTGGGTGTCTATGCTCAACCTTTACCTTTTGACATTCCAAACATTTGGCAATAAAATTAGCAACTTCTTTCTTCATTCTTGGCCAATAATGTTGGCTCTTGACAACTACAATAGTTTTCTGATAACATGGGTTCCCAACATAAGGTACATTATGCATTTCTCTCAATATCAAAATTTTCAATTCCTAGGAATTTGGTACATAATTCTTCCCCTGTACATGATAATTTTATCGTTGTCTATCTTATATTCTTCAATTTTCTGTTGCAAAATACCTTGCTGTAATTTTTGCACTAATTCATTGTATTGCAAATCTAATTTTGCAACCTCCAAAATTTTGTCTTTCAAATATGACTGGTACATTCTAATGGTTGTAGAATGCAATTCATGCACTCTTCTACTGAGTGCATCAACCACTTTGTTCTCTTTCCCCTTGATATGCTTTATATTAAATTCATATTCACTGAGAGATTGTAACCATCTTCTTTTCCTAGAATTTATATTTGGTTGATCAAATAAATATTTCAGACCATTATGGTATGTCCTCAGCTCAAACATTTTCCCCATGAGGTGGTGTCTTCATTTCCTCAAGGCATGAACTATGGCTTCCAACTCCAAATCATGAGTGGCATAGTGTATTTCATGTTCCTTCAACTTCCTTGATTCATAACATAAAACAAACCCATTTTGACTAAGGACTCCACCAAGTCCTTCTTTACATGCATATGTACATACAAT
Organism: Picea engelmannii; assembly: GCA_009831015.1. Classification (NCBI taxonomy): domain Eukaryota; kingdom Viridiplantae; phylum Streptophyta; class Pinopsida; order Pinales; family Pinaceae; genus Picea; species Picea engelmannii. Next base: position 666,324 of record ML782415.1, read on the forward strand.
TAAGTCTTCATTTGGATCTGCAATCCATAGTATTGGAACACTTGTTAATAATTGTTTCAAGTGTTGGAAACTCTTTTCACAATCCAATCTCCACTGAAACTTCACACCCTTCTTTTGCAAGGAAGTTATTGGGTGTGAAATCTTTGAGAATCCTTCAATAAATCTCCTATAGTATCCTACAAGGCCCATGAATGCTCTAATCTATGCCACATTCTTTGGTGCTGACCATCCTCTAATGACTTCTATCTTCTCAGGATCCACATCTATCCCATCCTCTGAAATGATATGCCCCAAATAATGAATTTGCTTCTGATAAAATGAGCACTCGCTCAATTTGGCATACAACCGATGCTCCCTTAATACTTGTAATACCATCCTTAAGTGTTTTTCATGCTCTTCCTCTGACTTAGAATATATAAGAATGTCATCTAGAAATACAATGACAAAATTATCTAAGTATTCTCTAAAAATACCATTCATTAAACACATGAAGACAGTTGGTGCATTTGATAATCCAAAGGGCACCACTGTGAACTCATAATGACCATACCGTGTTCTGAACGCAGTCTTGTTGATGTCTTCTTATTTAATTATTACTTGATGATAACTGAACCTAAGATCAATCTTGGAGAATATGTTTTCATCTTTCATATGATCAAAGAGGTCATCAATCATTGGCAAAGGATATTTATTCTTCACAGTTACCTTGTTCAACTGCCTAAAGCCAATGCAAAGTCTCAATGTTCCATCCTTTTTCTTCACAAATAAAACTAGGGCACCCCAAGGTGACACACTTGGGTGTATATACCCCTTCTTCAGAATCTCTTCTAGTTGCATTTGCAACTCCTTCAATTATGTTGTACTCATCATGTATGGAGTCTTGGATACTGGGGTTGCTCCAGACATCAAATCTATGGAGAAATCAATGTCTCTTTTAGGGGGTAATCTTGGTATTTCCTTAAACACATATTCAAACTCTTTTAGGACTGCATAATCTTCAATATTTGACATCTTATCTTTAAGTGTCTCTTCCATATGTGCTGCAAATATTTGACACCCTTTTATGTAATATTTCTTTAGCTGCAATGCTGAAATTTCTCTAATGGTTACTGCCCTGGGAATTTCCTGCACTTTTCTTAGGTTCACTTCCTCATCCAAGCAAGTAAATTCCTTGTTATGATAGTCTAGGATAGCATAATATTGGTACAACCAATCCATAACAATTAGATAGTCATAGGAATCTAAAGTCAAGTTGTTCAAATCTTCCCCGATGTTCATTCCATTCATGTCCATAAGACATGACTTAACCATCTCATTAACTTTTCTTTTGGCTCTGGTAGCCAACTGCACCAACCAAGATTTTCCATGCTTGCTTCTTGGTAAATGCAAACTTTCCACCATCTTAGGATCTATATAACTATGACTAGCTCCTGAATCAATTAAAATAGCAATGGTTTGGTTGTTGATCATACCTTCCACTTTAATCATATGTGATTGTTACTCTGCTTGCTTGTTGTCCAAGGCTACATAGATCCTTGGTACATTTTTTCCCATGTCCTCCATTGTTTCAGATTGTTGTACATTGTGAATAGTCCTCACTTTTCACCTTTGTGAGGACAATCTCTGAACATATGATCTCATTTACAACCCCAACATTGAATAGGTGGTTTCCTTGGCCTTTGACCCCCTGTCTCAATCATTCTGGGTTCTCTAGAAGTTGGTTGCCCCTGAGGATTATTTATGAAGAATGGTGGCTTAGTTCCCTTCTTCCTCTGATCCATCTTGAATTTCTTTTTTTCTTCCCAAGCTTTTTGGAAAGTTGGCCTTTCTTTTTGATGATCATATAGGCATTTAGCTCGCCTTATGGTCTCCTCCAATGTCTCGGGATCATCATATTGTATTTTTTCACTGATGAATGATGGAAATCCACTCAAATACCTTTGAATATTAATTGTCTCATCCTTGATGAAAGAAACATACTTCAGTAGTTATAAAAACCTTCTTTCATATTCATCTATGGTCATACTCCCAAGCTTGAGTTCAAATAACTCTTTCATTTTCTTGTCATAGTATCTCTTAGTCAAGTATTTATTTTCAAAATACTTCTTGAATTCCCTCCAAGTAACATTTTTCTCTTTAATGTGTTGCACCTGCAGAAGTTGATCCCCCACATGGATGTCTTTCCCTTGAGTTGATAGATGGAAATTATTCCTTCTGCATAAGATGAATAATTATGCAATTGAAAATACTTTCTCATGTTGAGCAGCCATGTCTCTGCATCTTCATCCTTCATGTGCTCACCATCAAATGTAGGAGGTTTGATTTTGCCCATTTCTCCTCGTAGCTCATCCACCCCATACCTATTATGCTTCCTGACAGGGGAAAGACTTGATTTGATGCATTCCCTCTTATTGGAATGCCTCGGGGAGTGATGGTGATGTCTAATGACACTTCTTGTTCTTCTTTTCTCACTAGAAAACCTATGACTTCCCGATTTTCTTGAGCCACTCTCCTTATCCAATTTATTTTCTATTATTTTCAAGATCTGCATTAACTTCATGTTGAAGTCCTCTTGCTGCTCCTTGGATCTCATAATCCTTTCATTATCAGCTTTATGGCTTCAGACATCCTTCTGCAATTTTTTAATGGTCTCTACCATATTCATGTTTTCATCCCTTCCTTCTCCATGTCCATTGGAGTTTGTTCCTTCAATGCCCAAATGGACATCCATCCCTCTGATATCATCTTCTTGTCTATAAGTCCCCTGTGCATATTCCATTCCTATGGAATCTATGTTGATCCTGATATGATCTATTTGTTGTTAACTCTGCAAAATGTGCAGCCAACAAAACTTTGTTAGGCTAATTGTTTCAACAATTTCATGGAAATATGAACCATTCTGGTTCAATAATATATCATAATTATTTCTTCTGATTTCCTGGAAAATTGAATGCCCAGATCAATTTTTTGGGTGAATAATTATATTCTACTGTCCAAGACCTTTCCAACGCCTGCTTCCATGCTCAATTCTGAGTCTTGAGCAGAAGGTTATGGTTATTTGAAAATTACCCATTAATTCTTTTGTTCATTCTTTAACTTGGCGCAACTCTGCATTGTAATTATGCATTTTTTCACCTACTCCATTGAATTTTTAGTAGAATCTAAATTGGTTTTCTTCATATACATATTTTGGACAGTCTATCCAAGTTTCACCTTTTTCTAGGTTCTAGGATGCTAGTTACAACCTGCTGAAGTTCTAGGCCAATTTGTGTTTTTGGTCCGGAATGCTACAGGTACCTTCTTTGCCATATTAAACATTTTTAACATGAGCATAAATTTAATTCAGCTCTAGGAATGTCTTTTATGGTTCAATATATTTCCATTGACTGCTCATGTGCCTCAATCTGATTCTGGAGTAGAAATTTATGGCTCTTCGAAGTTAGTTGGGTCTTAAAATTTACCCTCCACTGTTTATCATGTAACTTTATCATAAAAGCTTCGTTTGACGAACAGTTTACACCATTAGAAATATCTCTCTGGGATCTTTCATTTGAGCTGCAAATCCATAGTATACCTCGGTACATTCTCTTCTCATGGTTTTTGAGTAGCTAAAAACGTTGTTAACGGCCTCAAAAACGCATTGTAAAAAGATGATGTTCAAACAATATAAAGTGTCACAAAAAATAGTTGGTTTTTTGTTGTTGTTCACCATCCAAATGCATTCACATGAAAAAATTTCAACATGTACACCCATATATAGCATGCACACCAACACCACAATTTAATTCATGCTCTGCACATCTATAACTATCGTGCATCACTTCTCTATTGCGCCAATAACTGGTGCGCACTACTTTTGTGTCACGCGCTAATATCCACCGCGCACAATTTTGGGTCTTGCACTAATACCTGTTGTGTACAATTTTTTTGTGTTGCGTGCTAATATTCTGCACGCATTTCACTCTAGGTTTTGCACCATGCCAAAGTTTAGTATTCTCCCACTGCGCACCAATACTCTACGTGCACCATTAACTAAATTGTTGCGCGAAAACATATACCCACATTGTGCGCGCACCAACAAAATTTCTCTATGCTCTGCCAATACTACGCACACCACGCACACCATTATTATGTGTTTGCACATCACGCACTAGTATTATGCATGTGTCACTCAATCCTCACCGTGAAATGCTAAATTTAGCGCTTACACCCGTACACCAATATTTTTCTGCGCAACGCCAAATTTTAGCGCGTGCACCTGCACACCAATATTTTTTCGTGTAGTACCAAATTTTAGTGCGTGCACCCACACACCAATATTTTTTCATGCAATGCAAAATTTTAGCCGATGCGCCCGCACTCCAATATTTTTTCGTGCAACGCCAAATTTTAGCACGCTCACCTGCACACCAATATTTTTCTGCGCGGCGCCAAATTTTAGCATGCGCACCCACACACCAATATTTTTCCGCTCAACGCCAAATTTTAGCGCGTGCATCCGCACACCAATATTTTTTCGCGCAACACCAAATTTTAGCACGCACACCCACACACCAATATGTTTCCACATATCACAAGATTTTCATTGCGCATCATTCATTTTAGTGCACTCGCCTGCGCACATTCATTTTTATGCGCATCAATTCCTCATGAATTCTGCTGCAGAAATTGGGGATTTTGCTTATCTTTTTCCCAATTTTTACCATAGACATTCTGCAACTATGAAATTTGTTCAATTTCACCATGATAACATCAGTTCAACCTCTGCAACAACAAATCGATGTGGGTTGACATTTCTGGAACGAATTTTTCCCATACTCAATTCACGAATTGAGAATTTTAATCAACTAATCTCGCTCCATATGTCATGGCTTCACTTGTAACTTCAAATTCGACCAATTCCAGGTCTAAATTTGCTAGAATAGATATTAAATCAAGAATATCTCACCACTTCGCCAAATTTCTCAATTTTCTCATGAATTTAACAACAAAAATTGGGGTTTTTTCCCAATTCCACGCAATTGCTTCTAATTTTTACCATGGACACTTTGTAACTTGAAATTTGGCCACTTTAAAATCAATCCTTTGTGAAATTTCTCTTCAACTCAACTTGCTTAGCCTATCCAGGCTCATTGTTGAAAACCGATGCTTTGATACCATATTGTAACATCCTCGGCCACCCAGGTCAGGCCATGCTACTCCAGAACACTCTCTAACACCATATTGTAACATCCCAATGTCCAATTGGGCTATGCCACGTAAAAAAAATTGAACTGTATGCAAATTAAATCATATATACACAAAAACTCTTGCGGAACTTTATACATAAAACGTAAAACAGACAAATACATTATGTAAATGCATAGATTCATACAGAAATAATAGTAAACATATACATGCAACATAGATAGGAAATGCCCATAAAAATAACACATAAATAATAATGAAGCATATAAATTAACACACAATTGACACGTGTCTTGGTAATAATATCACCAACTGCGTGCAGACCTTCATGAAACTCCCAGCCTTAGACCACACTGCTCATCACTCTCAACAGTGGATCACCCCCGAGGTGGGACTAAACTCCACCTGGGTAAAGGGATTCCTAACCAGGATGATGTATCACAGACAACATGAAAGACTCCATCACAGGTGCCAATTCAAACTAACAACCCACAGTCTCTCATTTCGCACATTCATGTCCCACCCTAGGATGTGTTCCCCTTCTCTGCTCAACAGTCCTTCGGCTGCCCCACTTCCCTTCCAGGGCTTCAGCAACAGGCCAGACATGAAGTCTCAGAGCCCTATAGTTGTAGTTCAACACCTTAGGGAAATTAATTCCCAAAAATTCTCTCACCCAGAGAGAAATTTCTCACGGGCTTGACAACCCGCCTCTTCAGTATCCCATGGGCCTGACAACCCGCTTCTTCAGTCCAGCTCCCAAGCTAACTAGGTACAAAAACATGTATGGGTGTGTATATGGTACTGGTTCAAGTACGAATATAGGCACAAGGAGGTACGGAGGACAACTCAATGAGTGTGTCAATGATGATCAAATGATTGAATGAATGGATGAATGATGGGAAAATGAACTAAGTCCAAATTGTATGTATGGATGTTCCCAACTTGACACTTGTCATGTTGGGAGCTACTTTGGCCCACTTGCCCCCATCCTTAGAACTTAGGATAAAATAATTATCCATACTTTATACTTTAAGGAATATTAATATAATATTCCTTTTTGGCTTAAGCTCCCTAGCTTAGCCCTTTTCCTTAAATTTTAGCCCCCCCTTTCCCTAACTAGTGGATTTTAGTCCCCCATACTTTTTAATCCTGGTCGTTCTGCGTGCAACGATGTATTTTATATTAATGATGAGACATATACAAAAATAGGCTCACTGGTCTTTAACATTTAGGCTCTCTTTCCTAATCATCACATAAGCCTCCTAGCTTATAATAACTGGCTCACCAGCCTATAAAACACAACATATACACAAAGGCTTCTCGGCCTCAAAATCGCGTGCACATAAGTTTGTTGTGTGCGGTATCCTAGAATGCACACACTTCATTATTTTACTACGCAGTACATGCGTGCACTATACGATGGAAGGTGCATACAAAAATGATGTCAAACAACTCACCAACTTACGTACATTTGTATTTAGATTTACAATTGGGTTCGGCCTAGGGGTATTACAAGCAAGGTCACCCAGATTGCAGATCGCAAACACTATCAACAACTCACATTCATTGCAAGGATAGAAAATGCTTGAACGGTAACATCCTAGAGTGGTCCCGCAATTGAAACCATGGTATAGCTTGAGAGGTATGTGGCAGTTGGTGGTCGATTGCGGGAGTCTGAGCGGTGTGGATCCAAACCACCCTTGACAACTTCCATAATCACATGCTTAGATCACGTCGGGTCACCATGTCACTCCAAGAGATTTTCATGCTACACATCCAATCACCTCTAGTGGCCTCCAACAACACGCGTTCATGCTATGATCAATGCAGAACTCGACTTTGTCACTCCAAATCATTTTATGCCAAAGTCTCAGCTCATTCCAGCGCATGCATCAGTCCAGTTTCATCACTAGTGGCAGTTTTTAATTATTTATTTCAAGACTCTTTTTAGTTTAAATCAAAATAAGTGGTCTTTTGTGTGTGATAAGAACCACTCTTTTGATTAAGTCAAGTGTGAAGTATACATTGGTGTACTCCAACAATGTTTTAGTAAAGTTAATAAGTTGTTCTGCAATTGTTAATGTAGATTTAATGCTCAGTCTCAGATGGACGAGAGCCTCTACAGCTCTGATAAATATGCAGTTTATGTATGTAAGGGGGGTTCAGTTTTGGGGAGAAAGGATAGAAATACAACAATTGGTTGGACCCATTCGATGCATGGATTAAATCTCTCTACCTAGTGAACATACTCTTGATGACATTGTTTCATTCAAATCTTCATGTGTTTTTATCTTATCTTGAATACAGTTTTTAATTTGTGCAAAGTACATTTCATTTCTTTCGGCTATTGTGTAACTTGTCTTTATTGATATGAAACATGTGAAAATAGATAATGCTTGGTGAAGACTTGTTTTTATCGCAACCTAAGGGTGTAATTGTGTTTTTGATACATGTTTAATGTCTTGAAATGATATTTTAAGTATTAAACTTCTTGCAGCAGAGTATTCATTGAGTGGTTTGTTGTTTCCCTTTGTTTTTATTATTTCACTTGTCTGTCATTTGTGTGCCACTAGACAAGGAGGACCCTCATCCATATCATTTTCCCAACCCCAACCATGCTCTTGTCTTGGTAAAACCAACCCTCTAACTTACTAACAAAATTAAAAAAGGAAACCAACCATTCTAAACTTGAGGTGGCCTAGCTCTGCCCTTTAGCAGTTAGGTGCAGACTTTAGGACCAACACCTACAAAGAAGACAAATACCAAGCCCCTCCTTTTTTCTTTGCCTTAAACTCTTCTAGTTCAGTACCTTATTATTAAGAGTAAGCCACATAAATAAAATGGTTTTGGGAGTATATTTTACTTTACAAATTTTCTTCCACCACCAAGATTCATCATTTATCTTTGGACCAAATAGGGCCTCACAATAAGTTTATCTAAATAACTACCTCCAACCATGTTATCTCGGTGGATTAGCTTGAGTGGATGAGTGTTGTGGTTATAATGCAAGAGGTATCAGGTTCAAGTCCTTGGCCAGCCATAGTTTTTATTATTTTAGGCCTCACTCAATGTCTCAAGTGGGTCAGGCCCCGTAATTACAGTTGATGGTTTATCCCATTTACCATCCTTGGATCATGGGGAAGTACTTGGAGGGTTTTCTCCAAGGGTTTCCTTGGAAAAAAAAACTACCTCCAATCATATTTCTCGCCCAAATAATTTCATCCTCAATTGGTCCAAGTATAATATGTGCCTTCCAAACAATGGCTATGTAGTTATTCCAATCACTATCCCACTCACCTATCAAATTTAAATCAACAGCACTCAACCAACCTTGTGACCAGATGGTGGAGATTTCTATATTTGACATTGAATTTAATGAAACCTTACAAATCATTTGAAATTGGTAAATTCATTCTTTAGAAAGAAATATACTTTTGTCACAACCCATTATAGCATGAGAGCCCACTCTGACTTGTGACCCATTTCCAAATTTGTAGGCTAGGAAGGAGCCAATCATAGAAAAATTCAAGGTCAAATATTTCCATTGGTTTGAAACATTCTGAAATTTTTTGCTTTCCCTCCTATAATCCAATCCATCATTGTAACATGATAAATGTACTTTTGAGTTAAAATCATTTTCCAAGAAATCTCTTTAGTGATCATATTCCATAGTGATTTTACAGCTAAAGATTGTCCAAACATATGTATATCCTTTAGACCCCACCCTCCTAATGCCTTTAGGGCTGCAATATTTCTCCAATTTACCCAATGGGAACCTTTATATTCATTTCTACTCTGCCACAGGAAGTTGAAACATTACTTCCTAAACTTTTCTAAGATTCCTTTTGGGATATGGGCCAAAGTGTGCCAATATACATGATGTAATACCCCAACATCGATCCCCTGCTCAATTGTAATGATGTTTATAGGTTGGTGATCCAAGTATTTATAAGTTGGGAGGATTATGTATTTATTAGGCTGGAGAGCCTTGATGCAAATGCCAATGAGCCTATTTTTTTATATGTAATTATGCAGATCATTAATAAAAGAATACATCACTACATGTAGACCAACCACAAAGAAAGAGTTATGGGGGACTAAGATCCACTATGAAGGGAAAGGGAAGGGGGATGAGAGGCTAGGAAAAAGGGGCTAATCTTGAGGGATTAACCCAAGGGAATATTATAATGCATTTCCTAAAAATAAACCATGTTATCCTAAGTTCCTTTAAGGGGAGGAACGAAATCCAAGTGAAGTGGAATGAGCTATTGGAGAGCCATGTGTTATCCAAGATGCATGGACATTTATGTGGGAAATCCATCATAGTGGGGGTTCATGAACCATTCTTTCCATACTTTTCCCCATTCCCTCACGCACTGAGCAAGAATGTATTCAACCATTTTCCGCCATTGTTGAACCCTCTACCATCGTGAACCTCTGTAACTTGCATGCATTGGTATTTTTATGAGCCCGTGCCTTGCCTTACTCGATATTTATACTGTGGTTACTCGTTAGATTAAGAGATGGACAGAAGAAGGAGGTTGTCAGGCATGTGGTTTGAAGAGGCGGGTTTTCATGCTCGTGGGTTAAAGAAGCAAGTTGTCAGACCTATGAGAAACTATCTCTAGGTGAGAGAGATTGTTGATATTATGGTAGTTGCAGGAGGTATTAACCTCCATTTGTGACCTTTGATGAGATTAGAATATTCCGGAAGAAAGAAAAGATTTGGATATAACCCTAGAAGAGAAGTTGGCTAAAGAAAATATTATATACTAAGTGTTTGGCACCCAAAAAGAGAAGTCGGCCCAGACAACCTAGCAGAAGTAGTATAAATATAGGAGGTAGGTCTTCATTTTATCCATATTTCTCAAAATTGTAGAAATACACTAGTGCACACTGCAGAAGTCTAGTAGTGCGCAAGTCTAGGGAGCAACCATTGTCGCAGTTATGAAATATGGATTTTTGGTTTTTCTGGGTTGGACTCTCTGATCATTTTTGGTTATCTTTGCTTGGTGCATTAGCCTTGGTTGGCTATTGGTTTGCTACTAGAATTCTTCTCTCTATCAAGGTCAAGGTTCTCAGGGGCAGGGATGATTTTAGGGGCTAAATTTTGCTCATGGGCTAATTTTCCATGGTTTTTCCAAAAACGAGATTCTCTATTTTAAAAATGATTCGCCCAAATTCTATAGGATAAAATTATTTTACCTTAAAAATAGCCAAAATTTTATAAAAACTATATAAAATCCTTAGAAATTTGAATATTTTTACAAAAATATCGCCAATCATTTATAGTTGGCAT
>ML782415.1:679805-690613 GCA_009831015.1 Picea engelmannii
TATTTGCTTTAATAGGTTAGATAGGTGTTTTTGCTTACTTTCTTATTTATTTTCTTTCATAGGGTAGTTTCTCATTGAATGTAGGTTGGAAAATTAAAATAGTTTGCTTTTGTCATTTTATAATTATGCTTAGTAGTTTTATTTTTCTTTGTTAAACTAGTTTTCTTTACATAGAGTTTTCATTTTCTTTCTTAGGAACTATCCATCGACCCTTGGCCCAAAAGTACTTAGGTTACCTGGTTTCATTTTGCTTAGTAGGGTTTTCTTATTAGATAGCTTTGCTTGAGTAGATTAGCCTTAGATAGTTTCCTTCCTTAGTTAGACTATACTCCTACCAATCTTCTACCTTTGGCATATATTTTTCTACAACTCTAAGTTTACTTACCCCGGGTTGACAATTTAATTGAGGGTTTTTAGTGTGTTTTTAGTGCATCTATAGCACCCATCATTTTTGGCGTTGTTGTCGGGGAGTTGTCTCAAGGTAAGAAGTAATTAGGAATTAGATCATCCTTAGACTTTAGCGTTAGTTTGGTGGCAGGGGAACTCTAAGACGAGAGGTAAGAACCTGTGCATCTGCTATAGCAGGTTCCCCCAAACCCAATAGTAGTTTTTTTTTTTTTTTTTCTTTCATGAATAGACCTAGGAATCAAATGGTATATTTTTCTTTTTGTTTTTGTTTTCTTTCATGAATAGTTCTAGAGACCCACAAGGTAGATACATTAAATCAAAATCATACCTTTCAACCAAGGTTCCTTCCAATCTCTTTGGGGGAAGGAACATTCCGCTTAGAAAATCCACAGACCGATACTGAAAGACATAAGCTAGCTCAACTCAAAGAGATAAAATAGTCTCTGAAGGGACTAATGCAGGGAGCACTATAGAACAAGAAATTGAAGCATCAATGGTACTGGGATAGGAGGCAAGATCACTTGAGTCTTCCACAGAACCAAACAATACAACCTTTTCTTTTACACCACCACCAGGGGACCCTAACTTTAAAGATATCATAGACCCTGAACAGGTGAATCTTTTGTTTGGTAGTTCATCCAATGTGATTATCTCTCAAATTGACACAAAAACTTTGGCACCAATAGTCTCAACTATCTCAAGTAGAGTCCCAGACATCCAATCCATAGGAAGACCTTTCCATCAAAGGGAAACCTTTTTTTCTTCAAAGATAAAAACCACCTAGGTACTCTCTTTTCGGAAATCGAGACAATATGGATGATCAGGAAGACCATAACATTGTAAGAAATGGAGAGGAAGAAGAAACTGGAAACCAAACCGAAACTACCTTCAAGTTTCCAATTTTAGACACCACTCTGAATGTCAACATGAAGAATATTCCTCTCTCAGCACTGCCTACCTTTTACGGTAAAAACAGTGAAGATCCAAACACCTTCCTATTTGAATTTGACATCTTGTGTAGGAGTTACAATTGCATACAAGATGCCCAGAAATTAAAACTCTTTGTTGCCACCCTCAAAGACTCTGCACTAAGATGGTTCATGGGGTTGGGAGAATCCAGTATTAGGTCTTGGAAAGCCATGAAAGACATATTTCTCAAGAAGTACCAAGACTACTGCAAGACCAAAGAGTCTCGTAATGACATTTTTAAAATCCAACAATTAGAAGACGAGACCCTCGAAGATTATATGGAAATATTTGGTTATATCTCCCAGAAGTCAAAATACCATGACCTCCCAAAGGATGCAATTAGGGCTCTTTCCTTAAGGGAATTTCAGAAGAATATTTAGAGATGCTTAACTTGATGGCATCGGGTGACATCTCTCATAAACCATTTGCTGAAATATGTGAAATATGCTTAACTTTTGCCAGGTTTTGTTCCACCACCTTTACCTCCTATTCCACAACAAAAACTACTACAATTTCAAAATGCAGGCTCCCTGAAACCGACACTATTACCGACATAGGCAATGCCAAATCCTAATAACAAGCCCCCTCAACCTCTTAACAATGTTGAGATGCAGGCCTTCCTGGAATATGTTATTACTCATGTTCCATTACAGGGAATTCAACTAAGATCGGGAAAAGTTCTGGAGAGGCAGAAACCCTTAGTAGTCATCCAGGAAGGAGAAGAAGAAGAAATCACCAAACAACTCACGAATGACACTAGGTGGGAAGATGTTATTATCCCAAAGAATCAAGAACCCAAGCTTCCCCAAAATGAACCTTTACAAATTACGAAGGTCCCTCCTTATCCAGACTTATTGGTAATCGAGAAACCTACCACCCGAGCGGAATTTGACATTTTGAATGAATTGAAAAATATTTGTGTCAAGATTCCCCTACTTCAAGCCATTAAATACATTCCAATCTATAGTAAGGCAGTCAAATAATTGTGTATTAAGAATCCAGGTAGGAAGAAAAAGGACCCTCCTACAGTACATTTGGTAGGAGGACTTTTCGAGTACATATCAAAGAAGCCAAAAATAGCAAAATATGGGAATCCAGGAAACCCCGTAGTGACCATAACCATTAATGAGGTCACCATTGGAAACACTCTCATAAACCTAGGGGCAACCATCAATGTTATGACCGCTACTACCTTGGAACAATTACAGTTACAACCTCTTCTTCGACCTACCCCAACCATTTTGGAATTAGCAGATAAAACTTGGGTTATACCTGAAGGGATTTTAGATGATGTCATGGTTACTTTATCCTCATGGGATTACCCCATATATTTTCTTGTCATTCATTCAAAGGATCCTACCAGAGGCCATCCCGTTATTTTGGGAATACCTTGGCTAGCCACAACCAATGCATTTATTGGCTGTAGAGAAGGAGAAATGACCATCTCAAATGGTCTCTCTATCTGAAGCTCACCATTTACCCTCCATCTCAAACTATTATGGAGAATCTATGGTGGCTTGAATTTCCATACGAGAATGAAGACTGGGAAGAACCTGTATTACCTAGTGACCATGCAAGGGCACTTTAGGAGCATACACCAAAAAATGTGCTAAACCAATTCATTTCTGATATCACATGTGTGGATTTTCCACAGTCTTTTCCCCAATTTGAGTACATGTTTGGGGAATAATTTCAAGAACAATTAGACCCATCCATTTTTTCTTCAACATCTTTTATTTTTGAAATAGATGAGTCTGCCATGTCTTATACTATGCCCTACAAGATTAGTCCAGGGAAATTTTTACACATAAACTCTGGGCTAGACACAGACCAACAAAAACAGTTAGTAGATATCCTTAAAGAAAAAACATGAGCATTTTCCTGGGAATAAACTGACATGAAGGGTATACACCCTGACACATGCATCCATCACATATATACCCAGGGGGAAGTGACACCTATTAGGCAACCCCAGAGAAGGATGAACCCAACACTCAAAGACATAGTCAAGGAGGAGATTCAAAAGTTGTTAAATGTTGGATTTATCTATCCCATATCCGATAGTAAGTGGGTATCCTCACTTGTAGTGGTTCCATAGAAAGTGATTGGGAAATGGATAATTTGTGTTGATTTCCGGGAACTCAACAAGGCCACTATGAAAGACTACTTTCCTCTCCCTTTCATTGACCAGGTTCTAGATACCTTTTCTGGAAAGAAGTATTTCTCCTTTCTAGATGGGTACAGAGGGTACAATTAGATTCTTATAGCACCCGAGGACCAATACAAGACCACCTTTACTTGTCCTTGGGGCACCTATGCCTATAGGGTCTTACCATTTGGATTGTGTAATTCTCCTGCCACATTTCAACGAGCAGTACTAGGGATATTTGTCGATATTATTCATGATTGTGTGGAGGTCTACATGGATGACTTCACAGTCTATGGAAACACTTACCAGGAAGCCTTAGACAACTTAGAAAAATTCCTCATAAGATGCCAGGAAATGAACCTATCTCTGAGCCATGAAAAACGCAAAATGTTGTGAACTGAAGGAGTGGTTCTAGGACATCATGTTTCATATAAAGGGATAAAATTTGATCCTGCAAAGATTGAGGTCATTATTAGACTTCCACCCCCCAAGACTCAAAAAGATGTGAGAATCTTTCTTGGACATTCCGGATATTACCGACAGTTTATTGAAAATTTTACAAAGATTGTTGCACCTATGTTTGGATTATTAATAAAATATGTTGACTTTGTTTGGACTAAGCAATGTCAAACTGCCTTTGAAACCCTGAAAGCTAAGTTGTCTGTGGCACCAGTTCTTAGAGATCCCAATTGGACTCTCCCATTTCATATATCCATTGATGCCTCTGACACAACAATAGGAGGGGTATTAGGGTAGAAAGAAGACCAGCAATCCTATGTCATTTATTTTGTAAGCAAGAACTTGTCCCCTGCTGAGTTAAACTACATAGTCACCAAGAAGGAATTCTTGGCAGTTGTTCATGCTATTAACAAGTTTCGTCATTACATTACAAGTTATGAAGTATTTGTACACACCGATCATTCCGCCATTAGGTTCCTCATGAACAAACCTATAACTAATGGTCGAGTGACTAGGTAGCTCTTGTTATTGCAAGAATTTAATATCACTGTGCTTGACCGACCTAGAAAGGATAATGTAGTAGCTGAATTTCTTTCTCGCATAAAGAACGAGGATGATGATATCCCTGTAGATGATAGTTTCCCATATCAACATCTTTTTTCCCTCTCTGTCAATGCCCCATGGTTTGTGGATATGGAAAACTATCTGGCTACTAGGAAGTTACCATCTCATTTGTCACCTCATGAAAAGAGAAAAATTAGTACACGGAGTGCTAATTACTCTTGGGTTGGTCATGATATTTTTCGCACATGTCCTGATTTTATTATTCGTAGATATGTCTGAGAGGACGAGGTACCTGATATACTACGAAGTTGTCATGATGGACCATGTGGTGACCATTTTTCTAACAAACGTACAACATATAAGGTATTACATGTAGGTTATTATTGGATTAGCATTTTCAAAGATGATGCCAAGTATGTGAGAAGTTGTGATAGTTTCCAAAGGATAGGAAGACCTACATCATCTGACGAAATGCCTTTGCAGGCCCAAGTTATGATATAACCCTTCGAAAAATGGGCCCTCGACTTTGTAGGACCAATTTCACCAATGTCCCGTAGGAAGAACTATATTTTGGTTTGTACAGACTATGTCACCAAATGGGTAGAGGCAAAAGCCCTATCCAGGGCTACAAAGAAGTTTTTTGTCGAATTTATCTATGAAGACATCTTTACCCGCTTCGGTGTCCCTCGTGAAATTGTTACCGACCAAGGCACTCAATTTACTTCCAAGATGATGAAAGAGCTAACAGAGAAATATGGGATTAAACACTGTAAATCTTCTCCATACCACCCGCAAGCCAATGGTCAGGTAGAATACACAAAAAAAGTTATGGAAGCCATCTTGACCAAGACCATTCAGTTACATCATCGGGATTGGGCTGATAGGCTCCCAGAAGCTTTGTGGGCATATCAGACTACCTGGAGAAATACCATTGGGCATACCCCTTATGAGCTAGTGTAAGGGAAATAAGTACTTTTACCTATAGAATTCCAAGTAAGGACCTTTTGTATTGCCACAGAGTTAGGATTGAACCTGGATGAGGCTCAAAAGCAACGAGCCCTATAACTAAATGAGTTGGATGAAATCATACAAGATGCCATCCAATGGACGATATTAGTCCAAAACCAGAGGAGCAAGTGGCATGAAAATTTTATTAAGAAGAAGCACTTCCAGCCTGGTGATTAGGCCCTATGGTTTGATTCCCGATTCAAAACCTTCAAAGGAAAACTTACCACTCACTGGTTGGGTTGTTACGAGGGAAACATTGTATATGACAATGGATCTGTAAAAATTAAATTAATTGACGATGGACAAGTCTCCTTTGTGTTAAATGGACACCACCTTAAATTTTATCATAAGCCCATTTCCAGAGAGGATTTTCTACAGGTCATGTCAGCTGACAAGGCATTGGCCTTAGTAGATGGGGAAGTTCCCCCTTGTTCTTGATTTTTTTTTTTAATTTCTTACTGTATATATGTAAATAGTTTTTGCATTTTGTTAATAAGGCAATTCTAGATATTTCTGTAAGTATTTATTTCACCAAGAGTACACATTTTCAAGGATCTTTCTTCAAAACATTGTTATACTTGAATTTTGTGTTTTCTAAAGCATCAAATGAATATTGACTTACTGTAATTAGCCATTTTTTTGCAAAAATTATCATTTTTAAGGCATTCTAAAGCAGTTTCTCTTGAAACTCTTCACCATTGTATAAGGAAGTGATACCATAACTATCAAGCCTAGAGGTCTCTCATACAGTTTTTCCAAGAAACCTGAGTAAGTGAGTCAAGTGTCTTTATCAAAGAGTAACAAGGAAGTCTAATTAGCGGTTAGTCATGGAAACATCACAATAACTACAAGGAAGAAAGTAAGTTGAGCCTAGAGATACCTTTCTGTTCTTTCTCAATGGTACCATCCACTACACACTAAATAGCTTGATTATATCATATATTTAGATAGACCACATCCACTTAAGTACCCCTTACATCAGGAAAATCACTAACTAATACAAAGGAAAGTCATCCTCTAACATAAATACCATCCCAATTGAAAAAAAAAAAGTTGTTTCAGAGTTGTTCCCCCATCTTCTTGCATAAGCAATCTTATACTAAAATCTTAAAGGATGGAGGGCCAGTCTTTGAGGGTTTAAGAGGCTAACCCATTGGGATACTGAACAGGTATGTTGGAAGCAGATACCAGCCTGTGGTATGACTAGGTAAACCCGTCAAAGTACTGAACAAGCTTGTTGGCAACGGGGCATTCTACCTAGCGAGGATGATAATCTGAAAAAAATAATTCATAAATTGAAACTTGTCCTGATGTACAACATTACTTGCAGACAAAGTTGACATGGAGTATGTGTGGTTAAGCTAAGGTTAATGAATCTCATCAACTTTCCATTGGGAAATGACTCTAAGACTATCTTGAAACTCTCTTGCCTACCTCTTCTTATCTATATATAGGATCTCTTATCCTATAGGTGGGGCCATCTTCTAACTGCCTCGTCAGACCAAGCTGTGAAATTTTATCTTTACACTTGACATACTATAAATCTTTGGCTATTGGGGGATACTGACTAGTTTCCTATACTTTTGATTGTGAGGTGTCACAATACTTAGGTGTGGGGGAGGGTTTCATGAGCTGACAAATTATCATTGCCTAGAGAAGTAGATTTTTGCAAGAATTATTTTGTATTATTTCTATGATACAGGTTATTACAGTGATAGTCATGTTATTTTTTGAAATTCTTAAACTCCTATGTGCTATAAATTACTGAACACATACTTAACAGACCACTTTTTATCGGTTTATCGTTTCATTACAAACTGCATATTGAAGGTTTGACAATACATGTTTTATGCTTGCTATAATCCGTTCATTGTAGGTTTTGACATTATATGTCATATGCAAGAATATTGTGTGAGCATGGAGCATCTTGCCTCTACTCATTAACTACTGTGATTGTAAAAAACACTTCAAATTTGTAGGCTATCCATTATAAGAGGTGAAAATGCACTTAACACAGAGGTACCGGATGAAGTACCATATGAGGTATCAGATGAAGTGTCATATGAGGTGCCATGTGAATTGAATACCAGTAACTTTCCTAGATTCCAAGTAACCGAAATTCAATTCCATTTAATTATATTGGTTGTAGGCATTGATTAAAATATGCTTCATATGGTTATGATCAAATGTCCAAGTCAAAAGACTTGGACATTGATCTAATTATGCACCAGTACATTGCTCCAAGTCGATCTTTTGAATTCAAATTCTTCACACATGGCAGCCTGTGCGCACATTTGTGTAACTTACTCCACCTTAAGTACATCCAAAATCGGGCTGGGCACTCTATTATCTCATTTTAACTTGCCTTTTGCTCTACCCTGCATTAAGGAATCACACCCAACCTCTACCAATTCGTCCCCTGTTCAAATCACACTCAAACCATGCCTAATTTGTGCCATCTCTTGGCTTGTTCATGCCCTTGCTTGGTGAATTCCACCTATGTCACAATGCCCAAGAGATATGAACCCTCCTCCTATGCAGACTTGTTTTCCATTCCCGAATTTGCACAGTGCAGAGAAGTGTTTATGCGCGTAGGCTGGGGGGGGCATTTTTGTCTAGCTTGCAGGGCCACAATGATGACCTCTCTATGCAATTTGCAGTTGGTTTTGATGGTGAGACAACACATGTAGGGTCTCTCATCTTCGAAGTCACAGAAGAGCCCATTGCTGCTGCAACAAAGCTCCCAAGAATGGGAGATAGATGGTTCAAAAACCACCAATTGCCGCGCTCAAGTTACAACAAGGTGTTTAAGCCTGAATTCGAGAGCATTTCAGGAGAAAAAGGGTATGCTAAGGAGTGGATAAAGGAAGAATTGGTCAACCCCCTCATCATCATCACAAGGTTAATTACATGTGAAGGTAGATACTCTACTTTCAAAACTTGTCATTTTAGATTGTTGTCTCATTTTCTATTCAACAAACCCTTAAACTTCCCCTTCTATTTTCTCAAAATTTTGGAGAAGATGTCCTCTCGAGTGAGGAAAAATGTGACTAACCCCCACAATAGTCTCTTCCGCCATGGTTTGATCAAACTCCTTGTTCTTACCGAACTAGAGAAGTAGAGGAAGAATTGGGATGCCTTTATCTACCAATTTGCAAACCCCCACTTGACAATTAAGACCGACAGAAAGCCACTTAGCCTAAAAACTATCTCTCCATCCAAGCCTCACTCTCCAAGAACTCCAAACTCCTTTGCACAAACCCTCTCTTTTACGGAACAATACCAAAAGCTTGTTGAAATCCCTACTTCTTCATTGGGTAAAAAGACCAAGAGAAAAGACCAAAAGAAGCCTATTGTTGACCCCCCAATGCCTTCACTCTCTCTTGATCCTACACCCAAGAAGATCCAAGAGGTAATGCTGCAAGAATTTCCCACCATTCCCACAAATAAGAGGGGATCCAACCGATTTGGTAAGGGACCCTTTCGGGAGAGTACCTGTAACATAAGAATCAATCCTTATGCAAAACCTCCACCTTCTTCGGATCCCATCCAAGTGTCCTCCAACCTTGAGAGCCCTCATAAGCAACTTAGGGAAGTTTTTGTTGATGGATTAGAGCCACTAAGGGAAAAAAATCAGAACCTACCTCACCTTACTGATATCCCATCGCTCCTACTTCACCCATACCCATTTTAGATACTAAAACTGAGAGATTGTCCACATCCCTCAAAGGATCTAAGCCTTCCACAAAGATCATTGATTATGTCCCAACCATAGAGAAGCTACAAAAAGAAAACCATCAGCTTATTCAACAGTTGGAAGAGAGGAAGACAATAGATGTACACCTTCATCATGATAATGCAGTCCTTCAGGCAAAGGTCAACTCCCTTCAGCGGTTGGTTGATGAAATGACTAAATCTAACCACAACCTCAGAGCACAATTAAAGCAACACAAGAGGCATAAGGATAAGTCTACACAGCAAGAAGGAGAGGCTTCCAAAGTTGATCCTCCTTAGCAAGCCTAGTCACAAGCGGTAACTTCTTTTTGTTTGTAGTGGGACCTGCAAAATCATAAGTGTGGGGGTAATGTTGGGCCCGAGATATGATCACTTTCATGACGGTTATTATACATGTTTGCCACATGTACATATGCGTTTTTCATCTTTTAAAGGATCTTTTTGAATAATTTCATGATAAAATGGTATGATCTCCATAAGGTACGTGTAATTCATGTTTAATAATTGAATCAAGTATAATTCATCATGTTTTATGATTTCTAAGAGCTAATTCATGTTTTTTTGGTGTTACAAGGCAAAAACGCACTATGTTTCTAGTTCTGGCACTTGATCCGGCACTCGTTCTAGCACTCTGTCCAACACTCCCTATTGCATAGAAATGTAAGGCGAGTTGGTAGTTATGGCATTGGCGGCTAGTGTTGGGAGAATCAGGAACATGGGTTTTATTTATCCTTGCCCTCCAGCTACTGAGCTCCAGACAACTCAGTTTCAGTTTTCCAAAGAAGGTGATTATTGGCTTGCTCTATTTTGTCAGTTAGGGCATCATTTATTGTAATTTTCCGAAATTAGAAGTGGTTAGACCCTCCTGTGGTCGACCACTTGGGTTGTAAGCTTATAAATACTGTTAGGATGGTCATAATATTGTTAAGCAAGTAGAAGAGCCATTAGATTAGAGACAAATTCGTTTTTGTCTGTTTTAGTATTTTACATTGATAGAATTGCGCCAGAACTGTGTTTTCAAGCTTTCACGGTGAATTTGCCTTGTTAAGTTCATGGTGTACTTGTAGGAGGTAGCCATGACTTGTTGGGGGGGCCACCAGTAGTTTGGTGATTGTTCTTATGTTTGTTTATGCAATTCCTAATTTAATTACTCTTTCTTATTTCCTGTACATGTATATTTTTATTTAGTTAATTAATTTGCTCTAGCTTAATTGTCTTTCTTTTCTTTTGCAGGTTAGATGGTGATATGTGTTAGCATGTATTGATTTTGTAGATTAGGAACAAACTTGCAAGTCTCTATACTAACCCTGTGTGCAATTAGAAAGTCTCTCTCTCGATACTAACCCCATGTGCATTTAGATGTTTGATTCTGCTTTCTTTTATGTTTTTATAGTCTAGTTTAAAATAGATTTTTAATTAGATAGAACAAAGTTTTTAATTTGGGTTATCCTTTGACAAGGATTGATGGATGGATAGATTTAATTCTAGTTTTTAGTTACATTTTGCTTACTTCAGT